>JAJOZX010007470.1:25000-137500 GCA_023014485.1 Bathynomus jamesi | reverse complement strand
CCACAATATAGAGCACCAGAATTTGTTATTCATATACCATAACTTAAATAATGTTAAAAAGTTTTATTACTCAGTAAAAGGATAAAATAATTTTATTTTACTTTCATAAATTGAATGCCAATATTTAAAGTAATTGGTTTTCTTTATGTTGAAAGTATTTTCTTTCTTCGACAATGTCAACCACATAATTTTAACAAAAAATTTCATCCAAATTTCAAGTCCCTGGTGGACAATTTGAATAAAAAAAAAATGTATATATAATTTGGGTTTATAAAATTATTAAAATACTTAAAATAAAGTTAATATAATAAGATGGTTTAATATATAATTATAAAGAGTGAAACTTAATATAGAATTATTATTAATATAGAGTAGGGGATTACGATAGTTTATAATATTTAGAGATTAGCCAGTTAGAGAAAATGTAAATTTATGGGAACTTAACTTATTAAGTTTGTCTTTTTCGTGAATGTAAAATATCTTTATAATTACACTTTGAAATAAGTATAAATTATCATAAATAGTGTTTTTTGTCTGTTCTATTTTCTATAAAATAGATTTTGTTTTGTAATGAAAATTTTAAAATTCCAAAAGAATCGGTGAGAATCGGTTAAATTTGGCCGATGCCGATGCAAAGAAAATGGCCGATTAATCGGTACACCGCTAATATATACAGGATGTTTCACAAACGCTCTGCCATAGTTTGGGCGGTGATTTAGGGGTGATATCAAGTAAAAAAAGTTAATACAACATCGGTGCTGTTTCCAATCGTTGCGGAGCTACGGACGTTTTAAGGTGCACGGAAAAAATAAACGAGAGTATTAATGATATTTATTGCTACATTTTATGAGATACACCTTATAAATGTTCAAAATGTCCGCCTCGGTTTTCAATGCACAGCCTTACTAGTTCCAAACAAAAGTCCACTGTCCAGTGAATCATTTCGGGGTGTTCTCATATCTAAGCAGCGGCATCCATAATCCGACGCAAGAGTTCCTCTCTCTCTCGTTTGTACTTTGGTCTTGTAGACCATCTCTATTTACCTTACCTTAAATTTACCTTAAAGCGCTTCTGCCTCAAGGGTGCGCTGCTCCCACGAAGTCCACTCAGCGCCTCCTGAGGCGGGGCCACGACGGGGTCGCCACCCTTCTTTTCTCTTGCTCATGCCATACGATTTGGTCCCCTATTGAATTTGTGGGGGCTGGTCTGGCAGAGGAATACCCTGACACTGTGGGTTGGTCGGGTATGTTGGCTAAAAACGTGTCCGAGTGTTTTTTAAAAGTATCTACTGGGACTGCACTTATATCTCTAAGGTACTGAGGCAAGGAGTTAAACAGGCGAGAACCCTGCCTAGAGATACTATTATATTGAAGGGTTTGAATCCTTCTCAGACTGTTTGGTGGGAGGTGATATTTTTTACACATTCTGCCAGTTCTTGTTAAGGTGGGCACAATTGGTTCAGTATTGGGGGCAACTAAAAGCCCTTCTAGAATTTTCCAGGTGTAGATTAGGATGTATCTCTCAAACCTTCTCTCTATGGAATAAAGGTTGAGGCCTCTAAGCCTATCCCAATAGTTTAATTTGTTTTTACTCACCTGTTGCCCATCAGGTTGTTTAATATACGAGGTAAAGGTTCTTTGTAGGCCCTCAATTTTTTGCAATTCATTCTGTTTGTGGGGAAACCATAATTGAGAGCAGTAGTCAATGCGTGGAAGGACAAGTGATTTCCACAGGGTAAGCATGGTCATACTGTCCCTAGTTCTGAATGTCCTCAGTATATATCCTATTAGTTGTTTGCATGATGAGGTTACTTTGTCAATGTGCCTGTTGAATGTTGCATCTTCAGATAATATAATCCCTAGATCCCTGACATGATCAGTTTGTGCAATATCTTTTCCTGTGGGTCCAGTGTAGTTGAATTGTTCTTTCAGGTATTTATTTGGTCCATACTTAATTAGTTCAAATTTGTCTTCATTGAAGGCCATATTGTTTGCATCTGCCCATGCATATATAGTTTGTAGATCTTTTTGTAGCTCTACACAGTCTTCTTTTTCTGTAATTGGTCTTAGTATTCTGGTATCATCTGCGAATGACAGGAGAGAGCTTCCTAGGTTACAGTTTATATTGTTTAGCATTATAATGAATAGAATTGGTCCTAGTACTGTGCCTTGCGGCACTCCACTAATCACTTCTTTTTCTATAGATCTTGCTCCATTTACAGTTGTTATTTGTTTTCTGTCAGAGAGAAAGGCATGGATCCATTTTCCTACTTTTCCACAAATACCAAGTTCTTTTAGTTTATAGAATAATATACCATGGTCAACCTTGTCAAAAGCTTTTGCAAAGTCTAGGTAGATGACATCAACATTGTGGTTTTCTCCCAAGTATTGTAGGATTGTATTGCAATGGTCTATAAGTTCAGTAAGGCAGGATCTCTTGTGTCTGAAGCCATGTTGAAAGTCTTCTAAGAGATGTTCATTTTCTATAAAACTGACAATGTGCCTTTTCAGGACTTTCTCAAATATTTTAATAATATGGGAAGTCAAAGATATGGGTCTATAGTTCTTGGCTTCCTTTCTTTTGCCTCCTTTGTAGATTGGGGTAATATTTGCTTGTTTCATGATTGGTGGTATTCTACTGGTGTCTAGTGAGGATCTCCACAGGATTTTCAAAGGCAGAGATAAAGTATGTTTGCATTCCTTAAGAATCTTGGCTCCAATTCCATCTGGACCAGGGGCTGAACTCCCCGGTAGCTCTGTTATTGCCTGTTGTATATCTCTAGTGGTTATTTGTATATCTTCCAATAATGGTCTGTCTTGGTCATTTCTTCTCTATCAAAAAATGCTGTAGTTTTTATTTTCTTTGCTACTACAGGGGTACTACAGCTTAAAGCATATTGAGATTGTAAAATGTTTGCCATTTCCTGTGTATTAGATGTGAGAGTTAGTCCATCTTTAGCAAGCAATAGGCCAGTATCATAAGGCCCCATAAAAAGAAATCTAACGGGTTAGGTCCGGAGATCTCGGAGGCCAAGATATTGGACCAGCACGACCAATTCAACGATTCCGTACCGCTGATTCAAGTAATCCGTAACATGACGACAAAAATGTGGTGGCGCGCGTGCTCCGCAACGGTTGGAAATAGCACCGATGTTGTATTAACTTTTTTACTCGATATCACCCCCCAAAGTATGGCAGACCGGTTGTGAAACACCCTGTGTGTGTATGTATGTGTGTGTGTATATATATATATATATATACACACGGTATAGTTTACTTTTTGTAACTAATTATAGTTACTAGTTACTGCATGAAATAACTAGTTACTAGTTGGTGCTTCAAAAAAGTAACTAGTTACTGCAAAAGTTACTTTCAACATTTTTCCTGGTTTTTCTGGTTTTCGTGACAAGTGATCCTTGCCAAGACTCAATTTGTTTCAAACTGATTGTGATTTAACGAGTAAACAACACGATCTTATCATATTATCATTAGATATACGTTGTCAATAAACTTGCAATGTTGCACAATATGTACATCGAGGAAGGCTTGTGAAAAAAGTAGCTACTAACATTTTGCCTTCACAGAAAAAGTAGGCCCTAACTGGTACAAGTTACAAATATTCACGATTTTTTGTAACTAGTTACAATTACTCGGCCAGAAAATATAACTCGTTAACTTTACAGTTACTCAAAAGAATTAACGATTACCGAGTACCGTAGCTAGTTATGTCACAATAAATATATATATATATATATATATTGGTGGTGGACCGGATGTCAGTTTTTCAACATCTGCGGATGCGGATCTTTAATTTCAATATCCGCGGATGCGGATATTTAGTTAATCAATCAATATAATATAGAATTATGAATATATGACATAATTTTTCAAATTTCGTGATATTACTATTATGGGAGGCAATGCATAAGAATTAAAATTAATATTAATGTTTTCATTATGATAAAAATAATAACGTTCTCAAGAGTTTCAGCCACAGAAAATTGAATGAAACAAGTTTCATTCAATTTTCTGTGTTACCACGTATTTATATTTTGGGGTTTATATATTTGTTTGTTCATTAATAATTAATACTTTACATGAAATGTGCATGACTGGGCCTTATAAGCTACTTTATAAGCTAATTTAATTGTAAATGCATAATTTATTAGAGGTAATATCCGCATAACATCCGCAGACAGAAGTGCGGATGCGGATATCCGGTCCACCACTAATATATATATATAATATATATATATATATATATATATATATATATATATAAAAAGCAAACAACCACAAGGAAAATGAAAAAAGAAACACGAAATCCGAGCGCTTTCGTGATATATTCGCATCTTCAGGGAAAAACAAATAATATTATTATTTGTTTTTCCCTGAAGATGTGAATATATCACGAAAGCGCTCAGATTTCGTGTTTCTTTTTTCCTTTTCCCTGTGGTTGTATGCTTATTAATAGGATCAAGTGTTATTCTGTGATTTACTACATATATATATATATATATATTATATATATATATATACACATATATATATACACAAAATATATATATATATTACACAAAATATATATATATATACACACAAAACAGTATATGGAGAAAAAAAAAAATAAAAAGCGGTTGCAGTAAAAGAAGAACGTATGTAAGAACGTGATATTATTATATGCAGCCACAGTGAGATTGAAGAGTGGAGTTAGGAAATTATAGAATTATAAAAACGTAAAATTAAATTAAAAATTATATCATTATAAAATCTTAACACTAATTATATATATATATATATATATATATATATATATATATATGGGCTCAGGATGGTAACAGATGAGCCGGGTGTACCTGGTTATGTGCGGTAGAGAGCGCAAGAGAGCAACTCGCTCCTCCACCAAGCCAGGTCTAGAGGTGGGGCAACGCACGGAACTGCTACGAGGTTACGAGGTGTGTATGTGTGTGTGTGTGTATAATATATATATATATACACACACACACACAACTTCCTAAACAAGAAATACAACAATAGCAACCTGGCTTTCCTCCCTAAACATTCGCAGTCTCCCAAACTGAAGAATATTTTGACGAATTAACAGCTAACCTAAAATTATTACAACATAAATTCACGCGCATTATATATTAACTGAAACGTGATAAATGAAAGTAATAAGATCGTCAACATTCCAGAGCACGCAAGCTACCATGTAAGTAGGGGGGGCAGGGACAATTCGACGTGGCCGACTCGATGCGACCCAACTCGATGTGGCCGACTCGATGTCAGGACAACTCGATGTCGATGCCAGGCCAAGTCGATTTCATTTTCTTTATATATTTAATGTAGGTTAACTGAATGCCCGGTTAGGTCAACTGTACGTCCTTGACGATTGGTTAGGTTAAGTTGTGATATTTTCGTTAAAACTAACGAAAATATCCCTTAGGAATATCACATCGAGTTGTCCTGACATCGAGTCGGCCACATCGAGTTGGGTCGCATCGAGTCGGCCACATCGAATCGTACCCAACCCAAGTAGGGTATCGTGTAACAATATGGGGGAGGTGTAAGTATATATTTTGGAGACTCAAACTACGAGAGTAAGAGTATCGAAGAACTGACGAGCATAAACATTACCTCAGAAACACTCGCCACTGAAATGTTTTTTCGTAACACCCAGTATTCAATTTTAGTCATACATGTACCGACCACCAACTGGTAACGTACCAACTTTATTACAAATATCGATAGATTTTTAACCTCCAATTATATTGGTAACAATTGTGTTATTTTAATATTTTAATATTGATCTCTCAAAAGAACATTTAAGTAATAACGTGAACTTCCTTCACAACATCCTGACTGCGAGTGGTTTTAAATTAGTTATTACGAAGCCAACTAGACTTCACAATGACCTTAGAAATTCGACTCTGCTAGATCGGATCTGGATGTCGCCCCCGCTTGACCGCATCTCGGGTATAATTGTATTAAATGTCACGGATCACTTGCCTATATACTGTACATCACCCATTTCCTATGAGAAATAAAGGCTTTTGACTGGACGAGAATAACCGAAAGTAACCGTGACATTGGAACAAAATTTCAAGCATTCTCAAACACACTAATGGATATATTTAACATTCAAAAGTAATACCTAAAACTAATGGATCACCCCAGCACTTATTGTGAGTATTAAACGCGAGCATCTTCTTCTTCCTCAGCATAATTAATCCCATTTTTATGGGGTCGCTGTTTAAGGTGAGTCGTCTCCATTTTGGTCTGTCGTACACCATATCCTCCTCCAAATTCTTCTCCCGTAAGTCCGCTCTAACACAATTCTTCCGTCTCTTCTTCGGTCTTCCTCTTCTTCGCCCACCCGGCAACTCCATTACCATCACTCTAAGTCCGACATAATCTTCATTTCGCCTCATCACGTGCCTATACCATCTCATTCTTACCTCCTGTATCTTCTTTGATGCCTCTGCCACCTTCACGGTTCCTCTAATATACTCATTCCTGATCCTATCCTCTCTTATCATCACACCGCACATCCATCGCAACATCCTCATCTCTGCTACATCCATTTTATTCTCATTTGTCTTCTTCATAGGCAATGCGTCCGTTCTATACAACATTGCTGGTCTCACCACAGTTTTATATACCTTTCCTTTCAACTTCACTGGCACCTTTCTATCGCGCAAGACACCCGACATTTCTCTCCAATTCTTCCACCCAGCTCGCACTCTATTATTAATTTCTTTCTCCACATCTTCCTTGGTCTACCCTTTTAATCACTTCTCCATTCATTACCATCTCATCTTCCTGATCCTCATGTAAGCCACACCGTAAGTATTCAGTCTTCCTTCTGCTTATTTTCATCCTCTATCTTCCAACGCTCCTCCCCAATTCTCTAACTTCTATTCCATCTCCTCCTTTGTCTCGGCAGACAATGCTATATCGTCTGCGTAAAGCATACTCCATGGCGCTCTCTCTCTCAATCCCTCTGTCAGCACTTCCATCACTATGTTAAAGAGAAACGGGCTAAGCGCAGATCCCTCATGCAACCCAACTCTTACTTCAAAACTGTCCGTCTCTCCCAGACAGCTCCTAACCGTCGCACGTATATCTCTATACATTTCCTGTATCAGTCTGACATATTTTTCCGGTACCATCTTCTGTCTAAGGCTTCTCCACACCTCCCGTCTTGGGACCCTGTCGTAAGCCTTCTCTAAATCTATAAATACCATATGCATCGGTCTCTGTCCCTCCCTGTACCTCTCAATCACCTGGCGTAAGGCAAATACTGCATCCATGGTTCCTCTACCCGGCATGAATCCGAACTGCTCCTCCACTATGTCGTCTACGATCCGCTCCCATAAATTCATGGTGTGACAGGAGCTTAATCCCTCTATAATTATTACAGTCCGCACGTCCCCCTTCTCCTTATAGATTGGCACCGCAACACTGCTACGACACTCATCGGGAATCACCTCCTGTTCAAACAGCTTCTCCATCAGATCCCATAGTAAATCAATACCCTAGAGCTCCTAATGCCTTCCATGCCTCTGCAGGTATCTTATCTGGTCCAGCTGCCTTACCATTCTTCATCTTCAGCATACTCTCTTTAAATTATGGAAAACTGATATTATTACCGAAGAGATATACAAAAATTATGGTCACGGACTCGATGCAGTCATTAAAAAAGAAAAAGCAGATCATTATTGTTCAAAAATTAACAAACAAAAATTCAATTCAAAAAGGCTATAGAACACTCGGAAAAAGTTAATTAACACAAAGAAGATCAAAACAAATCCTTTGTCCTCCCTCACACAAGGCGGAAATTCTTACAGTGACCCCCAAAACATAGCCAATTTATTAAACAACTTCTTTGCAAATATCGGCACTAATACTGTAGCCTCGATCCCAGTTACAGATAAGACTCACTACCGACAATACATGCCACAACCAAATCCAAACTCATTTTTCTTTGATCCAATCTACCATATGATATCTCTCTAGCAACAAAAAAACAAAAAATAAGAATTCTGACATCAATATGATCCCGGTAAAATATACAAATTAGTATCTGATGAAATTGCAATACCACTAAGTAAGCTAATGAATGAATCAGTAACACTAGGTATATTCCCTGACAGTCTAAAGAAAGCCAGAGTATGCCCTGTATTTAAGTCGGGAAATCCAAACACTCTATCCAATTATATATATATATATATATATATATATATATATATATATATTATATATATAATTGGATGGAGCATTTAGTACAATAAACTTGCTAAATTCTTAATCAAATACGACATTTTAAATAAAAGAGAATTTGGGTTGAGGTGGACGTACAACAGAAAGATGCCATAAACATGCTTAATTTGTCAAAAGCATTTGATACACTTTCGCGTGAAATCATATTGAATAAACTTTCAATATATACGGAATGCTAACTAGTGGAATCCAGTGGAATCCCACAAGGATCTTTTCTTGGTCCATTACTATTTCTAATTCACGTCAACGATTTTCATCTCTCAACCACGTTAAATTGCGTGCAATACGCGGACAATACCACACTTACTTCTCCTCATCATAATTCAGACTTACTAATTAACGAAACAAAAAGACAATTAGAAAATGTGTATAAATGGAGGAGTGCTAATAAACTTTTACTGAATCTGACCAAGTCATCGTATATCACTTAAAAAGCCCTTCATTAGCTCCTACTGATGTATAAGTTTACTAAGTACTGCCATTTTCTCCATAGTAATGAAGTTCCCATTTTATAATCAACTATTTAAAATATGCTAATTTCATTAAACAATTTTAATTTCGGATTTTTTTTTTTTTTTTTTACATTTTTTAATCAAGCATCATTTAAGCATTTTGTAAACGTTGTGTACAAGTTTATTTTTTTATTATTATTATTATTGCTATTATTACTACGTGCCACTTTCATTTTTTATATATAATAAATAAAACTAAATGGCATTAATTTTGTCTAAGAGGCCTCCATGCTTTCAACGGCATATTCAGTTAAGAGTATTGTGAATATATTAATGTCATATCAAATATGTAAAAATTGTAAAACTCTCTAACTCGTATTCTTCTCTAAATAAGGATTTTTTAATTTTTTTTTTAATTTGCTAAATGCTAATTCAAAACAATTATACATTACACATTATAAATAAATAATGTACCCAAATTATGTTTACTTACCCATTCTTCCTCGTAAATGTACCACGTAGTTTGAGGCTGACCTTTGACCCAGACAATGCAATTGCACTCGTCCTCCAAATATTCATCGAAAACGAGGCTTTCAATATGTGCCCCAGTCGCTATAGCAACGGGATTATTATTTAACTGTAGGAGCGCGGCTGCTACAGCGCCCTCCTTCACTAATTCTTGACGATTGTGAATGGTTTTGTGCTTGCAGAAGGTCTGGCTAAGCAACGGAGCATTGCGAAATTTCTTGTTTTCAATCATGGTGATATTAGTCTATGTAATAATAACACGTTCACTCGTACAACATCTGCGTATCGCTAAGCAGTAAATTTTGCCACCCTTTCTTTTGTCAAGTCCCGCAGAGCACTATTACTTCGTTCGCGGTTCGTCTATTCGTCTCGTGAAAATGATTCGTCAGGACAGAATGATTCATGAGCTTCCTTTTGAGAAACAAAACGCGTCTTTATGAAAAACTAATAAAGTCGCAGTACAAACTATAACCGACATGCGTAGAATATGAAATAAGATTTTGTTTGTGGAATTGAATAGCGGCTTCCTCGTACAATACGATACAATTGTATACACATTGTGAGATTTTCGAGTTTTTAAGATGCATGTTGGCCTTCGTTGTATAATGTTAAGTAGCAGCATACAAATACGAGTAGAATACTAAACTATGGACATTGATTGTGATGATAATGATAAGCTTTATTGGCGGGATATACATTATACGATGCTACTATAGCGTGCGGTCTACAAAGATATTTACACTATAGCGTGCGGTCTACAACATATTTACAAATTCAATTACGTTAAAACCAAAAATTTAAAGGACAAATAAAACAAACAATTCATTCTATAGGATATAATGCCCGGTTAGGTTAATATAGGATATAATGCCCGGTTAGGTTAATTGAATGCCCGGTTAGGTCAACTGTATGCCCTTAACGATTGGTTAGGTTAAGTTGTGATATTTTCGTTAAAACTAACGAAAATATCACAACTTAACCTAACCAATTGTCAAGGGCATACAGTTCACGTAACAAGGCATTCAATTAACCTAATCGGGCATTATATCACAGAATGAATTGTTCGTTTTATTTGTCCTTTAAATTTTTGGTTTATACTCCGCCTTGACTTCACATTCGTCCCCAAAGATAAAGTCAAGTCACTTCAGGTCAGGTCAGCACAAATTCAAGTCAGGTCAGGTCACTTCAGCGCAAATTCTTTTGTAGACTAAAGATATCTTTGTAGACTGCACGCTATAGTAGCACCCATTATACATTACATTATTGTATAAATATTAAGGTAGGCCAAAAACTATATAAACTGGAATTTAAGCAGTCACGAGGTCATTAAAGACTTTATATAGCAGTGGTTCCCAAACTAGGGTCCACGGCGGGCTATGAAAAGTTGGAAAATTTTCCACAAAAATTGGGAAATCTGAAATAAAAAGGGTTTTATTATTTATTCCGACTTGGCAGGCTATACGCAATGGCTACATAACCATTACCACCAATTCCCGTGGTAATTCAGTGGTTATTCTTGTGTTATACTTATAGATAGATTGCTATGCTCTTTTGGGGAAAAATGAGGGGGGTGGGCGTTCACGGGGATTTTTAAAGTTTCCCAAGGGAGGAATGGAGTGAAAAAGGTTGGGAACCCCTCCTTTATAGGTTGAAGGCTAATAGGACCTACGGAGATTTATAACCGAACTGTAATATTACTAAGCTATAAGCAGTGTACTAAAATTAGCCTTTATAAATTGGAATTTCACTGTTTAAGCAAATAATTTTACCCACACCATATATATATACTATATATATATAGGATGCTTCAAAAAATTTTACCACTAATATGTCATTACTTATCAATTATAGCTTGTTTTTTTTTTTTTTTGTTTAGGCAAGTATTTGCGTGTTTGTTTGATCGTTTTTTAATAATAATATCCTTTTTTACAGGGATTGTGTGTGATTAATGGGTAAACCCCATTTTTTTGAAGCACTAAGTGGTAACTTATTTTAAGCACCCTGTATAATTTTCGGCTATCCCCTTTAGTTTAGAAGTCATTGAAAGATAATAAAGTCACTACAGGCTACATACTCGTACGTAATAAGCCAGTACGATGAAAGTTCGTATGACCTCAGTGACATAAAACACTTTAATTTTGAGAAAACGCACGACATACGATTTTATGTATTCCCCAAATCCCCTTTCCTGCTTTCTGCGATAACACCTGGTTAAGAACTAACGAAGAGACTAAGTGTAAAAGACTATTAAAAAATTGCGAACATAAAAATATCGATTGTGAAAACAGGGCGCATAAACATTAAATTTCCATGACACTCGCGGGGAGTCGTGGAAAGACTCCCGAAAGAGAAGGTATGACTCATTCTTCTCTCTCTCTACTCGTAAACAGCGTACGATATCTGACAATACTTTTGGTCTAAACGTATATTTTAGCACTCGCCTACGATCTCGGAAGTAAAATAATGAATTTATTATAGAAACAACTACATGACAAGTTCATGTCTCAACTAATGACTGTGACGTCACTGTATATGAATGCGACTCATGTCTGTTATAATAAAATACGATACAACTTCGACTTGATGTGATAAAGTATTGTTATTTTGTTATTGATCTATAGATTGCTTATATGCTTATCAGTCTGGGGGAGTGGGTAATGTAGCGCACTGAGAGAGAGAGAGAGAGAGAGAGAGAGAGATTATTATATCTCATGTAAAAACTCTGCTATGGCTGGTATAGCCTACTAGTAAGTAGGCCTAGCTGGTCTGAAGTAATAAAGCCCCAGTATTTGTATCGTAAATCTCAAAGTTTCAGTTATGATAAGCTTAACTCAACAAGACTCAAAACTTAATGTATACCCCACTACATCCTCATCTGCTAACCTAATGCGAGTCGATAAGTACGCGAAACTTGGACAGCAAAAATGTATTTTCTGTATGATGGGTTTATTTAACTGGTAATTTATTATAACTAGTAGTTCAGAATAGTCCTATTAGATAGGAATATAACGGTCAACCACTATATATTTTAGTCTAGGCCTATACAAAGAGCGGAACTGTACGATAACTTTAAATTGCAAATTGTCTTTAATCCAGCTCTACACAATTATTGTACTCGACATAAGGCAAACTTATATTTTAGATAATAGCTATTACAGACAGTAATATAAAGGACCCACACTAGTTATGAAATTGAACTATCTCTAAACTGTTTTAAGGATAAAAAGTTTAAAAAAATCACGCTAGATACTGAACTTTCTACAGGTGTTTTTTGCTCATAACAAGTGGAGGTTTTAAAGCCAGTTTTTCGGATTTGCTTTTTGCAATTTGTAGCCATTTTAGGAGTGAATGAACGAAAGAGTAAACAACTGGCTTATATGAACTTGGGATTGTGAAGCTCGGGGCCTAATGTAGTTATGTAGATTATTCTATTTCAAAGAGCAATTTAAAATAACGGATTTGCGGACTATTGGTATGACATTCAAGCTGTCTCGAGGCGATTAGTTTTTGTCTGCTTATAAGAATCATATCTACTGAAAAACAAAATTTGACACACATTTTGGGATAAGATATTCCTTAGTTTGGTTTGGCAAACAGTAGATCAAATGAATAGACAGGTAAGACGAGGTCTAATTACTATAAATTACTTTAGTTTATACTCATATTATACCATAAAAACAAAGATTTAGTCTAATTAAGGAGAAAGTAGCGTAGGCCTAAAAATTTTAAAGTAAAAATTAACAAAGTCAAATAGTAACCGTTTTCGAAATTTATTTTAGCACTTTATCATAAAAGTAGACGAAAGGTCTGATTATAACGAAGCATTTTAACGAAACGCCTCGGATACTTCACCAACACATCACAAAATGCTCATCTACACTGACGGTCTAAGAACTCCTCAGGTTATCAAGCGAGTCTATTGGTGGTTTCGAAGGCCGTTCTCCTCGCTAAAAACGAGGTTTAATATACCCAACGGCTCTTTGCAGCAGTAATCGAAGGAGTTAAAAAACGACAGCCCTCGCTATATCCGGAAGCAATGATCAATTTTAATAATAGTAACATGAGCTTACCGGAAGCTTTGATGATGATTACTTGGATGCAAGAATAGAGAAATAATGTTACGTATAAATTTTTTTTTAAGTGTGGTAAAACATTAGCATATTAGATAACGTACATACTGTACGTATCTAATCGTACAGCACTAGGATAATCTCTAGGAGCGCTCCACTTTTCAATATTAAACATACACTCATAAAACATATACCATTTGAAAGCTCACATTTTTCTGAGTCTGAAAATGTAGTAATCCAAAAGTATCAATAGCAAATAAAAAGTAAATAGATTTAATTAATTGTTTGACGCGTGACGTCATTACATTATAAAGGTTGGCTAAGTTATAAATCTTCAGTCTGTGTTGTAAGATGGTATTTTTGGTAATTGTTACGCTAACCTAACCTAACATGAATATGTTATTACATTATCATTTGTATAATTTAGGTCTCGGGGGTACGGGGGCGGAGCCCCCGTAAAGATCACGCATCACAAATTGATCGGTATAGGGTTTTATATTTAAACCTAATTACTTTTTATTCGCTATTGATACTTTTGGATTACTACATTTTCAGACTCAGAAAAATGTGAGCTTTCAAATGGTATATGTTTTATAAGTGTATGTTTAATATTGAAAAATGGAGCGCTCCTAGAGATTTACCCAGCACTATATAACCTGAGACGTTAAAGGCATTTCATATTTATTATTTAGGAGTGCAATCAGTTTCACAAGTCGGGATATACTCGGCCGTTAAGTCCAGCGAACCTCGACTTTTTTAATCGACTGTAAATCTATAGGCTCCATATCAGATTTAATAAAAACAAATATGATAGGTTTTTTCAAAGAAGCAATTCGAACATGGTGAAGAAATGTCGGAACAATACATCACCAGACAACGTATCACCTAAAGATAACGCTAATAAGGGGAATCATGATCATATAAACAAACAGATAATGGTTTGTGGACAGGTGACGATGAGTAATGCTATATGAACATAAACAGTAAACAGCGGATGCCTAAGAGAGGAAAGCACAAGAATATGCAGATAATAACCTCTCGATATTTGCCCATCAAACACGTTGGCTGCTAAAATATAAACAGGAGATTTAACGTAAAAAAAGTGGAATATTTTTGTTCAATTTATTCATGGAGACGCGTTTTAATTCTGACTAATTTGTATTGGTGTATGTAATTAGTCATACGAGAAGTTTATGTTGAATCTATCCGATGTTCTTAAGACGCATAAATACTATTCTTAAATAGCAAGCCTACTACATACGGTAGTTATTTATCTATCATAGATATACATATGTAGGAGCCGATTTCAAATACTTCGACTTCCTACTCAAATTTATGGCTAATGATCAGTTCATAACTAATAATACAAATATGTTTAACTAGCTTACGTAACAACCTAACCTACATACAGGCTTACGGATCTTTTCCGTTTGACTGCCGCCATTGAAACATAAGAGGTGAGTGCCCCCAGCCTTCTTTACTTAGCCTTATAAGGCTAACTAGCGAAAATATCACGACCTAACCTAACCAATCGTTAGGTCAACTGTACGACCTTGACGATTGGTTAGGTTAGGTCGTGATATTTTTGTTAGTTAGCCTTATAAAGCTAACTAAAGAAGGCTGGAGGCCCTGATCTTCAGGTGATTCCCTTATTTTTCTGAGTACACGATTAAAACTTAAAAATTAAGCATGGATCTTGAAAGTAATTAAAATTGTTTATAAGAAACAAAATTTGAAGGGGAAATTAAGAAAAGCTTTTTTATAAAGTAACTTATTTTGTATCATCAAGACATTTCAGTTAAAATACAAAATACAAAAAGTTTAATTATGTTTCAATGGCGGCAGTCAAACGGAAAAGATCCAGCCTTACTAACGCGAGGGTTAATCGGTATTCTCAATCTTTCATCTACTCAACCGGTCAACGATGGAACAACATTCCTCAATCCATCTTTCCCTCTGTCTATGACCTCCAATCTTTCAAACGCAGAGCGTCCAGGCATCTTAAAAACTTTGGATCCTGATTTTAGCTCACTTCTACTTCTTCTATGGGGGAAAGGGGCATTTTTGGGGCCCTCCTCCTTGCATAAAAAACAACGAACCTTAACTGCATTACTACAGCCATGAAATAAGCTATTAATGCGAGTTTTTATGCCTAAAAATTTCTTTCTAAAATGTTATGTTTCGTTATTTTGAAAGCACAAGTCGGAGGAATTTATCGACTTTCATTTTCTTCTTATCCTATGGTGCTTTCTCAAGTAAGACTGTCAAGTAATATTAGCCAGTCGTACCTAAGCCACTTACTGTGACTAGCCAGTCAATACGGTAGGCCTATGTAGTATATAGGCTTTATTTATTTAAACTACTTTAGAATTCTCGACATTTACCATAATGAGTTGACTTGAGTTGTTATCACGAATACGCCGACATATCAGCTCCATAATCGCTAATGACTCAAGTTAGGCCTATTGATGAAAATAACTATGCAAACCCTATATCCTATAAGGTATTAGGCTTAAAAATTAAAAATAATAGTTACCTTCAACCATCCATTTGAACTATATCACATAGGCCTACGTTCCGCCTTGGCTGATAGGTTTACATAATATTAAGTGGATAATCCTATTAAAAAATTAACTTTAAGGTGTTCGTGTTGGGCCTGCAAAGTGAATAAAATTCATTGGATTTAAAACACAGTGGTCCTGTAACTCTCTATATATGTACAAGGTGCAGTTTACTGTAAAGCTTAAATTTATGAAATTGCTCTTTCACTTATGAAACGAACACAGAAATTTTCACAAACGAGTCATATATATATATATATATATATATATATATATATATATATATTAGGGCACTGAATATATTTTGCCCCACCCTTTCTTCTTAGCTAAATAATAGGCCATGGGGCTGAAATGTCTTTTGGGCCGTAAGTTTGAACTTCCTGCGCTTCATATAACGGATTTTTCCAGTTTGAACCTCCCTCCCTGTATAAAACCGCTTTTTAAAACGCCCTGGTATAAAACCGATGGTTAACGCAGTTTCGAAAATGGCGTCTGACAGTGATGCGTCGTAAACAGAGAGCTGTTATCGAGTTCTTAACCGCAGAGAAGGAAACAGTTGAAAATATTCACAAACGTCTACAAAACGTTTACGGAGATGCTGCTGCTGATCGAAGCATAGTTGGACGCTGGTCTAAACGTGAGATCATCGGAGAGAGGGAGAGCCAGCCTCGATGATGAGCCACGTAGCGGTCGCCCGGCATCGGCTGTGACATCTCACACTGTGCAACGTGCTAACAGCATCATTCGATCAAATCGGCGCGTCACATACAAGGAACTATCACTGGAGCTAGGAATTAGTGAAGGAAGTGTGAATACGATAATTCAGCAACTGGGATACTCAAAAGTGTGTTCACGGTTTGTTCCTCGCGAA
Source organism: Bathynomus jamesi (assembly GCA_023014485.1). Classification (NCBI taxonomy): domain Eukaryota; kingdom Metazoa; phylum Arthropoda; class Malacostraca; order Isopoda; family Cirolanidae; genus Bathynomus; species Bathynomus jamesi. The sequence goes on along the minus strand of JAJOZX010007470.1, from coordinate 120,736 downwards.
CTGACTGAAGATCACAAAGCCCAAAAAAAGAAATTGCTTCCGAGTCGTTGGTTCGATACGAGGCAGAAGGGGATGACTTCCTTTCACGAATTGTGACTGGGGTTGAGACTTTAGTACACCACTTTGAACCTGAAACAAAACGCCAATCCATGGAGTGGCATCACGCAGACTCCCCACGCAAGAAAAAGTTCAAAATGGCTCCCTCTGCAAGAAAGTTATGGCCACCCATCTTCTGAGACATGAAAGAGGTGATTCTGGTGGACATTATGAAGAAAGGAAACAATCAATTCAGAGGCATATATTGCTACCCTTCAGAAACTCCAGAGACGTATAAAGCGAGTTCGACCGGAGAGAAAACTGGAAGACGTCCTTCTTTTGCACGATAACGCAAGACCACACAACAGTTTGCAAACAAGAGAGGCCATCACAAAAATGCGCTTGACTGCGTTAGCCCACCCTCCATACAGCCCGGATCTGGCACCTTCAGACTTCCATTTGTTTGGGCCAATGAAAGGTGCTATTCGTGGAAGAAAGTTTCAGAATGACGATGAGGTTGTTGAGGTTAAGAGGTGGCTCCAGCGGAACCCAGCGGGCTTTTACCAGCAAGGAATAAAGGTCCTTGTTTCAAGGTGGAGGAAAGCCGTAGAAAAGGATGGAGACTATGTCGAAAAATAAAAACTTGTATAAAAGTATGTAACTATTTCTGTACAAAATTTCTAGAACTTACAAAGAAACTTGGAAAGAAAAATAAGGTAGGGCAAAATTATTGAGTGGCCCTCGTGTGTGTGTGTGTGTGTGTGTGTGTGTGTGTGTATGTGTGTATATATATATATATGTGTGTGTGTTGTGTGCATGTATATATATATATATATATATATATATATATATGTGTGTGTGTGTGTGTGTGTGCATGTGTATATATATATATATATATATATATATATATATATATATATATATGCAGTAAAATCACAGAATAACACGTTATCTTATTAATAAGCAAACAACCACAGGGAAAAAGGAAAAAGAAACACGAAATCCGAGCGCTTTCGTGATATATTCACATCTTCAGGGACAAAAAGAAATAGCAAATAGAAAATAGAAATATTTCTTTCTTGTCCCTGAAGATGTGAATATATCACGAAAGCGCTCGGATTTCGTGTTTCTTTTTCCTTTTTTTCCTGTGGTTGTTTGCGGAAGCTAACCAAAGGTTATATACAGTATATATATATATATATATATATATATATATACTGTATATAACCTTCGGTTAGCTTCCGCCCGAACTGTTCATTCTGACGAAGGTCAAGCTTTTCACCCCACCTTAGATCTACAGTTTAAGGTGGAATCCGAACACGCCCCACCAGCAGCCCATCGTCTTAACCACTAGGCCACCTAGGGTACCCATTTATCTACCAACCACTTTCTTTATTGTGGATGAACAGCTGGGTTTTGCTGCGCGCCGGCTGCCGTCACCGGGTCTCGAACCCGGGGCCGATGGATTCATAGTCAACGACGCTAACCACTACACCACCGAGGCGCATAGGGGGCGCATATTTATTTATTTATCACACACACACACACACACATATATATACTTACAAGAGTGCAAATTCCTCCTACAGTTTCGTCAGTGATCGTTGAAGTTACACTAGCTCCTACATGCTACACTTTTGTTTTTTCAAATCACTTACACTTTTTTTATGCAGGGAGGAGGGGCCAAGGGCGAATGTCCACAAAAACGCCATCCCCACTAGAAGAAAAAGAAAGCCAGCCAAAATCAAGATCCAAAGTTTTCGAGAACTTGACAAACTGCGTTTGGAAGACTGGAGTTCATAGACAGGGGAAAAGATGGATTGAGGAAGATTGTACCAGACCTGACCGATTGAGTAGATGAAAGATTGTCGAAAATACAGAGTAACCCTTGCATTAGAGTTGAACTAAAAAGGAATGAAAATGTGTCGAAAGTCTGGTACTGCAGTCATGCAGTTAGAAAGTTCAGAAGAGCAGTGTCCGTTATAATTACGATAGTAAAGAAAGAGTGAGGGAACATTGCGGCGAAGGGAGAGGGATTAAAGACAGTATGATGTGGGGAAATGATGAGTCGAAAAGCCTTCGATTCCACCCGGTCAAATAGAAAGGGTGTGGGTTAAGCCACCCCACACATGAGAAGTGTGCTCCATACTGGAGCGGACAAGACCGCTGTACAGAGACAGCATCTGAGTGGGATGAAGAAACTGCGGAGCCGGTACTTGGTAATGCTGCTATGAGCTGCTCATACCCTGAAATGGGGTATTTCGTCGACAAGATCATATCATGGACACTAAACACTTAGCCTAACCTAATAATAACGTGTCGATTGAATGTATCAATCAGATGTTGTAAGGTCGGAAATGGGCGTATGGGCGGAATTGTGTAAACTGTGAAATTTTTCCTCTTATACTTCCCTTTAAACTGCGATTACGACTGTCTTATGCAGTGATTTTTTTAATATATCTATACTTTAGGCATGGGCCGGATAATGAATTTGCTGGATAATTGGATATAGGATATCCAGGTTTGCGATGTCGGATATCTGGCCGGATATCACCCGGGGATAACCTCCAGTAAGAAAAAGCTGTAATACTGCCATTTATTGTCCAAGCTTGAACTTCGAGACAAACATTTAATATATTATACTGTAGCGAAGTGTTCAGTATTTTTCAAGGAAACTACAGAGAAAATGGTTGCTTCAAGGCATTTTTTAACTTTGTGTTCACCTCTACAAATTTTTAGTAACTATTTGTTTAACTCCCCTCGCCAACCTTTTTTTTTATCTTCGAAGTCCTGCCCACCCCATTTTATTTAGTTTATAGGACATCAAAGGTCAATAACCCTTCTTATTTTTCTACAACATTGGTGTTGACACCTATTATTATCTTGAATTACTTTTGTTTTCAGGATTAGGCCTATTCCCCTCGGATATTATAAAAATATCAGGTATGTCACGAAAATCAAATGTGTGGAAACATTTCAAAATATCTAAAAATGAAGAAAATGAAGCAGAGTGCATTATTTGTGACAAAAAAACTCATCAGCTAGATTGATTGTTCGTGGTAAACAAATCCAAAATTTTATTCAACAAAGCCAGTATGGAACCACATGGAAAAAGCACCCAAATGAACTAAACGACTTGCGGGAAAAAAGATATGCTCCTACTACCACTTCATCCACTTCAAATTACAAGAGTCCAAAGTTAAGCAACTCACCCTCCAAGCCACAGCAGAGTGAAACAAGCTGTGAGATTTGAATAGTCCAATTGCAAAAGCAATTGCTAACTTGGTACGTATGAGTATTATTACAGGCACGTGCACAGGGGGGGCTTGGGGTGCTTGAGCCCCTGCCCTTTTTCTTCTTCATATCAAAAGTGCCCTTTTAGTCAAAATTCATAAATATATTGATTCGACATAAATTTGAATTAATTAGTTATATTTTTATTTAGTTACTGCTACTTCAACAGATTTTCAAAACTGGAATTACTTTGATCTATGATTTTTTTATTAGAATATAAACTTAAACATACCGTTACTATTATTTTGTCAATCAGGGAGGGCGTCCCTAGTGGTAACACTGACTGCAGCTGTTCACTGTTGATTGCGTCTCTCGAGTATGTGGGTGTATTGTTTACTGTTTGTTTATTTTACGTTAACCTAAGCTAACTAGTGATTTCTCACTGATAATTATGGTAAGTTGGAATCCCAAGTAGTGTGACATTACTCCAAAAAATATTGTATGACATTACTCGTAAAGTTGGTAAAAACGTCCACGTCCCCTACTTAGTCTTAGGCCTACTAGGCTAGGCCCATCAGTACACCAGTGTGTCAAACGATGGATTTTGGGTTTTAGTACTGGCATGAATTTCATTAAATTAATAAATGATTTATTAAACAACATATCATAACCTTTTCATTTTTAATATGAAATTGATTTTTAAAAACAATACAATTTTCATTAAAAGTGAATAAAAATACCTAGATTATTTATAAAACGATGCAATTTTCCGCAAGGACGACAATTACGGTAGATCCTTCTGCCCTTTATCCTGCTGATTGATACTTATAAAAGTTATAAGTAAAGTAACTATTTAGAAATTGCATTTGTATTTTCCTGATAAGAATCAATATTTTTCTATTGCTACTTAAGAGCTGTGGCCATCATATTAAATAGCCCACAGTATATTTCTATAAATCTTTAATTTATAGTTTCATATTATTCCATATTTAAATATATATACAGCAGAATACTGTAATTTATATGATGAGCAAGCTAAAAGTCAATATAAGTAAAATTGAATAATAATTGTAAATACACTCCAATATTTCAGTATCTTCATATCTTTTGAAAATCTTGCAATAAAAACGCCTTTTTACAACAAATTTTAATTTATTTTCTTTAATCAGCTTTATATACAAAAATAATGCATTGAATTTAATGGAATTTAAGAATATTTACCACATACAATTTTAAAAAATTTCCACTGTATACATATATATAGCCTATATGGCATTGCGGATTTCATTTTTAAAAATGTTAGGGGAGTGCCCTTTTTTCAACTGAGCCCCTGCCCTTCTGAAAGTCTGTGCACGTCACTGAGTATTAACTTTGCTTACATGTTGATCATCTTGGTTGGTCATATCTGATTTCAGCCATTTTAGGTTATGAATTCTATTTGGATCAAAAATTTTCTTTTGCGTGTGAGAAGCCCGAATTAGACAATTTCTTTGAATATTCAACAATCTACCGCTAACAGTTTTCTTCTTTTCTTTCTCAAGGTGAAATGATGGCTCTCAATGCGGAACCCTTCCTTGGTGTGGAAAACGAAGGATTCGTTCGACTTGTATCACACTTAGCTCCATACAACCCTCTGCCAAATAGAAAGCCCTTTTCCGACGTTGTGATGCCAGAAATGTATGAAAAAATGGAGAAAAATATCAAAGGAAAGTCAGCTACAGCTTCGTACATCATTCGCTACTGAATTGGACGATCCCCGTGAATAATGCAGCATTCATCAGCCTAAGTGCACACTTTCTGCGTCCTGACACTTCGTAGTGAAATTTATACACTGGATGCCAGACAGTTAACTGGACACAGCAGAGATGACGAACAGCATCTTGGAGGAATGGGCAAGTCATCCTAGTAAGCTGCAGCTCACCGTAAGCTATAATGCTCCAAATATTGTAGTTGGAACAGGTAATTTTCGTTGTTTTTCTTACTTTGACACAATTAGTTAGTGATTTGCATAAATTGAAAATTATTATAAAATAAATGGCACACCTATTATTATGAGTGATTACACAGTAAATAGTCGTAACCCTTAAATTTGCTGAGAACAACACTAGTTAGATTTGTGCTGCTAGAATTTTTTAATTTGAAATTTGGCCTTTTATATTGAAACCATGTTTCGAACATACTGAAACCTCGTGATTGTCTTAGCTTTTTAAAATGAAACATCGCGCTGGATATAGCTTTTATACAATTTAATTTTGTCTTTTCTTTAATTGAAACAGAGTTGATGGCCATGACGGGAGTGGGCCGTTTCATTCACACTGCAGCTTGCTATTGATGATGGATTATTGTTATTGGAGGAGGACCAATCGACCAGGAAAGCACTCCAGGGGGAACATAATAGGCAGGAAACAGAGTGCTAGAACCGTTTCTCCTGTCACTGTCCTCCTTAGCCGAATTGTTTTCCGTGTCTCATGTATCCTGAGCAGGCCAGCATGCTCTCAAACACACACACTTCTCCCTCTATTCCTCACTACACATACAGGCATCTTACACACTACACAATCTTTAAGAAAAAAGCATCTTCTTAAGACCTTTATTTTTGCTCTTTTTCTCTCTTTCTATGGGGGCAGAGGGATTGCGGGGGTTCACCCTTGGCCTCTTCTTCCTACCGAAAAAAAAAACCAACAACCGGAGTGTTGCCGACATAATTGGTAAATGTAGAAAAATTGCTGGTCGTTGGTCATTCTTCACTTGGTGGTACAAAGTCGAAAACAACTCGAGGAAATCTTAATCTATCTGTTCACAATTTTTGTCAAGATGTTTAATACTGGAAATTTCCACTACGAATTCTACATACTACACGCTGGAGAGGCTTCGTGAGCAAAAGCAAGCAGTAACAGCGTATGCAGCAGAACATGATAATCCGTCCCTTGCTACATACCAAAGGAACATTATAAAAAATGTGTTGCACATTTTGAAACCACTTGAAGGAATGACTAACCAACCCAGTTCAGATACCGAAGTCATTTCTTATATAATCCCAGCAGTTGCTACTCTATCTTACCTTACAAAAAGGCAAAAGGATAGCGGAGTTCAGACAATGAAAGATGGGGGGGGGGGGGACCCCAGTTGACAAATGAAAATTTTCTTTTTTGAAACTTCCTTTAATACAAAGACACGCAAACCCACTGGATTGGTGGTCTCTAAACTCCCTGCAATTTCCAAACTTAAAATTCTTAGTTACTAAGTATCTCAGTACAGTACGCCTCCAAATTCAGTGTATCCTGAGCGATTGTTCGGTGCAGCTGATAAGATTTTCACTGATAATTGCAACAGACTGTCTCCGGGTAACGCCAAAAAGCTTTTGTTTATCACAAAAAATTAAAAATTTGATAGGTAAATATTTTGAAGCAGAATTTTTAAACTTCATATTTTAACTTCATAAAACTTTCAAAATCATTTGAAATTTTTTAGTTGAACTTTAGAAACATGGGAAGATTTTACTATTATTTTTTCTTACACACCATCTGAATGCAAGTATTTTTTAATTACATCATTGTATTCCTAAATTTTTTAAGATTTTTAACCCATAGTACGTTCAGAAACTGAACGTCGTAATAGTACGTTCAGAAACTGAACGTCGTAATAGTACGTTCAGAAACTGAACGTCGTACTATATATTTCACAATCTCATCAAAAATTATTAGGTAGTGGTAATTTTATATACATATATATATGCGCCTCGGTGGTGTAGTGGTTAGCGTCGCTGACTACGAATCCATCGGCCCCGGGTTCGAGACCCGACGGCAGCCGGCGCGCAGCAAAACCCAGCTGTTCATCCTTCCACACAATAAAGAAAGTGGTTGGTAAATAAATGGGTACCCTAGGTGGGTCGGTACCTTTTCATCGCCGCCATCTCATCGCCAGCCAACTCATCACCAGAAAAATATAGATGTATACACAATATACACAATGGAAATTATAAATATTTTATATTTTGAATATTTTGATAATATAAGATTCTATATTCTAAATTTTCTATATTATTAATTAATAACTAGGAAAACCAACCAACTTTACTTTATTAACATGTTTTTCTTCTAGAGAAAGCTGGCAACTTTACTTAAGCTTGAAAAAGATGTTAGTATCTTATATTTCTGTTAAGCTTCTACTGTTAAACTTCAGAAACCCTTCAAGATGGAGCATATTTCCAGCCAGCGAGGCAGAGAAAAATTTGCCAACAATAATAAATAATAAATAATAATTTAATAAATAAATAATTTGCCAACAATAATAAATAATAAATAAATAATTTAATAAATAATAAATAATATAATGATTAATCATCTTTTCCTTTCCTAATCATTTTATTTTTTTTACTATTATTTGCGTTGTTTTATGAGCCATACTGGCGATGAGTTGGATCGGCGATGAGTTGGATCGGCGATGAGTTTGGCTGGCATTGAGTTGGCGGCGATGAGATGGCGGCGATGAATCGTCCCATCCCCCCCCTAGGTGGCCTAGTGGTTAAGACGCTGGGCTGCTGATGGGGCATGGTTCGGATTCCATGTTAAACTGTAGGTCTAAGGTGGAGTGAAAAGCTTGACCTTCGTCAGAATGAACAATTCGGGCGGAAGCTAACCAAAGGTGTGTGTAATATATATATGAACTGCACGATTTAATCGGTCCTGGAAGTCTGCACGAACATTTTCAATGGTTTTGCCATTACGTGGTCGGTCATGGACCCAGATATTAGCCAATATGCGTTGTTCAATCCAGAGGTGGGGAGTCGGAGTCGGGAGTTAGGAGTCGGGAGTTGGCCCTTTTTGAGTTTAGAGGAGTCGGTAGTCGGAGTCGGAGTCGGTAAAAATAAACGACTCCCAACTCTTAAATGATTTGTATATTTTTGCATTTTGTAGAAAAATTGCAATTATTGGTAAAATACTGTTTTTTATTAAAATATTTTCTTATTGGCTATAAATTCAATTAGAACTGATCAATTTCTAATTTCTATTTCAGAAAACATTTTAAAATTTATATTTGAAATTTGAACAACCCTTATCAAATATGAGTCGTGGACCCAAAAAAATCAGCTGTTTTTGATTATTTTAAATTAAATGATGATAAAACACATTTTATTTGTCAAATTGAAATAGATGACAAATTATGCAACACAAGCATTAGTGCTTACAGTGGGAAAGCTTCTTGTGGTCCAACTAGAGCATCAAATTTAAAAAGGCACCTGCAAAACAAGCACCCTATTATTCACAAGTCTGTGGTGGAAAAAGATGAATGTGACAAGAAGATCCAAGACCCTGGCTGTTCATTTTCACTGAAGAGAAGTGAACATCAAGGGCCTCCTATTACCAAATTTTTACAAAGGCAAACAGTTACGATTTCAATGACAACAGAAAAATTCAAAGAGCACTTGATTAATTTGGTTGTACAAAATGGGGTCTCCCTTACATTGAGGCTTGTGATAGTCTGCTCATCTCACCCGACTCTGTTTGAGGGTCTTCTTAGGTCTTACATATACAGATTTGGACCCCTAACCCTCCCAATGGGAAAAGAGGATTAGGTTAATGCTACAGCTATAATACTGTAGTGTATAGAATTATTGCAGGGAGTCAGGAGTCAGGAGTCAGGAGTTAGGAGTTAGTTTCAAAAAACTGACTCAAGAGTCGGGAGTCAGAATTTTTTTGGCCGACTCCCCACCTCTGGTTCAATCGTATAGTTGCTGCTATCACGCATTTCAAATGAGTCTGAAAGAAAAACGAAAATCAGTTAGTATTTCACTGGGGTGACAAGACATTGTGGACACCCTGTAGTGTGTAAGATGCATGTACGTGTAGTGAAGAATAGGGAGAGAAGTGTGTGTTTAGAGCATGCTGGACTGCTCACAGAGTATGAGACACGAAAAAAGATCAGCTAAAGAGGACAGTGACAGGAGAAACGGGAATTCCAGCACGCCCTATCTTCTGTCTAACGTCCTCCACCCCCCGGGAGTACTTCCCTGGTCGATTGGTGTCTGCTCTTTTTTTATATATGCCCATCCTTCCTGCATAACAAAAAAAAACTCAAAGATTAAGATCAATTGCATAAACGACAATACCGGACAAAGGATTCCGGAAGTGATGTCCATAACGACAAAAAAAAAACTAGTTTCGTTTAAATTTCGTTTTATGTGTGTGTGTGTGTGTGTGTGTGTGTGTGTGTGTGTGTGTGTTATAATATTTCAAACCAAAAAAGACCCTAGGATCCACTCATGGCTGGTCTACCTAAGTGTGGTTGTAGTTGTGTATTGCGCATGTCCTACGTGGTGGCGGAGGGGACCTACAATTTTACGTGGGTTCCGAGCCACAAAAACCTTAATTTTACTACCTTAAACTATACCCAATCTATCAACATATGTGTCTAATCGATTTTTAATTAAACATGTTTATAGACGTGCTACTAATTATTTCTACCGGCAAACTATTCCAGCTATTTATTATTCTATGCGTAAAAAGGTTTTTGGCAACTGCTGTCAACTTATATATATATATATGGGAATGAACTCAGAATGGTCCCCTGAGTTTCTTATGATACACACAGACAGTGCATGGAACAAGGAACTCTTCTGGGAAAATTAAATCCACTATAGTCCGAATAAGTAATGGTAAATGACAAATACCATAGTTTTTCTTTTTCATGATGCTAGCCCGACGTGGGCAACGGGTCACTCGCAAAGAGGTCCCATAAATATAGCTTCCCTCACCAGCTATCTGCAAAGCAGACAGGATCCAGCTTTGGGACATGGATCTAGGGTTTAAAGCAGCCTAGCCCTGCTACATTTAGAACCTCAATATAAGCAAAAGACTCGCTGCCTTCACGTCAGATTGAATACATAAAAGAAAAAGGGGTAACTAACTAACTATTATATTTTTAGCCAAAAACCAAAACTTAAACCTCAACTGGTAGAATTGAGCGTCCACTTTTCAAGGCACATAACATTAGGCCTGTTCAAAAATCAACTTTTTCTTATTTTCATAGGTTTCTGTACATTTTCCCATGCTGTTTGACCTGAAAAAGCCGGAAATCACAACTATTTTGACCTAGGATGTTGGGAAGCATTGCCGCATGGAGCTTTAAATTTTCTGCCTTGAAATCGGCCAAAGCGCCAATTCCGGGGTCCCTTGAATTATGTTTTGCACTTTAACTTTTAATCTAAACAAGATAGAGCAACAAATTAGGTATCAAATGAAAGACCATAAAATTCATAAATAATAATAATAATAATAATAATAATAATAAATAAATAATAATTAATAATAATAATAATAATAATTATCTATCATTTTTCAGGAAACAACAGAAACTCAATCAGAATCTAGAAAACCATCTACAAGTTACAACTTCACAATGGCATTAAGCAAGGAGCTGAGGGAGCTCCGTGGGCGCACAGTTGATATCTCAGAACCTCCACGTACTGTCCACAGGCAGGTGTCAACTGGGCCATCTACCAGATCTCTCACTGAAACTTTCCTGGTTGGATACCCTTCAGCTTTTATCAGTGGTTCCCAGCTTCCCACCAACAGACAGGCGTTCCAGTATTTCCTTAATCTTCAGAATTTACCGGAAAATGCAGGGAGGCCCATGGTTCAAGACCTTGCATATGAAACAGTTGAATCTAGCATCCCATTCTGGCAGATGGCTAGGATCAAGACAATGACCAAGTACAACGCAATGAAGCTCTTCATGAAACTACATGAGAAACATCGTGCTCTGGTGAAAAGCAAAGGAAGAGCAAGTAACCCTGGAGGAAAAAGAGGAGCATTTGTGCTGGAATTAGACAGCCTGTTCGATATAGGAGCTCCAGATGCAATCCAGGAAATACAGAACAACAGACTGTTATCCAGAGAAGAAAGATGAGGATATCAGGTTCTACGAAGACCAAACTGAGAGGAAAGGTCATATGTCTGGTCATGACAAGATTTTTGAGACAAGATCCCTGCAGCAAGCAGCGAGGAATGAAAGACTGCAGCATAGACAAGAACAAGGTAAAACTAATTACTTTGAACGTCACAAAAAGTTTTAAGTTTTACTCCATTGCGATATTTAGCATGTACTTAACAATTACTGTCTTAACATGTTGTACTATTTTACAGCTGCAGCAGAACAAGAGGCAGTTGTTCATGTGGATGACATTACCTGGGGTGACTCAACTGACAACGACGCTAACACAGAGGACATGGATTACCATCAGCCTCGTCCTGGATGTTCTCACCATCAAGACACTGTGACTAGTGTGACTTTGACGTTTCCAAGGAAGGTCATGGAATGTGATGTCATCTGCAATACAGCTGATCGTCTTGGTTTATCAGACAATCAAGTTACTGCCATGGTTTCTGCCACCTTGAAAGCTGGAGGGGCTGATCTGGATAACTTCGTCATCTCAACCTCAACAACACGTCACAACAGAATGCTGTCCAGGTATAATATCAGCCAGAGTCACATGTCCAAGTTTTGTGAAAACCCCCCACAGTACGCTGCCTTACACTAGGATGGAAAGTTGCTCAAAGATGTCTTGGGCAGTGAACCTGGAAGTACCTCAGAGACTTTAGCTGTGCTAGTGTCTGGTCCACCTTCATACACTGAAGGAAAGTTATTGGGAGTACCTGTCATCGACAATTCTTCTGGCACAGCTCAGGCTGAGGCTTCAATGGATTTACTGGAGACATGGGAACTTACGGATAATGTTACTGCCCTTGTTTTTGACACTACATCCAGTAACAGTGGAGTTCACAGAGGAGCTGCCAAACTGCTAGAGAAAATGCTGAACAAAAAGGTGTTTTATCTGGCCTGTCGACATCACATCCTGGAAATCCTAGTAGGAGCAGTTTGGGAGAAGCTGTTTGGGAAGGTGAAGGAGCCAGATAATCCCTGGTTTGAGCATCTGAAGGATGTTTGGACGGACTTGTCCAAGGAAAACCCAAAGATGCTGGCTATCAACAGCAAATGGCTGAAGGAAAAGAAGAAGAACAGTGAAGAAATACTCCAAGACATTCTAACAGCAGAAAGGCTTCCAAGAGCCGACTACAGGGAAATGGCTGAACTGACAGTCATTGTTCTTGGAGGAACGCCTCCTCGAGGTATTCACTGGAGTCGACCAGGCGCCATTCATCAGGCCAGATGGATGGCCAGAAACCTGTACTCCATGAAAATGCTGATGTTTGCAGATCAACTTGAGTTCGACGAAGACACTGTATCAAAGCTGGAAAGACTCAACACCTTCCTTGCGCTGTTCTACACTCCTGTATGGATGATGTCAATGTCTGCTGCAGATGCTCCCGTGAATGATCTAAGTCTAATCCAGGACATGTTGAAGTACAAGAAAACTGACCCAGAGCTTGCTGATGCAGTACTTAATAAGATGGAAAACCACAAATGGTACCTGACGCAGGAAGTCGTGCCAATTGCCCTGTTCAGCAGTAGATTGAGTGACACATTGAAGCACGACATTGCTGCCCAGTTACATGCCACTGAGAAGCCAGACAGCTTCAGAACAGGAAAGCCTCTATTCCAGAGAGTCACAGCTAAGACCACCCTGGTTGATCTCATTGGCTCAGAATCACATTTCCTGCTGGACACACTGAACATTGGATCCGAGTGGCTTCTGGAACCTGTCACGTCTTGGCCACAGAATGAGGACTACAGAAAAGCGTTGGACTATGTTAAGAATCTGAAAGCGGTGAATGACATTGCTGAACGTGGTGTCAAGATGATGAGCGACTTTGCAAATGTCATAACAACAGATGCCAAGCAAAGGGACTATCTCCTTCAAGCTGTGGAGTTCAACAGACGCCGCTTTGACAGCTTCAAGAAACAAACTCTCAACAACTGACTGTGTAAATGTCATTATGAAATTAATCATCATGTAATGCTTTCACTTCTTGATCGATTAGACTTGTGACAAAATGTTAATCTCAAATTTGTGTCATGAATAAGGCGCCTTGTCTGCCTTGTGTGAAAAAACGAATTTTGTGATATTTCTGAAATCTTTGTATGTACCAATGTGCCATTTCTTGTTCCAAGACTATCATAATTGTATAAGTTAGAAAGAGGATTAAAAACACTTTAATTTGGTGCCTATTTTGTTGCTCTATCTTGTTTAGATAAAAAGTTATAGTGCAAAACATGATTCAAGGGACCCCGGAACTGGTGCTTTTGGCCGATTTCAAGGCAGAAAACTTAAAGTTCCATGCGGCAATGCTTCCCAACAACCTAGGTCAAAATGGTTGTGATTTTCGGCCTTTTCAGGTCAAAAAGCATGGGAAAAAGTACAGAAACCTATGAAAATAAGAAAAAGTTGATTTTTGAACAGGGCTAACATAACATGTCCGTTTCAAGATGGGAATGAACTCAGAATGGTCCCCTGAGTTTCTTATGATACACACAGACAGTGCATCATGAAAAAGAAAAACTATGGTATTTGTCATTTACCATTACTTATTCGGACTATAGTGGATTTAATTTTCCCAGAAGAGTTCCTTGTTCCATGCACTGTCTGTGTGTATCATAAGAAACTCAGGGGACCATTCTGAGTTCATTCCCATCTTGAAACGGACATGTTATGTGCCTTGAAAAGTGGACGCTCAATTCTACCAGTTGAGGTTTAAGTTTTGGTTTTTGGCTAAAAATATAATAGTTACCCCTTTTTCTTTTATGTATTCAATCTGACGTGAAGGCAGCGAGTCTTTTGCTTATATTGAGGTTCTAAATGTAGCAGGGCTAGGCTGCTTTAAACCCTAGATCCATGTCCCAAAGCTGGATCCTGTCTGCTTTGCAGATAGCTGGTGAGGGAAGCTATATTTATGGGACCTCTTTGCGAGTGACCCGTTGCCCACGTCGGGCTAGCATCATGAAAAAGAAAAACTATGGTATTTGTCATTTACCATTACTTATTCGGACTATAGTGGATTTAATTTTCCCAGAAGAGTTCCTTGTTTCATGCACTGTCTGTGTGTATCATATATATATATATATATATAATCGAACCAAGGCTAAAATGGGCATAAAGCAGGAAGCTGTTAACGTGAGAAGGGGTACAGTACAAATTTCAAGTGTAGAAGAACTAAAATAATCAGTTAGGTTACACGGACTACACATATATCAGTCTGCACAAGACATCCGCGGAGGGAGAGATGGTCTCTCAAAAGTACTTTGGTTTTCAAACGTTATTCTTGCAGAATAAATAATATATATACAGTGTATATATATTTGTTGTCAGTGGGCCAAGTGTTCAACCACTGCCCAAGGAACTAGGCTACGGAACACGAATGGTGTAGTGATGGAAATCTTCGAAGACTACACACCTGGCTATGAACAATATCGGATAAACCAAAAGTACTTAGCTATGTAAAATGGAAAGCGCAAGAAACGAATTCTCTACTTCACCGATCACCATGCCAACTCGAGAGGAAGGGCAACAAGCCTGACCTCTGTGAAATGAGGAATCGTCGCACGGAACACCTGTAAGGTGTGTGTGTGTGTGTGTGTGTGTGTGTGTGTGTGTTTTATTACATTTCTCGGAGACAAGATTACACTTGGTTAGGTGAATGTTTTAGACTGGTTAGTTATTTCGCACGTGACCAATTTCGGCCAATCAGGATCTTTGTAACAAATTTCGACTTTGTCAAAACACTGGTCTCTGTCTGTGAAACTTCACATACACACACACGATATTTCGGTTAATTTGTTTGGTTTATCGAAGGAAGACTAATAAAACTCAATGTTTACACAAATCAACTTATGATAATTTGGAAGCATACGTCAGTTGACCAAACGCTGTCATTAAAGTGACATCTTTTGGGAACTTTCCCAAAGATCTGATTTGAGGACTAGTCGAAGACCTGTGACAATAAACAATAATAGCTCGGTATTTCCCACTCTTAAGAACTTGTTTTAATGAGGTTTCTAAACATGACACTCAACTCTGGAAATTAGATTATGTACTGAAGATACACGCCCAACGCCTTTGTAAAACAATTAACCTTTTGCGAGACTTAATAAAAAATATACAGCTAATCTGTGGACTATAATTTATATTTTCGCTGAAGCCGCAATCAACACTGAAGACCGTGGATACACACCCACTCGTCAGAAATCCTTTATTCAGTCAGTCATACAAAAGGACCTACAAAGTATTATTACCTACATATTAGGCCTATACACCTATGTACGTGCATATAATATATATATAGACTAAACTACATGTAAGAGTTTCTGAGACCTGTTTGAAGGATTTTGAGAAGTGGGCGCATGACTTTTATACAGTTATTGCAAAACAATGTTTTGTGATAATGCTCGTAAGCTAACATTAATCATATTTTATATTTTCGACAGTATGTAAACAGTTTTCAATCTGTGCAAATATTAACTTTGTCAAGTCTCTTATCACTGTAACATGAAGAGAAAGTGAGCTTACGCCCAATTAGATTTCCCATCCAATTCATTAACTTCCGGGAAAAAAATAAGACTTAACCCTCTACCGCCGAATAGGTCGAATACGTATCGTTTTCAAATCCACGCATTTAGACTTAACCCTACAACAACGTTCGGCGTTAAAAGGGTTAAATTTAAATTTGACTCATAATAATTAATATACTTCACGTACCTCCGAACTCATTCTCTAATTCGCTTGGATTTATTCCTTGAATTCGACATTTCGACGTGCACAAATCCTAATAAAACAAAGGTCTGAAATATTGTTCACTCACTTTTAAGAAAAGTTTATTGAACATTTCAAAATTTCAAGAAGCAACACACCACCAAGATTCACCTGTTCATTGTTTACTACTGAAGGGGTGCATCGGTTCCAATATTAATATATATTTTTAAACTTTTTTCAACATATTTATATATATCTTTTTCTTATTTAGTAAAGCATTCCTTATTTAGCTTATAATACAGAACAGCAAATAAAAAGTAATGTTTTATAATACAATGTATTAATACTTTTAAAATAGAAATATGATTGGGCTTTTAAGAGACTTTTGGCAACCATAATTGAACTGCCTAAAGTGAAAGATGCGGTGACCTCAATGCTTACGTCCTTAATAAATAAAAATCGTATTTTTTCTTATAAAAACCAGTCTAGATATTAAATTTGTCTTACAGTGTACCAACTATAAATTGTAATTTAAATTAACGTTATTTATAACGGTATTAAGTTTTTAAAATTAATTCTCAGTGATTTAGTATTGTATTATAGATAACTTTGAGGTAGGAAGCGTCTTTTTGCCTGTATTGCAATGTCTGCTTATAATTGCCAACTCGTTATATCTTATTTGCCTTCTTAATATGATGGGACAGAAAAAGTGGTTGAGTGTATAGTATAATACAATATACCTCTAGGTTAATTTGGAAGGTAGACAATATGTCCAGTGTCCATAGTCATCCTGTATTCTTATATTTAGCATTTACTAGGCGAGGCCCTACATATGAATATGAAGCAAAAATACAACAATAATAATTTTTAAATATTATAAGCAACTTTTATTAAAAGGCCTATTATAACAATGTATTTCAATAGGCTCAAATTAATTAATTTCTTGATTTCCTTTATTAAGTAGGGAGATTAATTTTATCAGTTTAAACTACGGATGTTCTTTAATGGATTTGCATCTCGTCTATATGCGGAAATGCAAATGTAACCCATCTGAACTTCCTCCCTCAAATGGGAGAAAAGCAATTTTAAAAATTCATTTTAATAATGCAATTATTATTTTTTTATTTTAACCCCTAGAAAAGTGAAAGTAACTTAAGATATATTAGTAATTTTTTAGACCTATCAGTTTCCTTATAGATCAATACCCATATTCATTAACATATGCATTTATAAATGTCCTTTATGAAAGGGTATTCAGCACAACATAGATTTTCTATTTTAGGATTTTAATTTCCGCATTCAGATTTATTGAACTCCACCATACAGGAGTTTTAGGGTCAAGGACGATAAAAGTGAGAAATCAATATAACAGAGCATTTAAAATTAGACATTTCGATACGAGATGTAAAATGAGTAAAGTTTTGTTTATAAATCTCCTGCAAACTTACACATGAATTAAAATATGGGTATACATGGGTGTACACGGGCTACATATTATTAAATAAAATTCATGAACAAAATTTCTTCCACTAAAATATGTAGAAAAGACTCACTGTGTGAGATTAACTGGTTTGTCTACCATGGTGCCAACCGGTTACGGCAGTCTATATCACTGGTTTAAGATTGATGGGGTATCTCAAGTATGCATGCGCCTCTCTGTAAAGCACACACACGCCCTTAAACAACATAAACAGCTTTTCTTTCTTTGTTGAAGAATGACTGGACTGGAGCTGCTTAGTCTTTGGCAATTTCTTTTGAGGGAAGTGGGTGTTGGATGCTGCTCAGTTCCTTTGTTTTCCTGCAGCTGGACTAAAGTCGAGTGGACACAGGGTGCGAAGATGAGTTCCGGATTAGAACTGTATATGAAGTATGATTCGACCCTATGTTAGACTTATATCCACTGGCTCAAGGCTGGTTGTGGGCAAATTACGCCGATGAATGCATGATTTTGGGTGCAGGACACTGCTATTAAAAAGAGATTTCTATTAATAAAACTAGAAAGTGGCATACAGAGAATACACAGTGTGTGTATATATACACACACACACACACACACATATACTGTATATATATAGGTTGGCGCAAAGATCAGGCGTCAAAGGAGCCAGAGTGAATGGATCTTTTCCGTTCTATGACCACCACTGTTTTTAATTTTTAACTAAAAATTACTTTTTAGTTAAAAAACTTTAGAATCTATAATTTATAGTTTTTTTTAACTAAAAAAGTAATTTTTATTTTGACTCCTGGCTTTTGCGCCACCCCGTATATATATATAATATATATATATATATATAATATAATAATAATATTAATAATTCAGACAAACGATCTGAAAATGTAACTGTACATTTATAATGGAGATGTGAAATTTCGCGCTATTATCGAACATTTTGAAAATTACGGTTTCGAACAAATAACATCAGTATGACGTTATATTGAATCTTATAAGTGATAGTCATATTGATATCATACTGATAATAATTAAAATTTAGGGCATCATGACAACAGTGTGATAGCACGTATCGACACTATCGACATTATATTTTAATCATATTTCTGCCCCATTGAATCCTGAAACCATATTACTGCCATATGGATTTTTTTTTAAATTTAACAGAATCATGACGACAATGTGAGGTCATAAAGGCGTCATTATGACATCAATATGACATCATGCTGCCGACACTTGCATCAGGACATTATATATATATATATATATCGTACAGCATGTAGCAACCGGATGTACAATATATGCATCATTTCAAACATAAAAGAAAATAGTTTGAATTCAAATTTTTCTTTAATTTTTTACATCAAGTTTTTTTTTTGTTTTTGATTAACAAAATGAGTTTTGTTGTTAATAATTTGGTGCAGTATTAAGGATACATAGGTTGTTTTTCAAAATATAACTTATTAGTGCTCAGCATTATTAGTTTAGCATTAGTGTTGAGATATTTCACGCAGAAAAATGAAAGCAGGAGTCTTGCTTTCATTTTGCTACGTGAAATATCTGAACACTGAACCAAAACCATGGATTTCGCCGCATCTAGCATTAGTCTTTAGTATTAGTGTTTAGCATTTATTAGTGTTTAGCATTAAGGCAATTATTATATTTTGACTATTGATTTGTTTGATCCAAACAAAAAGTGTTTAACTAAGCGTGTTTTTGTTTTGTTTAAAGAAAATAATTTTTCTCTCTGTAACTTAACCTAACCTAACCTTACTTAATCTAACCCTTGTTAACTTGTCGATTAAATTAAATGTAATGCCCACAGAATAACATTAATCGGAATTTGTGCTTGCCACCAGGACAAAAAAGTTACTTTAGAGTTTGAGCTAGGCTGGAAGTGTATAATATTGTATATCATGCATCCAATTATATATATATATATATATATATATATATATATATATATATATATATATATATATATATATATATATAATTCAGTGGCATGCATTCAGGGTAAACTAGGTAAGCGCCGCCTACCCTAATAAAAATCTTATGAAAGATATTAAAGACAGTACCGTATTTTTCAGAATAGTCTATAGTACATACCCACTAGCCAGTTATGAAGTTTATCATTAGCTACTATAATCAGAGATGGGCAAGATACTTGGAAATTGTATCTGAGATACAGATACAAGATACCCAACAAAAATGTATCTGAGATACAGATACAAGATACTCGAACAAACTGTATCTTCAAGATACAGATACAAGTTACAGATACAAGATACATTTTTAAGATACAAGATACTTTTGAAAGAATAATTATTTGAGTTTAGTTTCACCTGGTGAGCCATGAGCGCACGAGTTGTCTCATTCAATTGTTTATTATTATATTTTCTGGATATAAATAAATGCCAAATCAATGGTACTTCATATCTCAGTATTCATATAGTGCTATAACTAAAAGGAAAGCACAAAGTAAATATGTATAAATAATCCTGAAAATTTTTAGGTATGGAAAAATAAAATAAACCACACTTTTTCAATTTATGTATTTCAAATAAATTGTTAATACAGGTATGCTCAGTTACCTACTCATGAAGAAAAAATAAAGTTTTCCTCATAATAAATATATTTGCAGAAATAAGCAAATATATGTATAATTCCTGATTTTTAATCATGTTAAAACATGTTAAAACCGCGGGATACAAGATGAAACCTGAGTACGTCTGTGCCGAGACTGTGCGCGCAGCGCAACGGTAGTATTCATGTACAAACATGTAACAGCAATCGCCGGCCTGCTTCAACGTGCGTCAGATATGATCATATTTCATGAATAGTTATTAGCGTCTCTACTTAAAAAGTATCTTATGAAAGTATCTTTGAAAGTGTATCCCGGGATACAAGCTACATGACAAAATGTATCTTAGATACTTCTCAAGATCCTCCAAAAATAAAGTATCTAAGATACGTATCTCAAATACGTATCTTGTATCTTAAGATACTTTTTGTATCTTAAGATACAAGATACTGCCGATCTCTGACTATAATTACTATAATTATATAATATATACATATAGTGCGTGTGCTCGCACGCAGTACTGCTTAACCTGTAGAGTGTAGACGTACCCACCACACGCCACTGAATTATATATATATATATATATATATATATATATATATATATATAATTAATAAAACCACGAAGGAGAGGAAACACAGAGTGGTGCTCAAGCGCTTTCGTCTAATGACGTCTTCAGGAACACTGAAGTAAATGGATTGTTCCATTTGATCTTGTGTTGAATTCGGGCAAAGTGTTAAAATTGGTAGTTTTCCTTACAAATGTGTATGCTCCTCCCACAATTTATATATATATATATATATATATATATATATATATATATATATATATTGTAACCTATATATAGTCTTGAACTCTTTATTTACTTCAGTGTTCCTGAGGATGTCATTAGACGAAAGCGCTTGAGCACCACTCTGTGTTTCCTTTCCTTCGTGGTTTTATTCATCATAAATATTTTTCACGTGTTACTTTCGTGAAATAATTTTCATATATATATGGGATGAATTTCACAATTAAACACATGAAATTAATGAATGATGTAAACCTACCAGGAAAAAAAAAATATTCCAAGGCCTTTCGTGTATTCAGAAGTACACCTGCCGAAGTGTACTTCTGAATACACGAAAGGACTTGGAATCATTTTTCTTTTTCCTTGTGGGTTTACATCATATATATATATATATATATGAAAATTATTTCACGAAAGTAACACGTGAAAAATATTTATGATGAATAAAACCACGAAGGAAAAGAAACACAGAATGGTGCTTAAGGATTTGCACACACGTATAAAACAGTATCAATATTCCGTTAGAACAGGACAGTCGTCCAGTGCCCTTTTTGTCCATTTGTCAGAGTTATCCCACTGTATTGATTGGAATAATGCTTCAGTTTTATTTCACTCTAGCAACATTGTTAATAGAAATATTCTTGAGTCTGCCATTATCCAACTTACAAATAACTTCAACATAAGCAAAGGTCTTTTTCAACTCGATCCTGTTGTTTTGAATTCCTTCAGAACGGATTTAGATAAGAAGGGTAGAACGCTAAACCTTTGGTAAACTTGTATGCTACTCTAACAACTTTTATTTTTCAATTTATTTTTATATATATCGAACTTAAACAAGAAGGGCAAAGTGCTAAAACCTGGGCAGATTTCTAGTATAAATTTGTATATATTTTTTGTTAATTATCTATAACATTAGTTGGAAACAATTCATTTGATCTTGTGCTAAAAATCGGTAGGTTTTCCTTACAAATTTGTATGCTCCTCCCACAATCCTTTAATGTTTAATTTTTATTTTTATCTCTCCGTTTATTGTATATATATATATATATTTTTTTTATTTTTTTTTTTATTTTCTTTTTCTGTAACCTATATATAGGCTGTAACTTCATGTACTTCAGTGTTCCTGAGGATGTCATTAGACGAAAGCGCTTGAGCACCATTCTGTGTTTCCTTTCCTTCGTGGTTTTATTCATCATATATATATATATATATATATATATATATATATTATATATATACACAGGGTGAGTCAAAAGTAGCGCCCGATTTCTGTTTTTTCGGCTGTCAGATTCTTTCTGGGAAGTCATGTTGTTAATAATTGTCTTGCAGATTATTAATTTTCTTAGTTTATTTATTTTTGTTTTTGTTTTGAAGGTTATTGCTGAGAGTTTGGAAAGTTACTGAATTTGCACCAAATTGAACCATGAATTACCTTTCAATGAATCAACGCATTGCGGCCGTGAAACATTACTACAAATGTAATGAACAACCAACGATGGCGGCACGCCGTTTGGCACAGGAATTCGATATTAACCCACCCCAGGGAAGAAACATACGATTGATTGTCGAGAAATTTGAAGCAACAGGGTCGGTAGCCACTGCAAAGAAGTCCGGTCGTCCGAAAACGGCAACGAATGTAGCTAAGGCTGAAGAAGCCATCAGGAGACTGGAACAAAGTCCGCAAAAGTCAACTCGCCGTTTATCTGCAGAGTTGGAAGTGAGCCAATCAAGTGTTATCCGTATCCTTCACCAGAAAAAATGGAAACCTTACATTCCACGCTTACTGCATGCCCTTCATGATGGAGATGACGACCGCCGTCTTCAATTTTGCGAAGAGTTCTTAGCTAAACTTGACGAAGAGGACACAATGCTAGACAACATTGGTGGTCAGATGAGGCATGTTTTAAGCTTAACGGCACAATTAACAGACACAATTGTGTCTACTGGGCTGCGGAGAACCCAAGAGTGACAGTTGAGAAGGAGGTAAATTTACCTGGCGTGACAGTTTGGGCAGCCATATCTCCATTAGGGATAATTGGGCCCTTTTTCTTTGAGGGATCTGTCACTGAAGAAATTTACCTGGATATGCTGCAAACCTTCTTTTGGCCCAGGGTACAAGATCAGGACTGTTATTTCCAGCAAGATGGAGCTCCACCTCATTATGGACGTCATGTTCGTCAGTGGCTTGATGAAAACTTTCCCGGAAAGTGGATCGGCCGCCGCGGTCCGATCGAGTGGCCGGCACGCTCCCCAGACCTTACACCTCCAGATTTCTTTCTTTGGGGGCTCATGAAAGACCTTGTTTATCGTGAAAAGCCTCGTACCATTCAGGAATTGAAGGCTCAAATCACTGCAAAGTTTGAGGAAATTGATATCGAACTCTGCAGGCGTGTGTGCCACTCTGTGCCTGCTCGGCTGCAATTGTGCATCGATCACGAGGGAGGGCACTTTGAAAATTGCAAGTAAAACAGCTTGGTACAGTTCCGTAATAATTTTCCCCCGAATAAATGGTTAGATAAACATGTCATTCATTTATTTCTACCTTCTTGTACACTGTAATACAAATGGCAAACAAACAATCAACTGACAGAAATCGGGCGCTACTTTTGACTCATCCTGTATATATATATATATATATATATATATATATATATATATATATATATATTATATATATATATATATATATATATATATATATATATATATATATATATATATAACTCTTTATACTTACACTTGCCCTATGAATACACCGATGAATAAAAAATAGAAATACAGGAATACCTCTAAATTTGTCGTTAATTCGTTCGGGAATAAGACGACGAAATACGAAACGACGAAATTCGAGGTAGATTATAACGTGTTTCAATGAGAAAACATTTTACTCTATTATGTTATTAAACAGATTAATTAATCAAATTCTACTCGTTTTTCGGCAAAATATAATAATATATTGCGTTGGTAAACAGTTGAATTTCGTCAATTTCGATCGTTTTTTTCACATTTTTAATTAAAAAAAAAAAGACGAATCTGTGAATATGGACGAGGATTGCAAAACTATTACAGGTAGTAAAAGATTGACGACGAATCTGCAACGACGAAATTTGAAACTACGAATTTTGAGGTATTCCTGTATTAGCCAGGGGTGTAACTAACGGGGGGACGGGAGGGGGGGCATGTCCTCCCCAACTTTTGAACTAGGGGATAATAATAGTTTTTATACCCCCCCCCCCCCACAACTTTTGAATCAATTCATCAGCGAGTCGGCAGAGATCCTATTAGTCCTATTAGTATGCTGGAAAGTATTATTGATTCAGTACTAATACTGCAGTGATAGATACTTTAATGAAACATCTAGTTATTTTTTACTTTAATTATTGTATATATTGCTTTCCTTTAATGCTAAGTATATACTTGATACACATAAGGTAGTTGTGAAAATGCTTCTTTGATTTTCTTATTAATATCATAAATATAGATCATTCTCTAAAATCTAAATCATAGTATTTTAAGAGCATCATTTTGGTCGCTAACTCATTATTATAATACTGAAAAATCAGAGCTTAATCGAGACTCGGAAGAACTGCTATTCAGATTTCATTGTTATATTTTATCGAAAAAATATGCTTTGGAAGACCAAATTTAAGACATTACCTACAGGATAGCAGCACAGAAATTCATCGCAGGATTTTTCATTATTATATTTGCCCCCCCCCCCCCTCCAACTTTTGAAAGTTAGTTACGTCCATAGTATTAGCTCCCTTGCTGTTTACAGTACTGTATAATAATGATTGCAGACATTGATGCAGATATTATTAATGACAGTATTATGTCATGTTTCGCAGATAATACAAATATATGCGAAGAAATATCAAACGAAGATGACAGAAAAATTATAAAATGATATTGAAACACTATTCCAGTGGGCAGAAGACAACAATATGAAGTTTAACGAAGAAAAATTCCAACTTCTAAGGTATGGTAATAACGAGATGCTACAGAATAAACGGTACAAAACTCTGTAAGCCAACAGATAACACCAAACCCACAAGTCAGGGATCTTGGAGTAATAATGTCGTCAGATGCAGAATTCAGAAAGCACTATAACATTAAAATTACAACAGCTAGAAATTAATGGGAATCACCTGGAGGAACTTCCGCAGCAGAAAAGCAAACATCTTGTTAAAATTATGGAAGAGTCTTGTCCTACCAATAACTGAATATTGCTCAGTACTCACAAGCCCATACAGAAAACGAGACAATGCGAATATAGAAGCCCCACAAAGGAATTTTACGTCTAAGATAGAGGAAACGGAAGGTGAAGACTACCGGTCTCGACTACAATCCCTGAAACTCTACTCTCTGGAAAGAAGACGCGAGCGGCACAAATAATTACATTGTGGAAAATACTCGAAGGTATTGTCCCTAATCTTAGAACCGAAATAGAAACAAACTGGAATAAGGGAAGAGGCAGATTTTGTACTGTCCAGCTGCGGTGGTTCAGGGTGCTACGAAAACGAGGATGGAAAATACCCTTGGAATACAAGATCAAAACCTTTTTAATGTCCTGCCAAAAGAAATGAAGAACTTTCAGCACACCGATCTGAATAACTTCAAGAACCAACTGGACAGGTTCCTGTACAAAGTACCTAACCAGCTATGCGTGGTTCAAGGAGGGGAGGAAGAGATCGGAAAGCAATTCCCTCCTACACCAAATCCTGCAAATGAAGCGGGATGCTGCAGAGTGGTCGACCGCAGGTCGATCCTGAACCATCGTTCAAATCTTCATAAAGCATAAAGTAAGTAAGTAAGTATAATATATATATATATGTATATATATTTCGACTTTACAACGGACGATATTACACAAGCCATAGGGAAACTAAAAACACACTCGGCGGCAGGACCGGATAAATGGAATGCCACACTGATCAAAAACTGCAAGAATGCAATTGCTGAGCCCCTATACTGGATATGGAGACGATCTCTAGACACGGGAGAAATACCGTGCATCCTGAAGAGCGCGAACATCGTTCCAATATATAAAGGAGGAGATCGATCCGAGGCCAAAAACTATAGGCCAGTATCGCTTACATCCCATCTCACTAAAATATTTGAAAGAATAGTTAGACAGAAAATCTATGACTTTTTAGAAACGCAGAAAAAATTCAATGATAACCAACACGGGTTTCGGTCAGGCAGATCATGCCTATCACAACTAATGGAACACTACAACAACATTATTGGTTCACTTGAAAGTAATGAAAACTATGATGTACTATACACAGACTTTGCTAAAGCGTTTGACAAGTGTGACCACGGAATCATAATACATAAACTGAAATATATGGGAATAACAGGAAAAGTAGGGAAATGGATATATAATTTCCTTAGTGAGCGGCGGCAAGTCGTTACAGTACAAGGAGTATCTTCATCAGAATTAGAGGTCCTCAGCTCAGTACCACAAGGAACGGTATTAGCTCCACTACTCTTCATAATCATGCTAACTGACATAGATGAGGAAGTTACCAGAGACAGCATAGTAACATCCTTTGCGGATGACACAAAGATCAGTAGAAAAATAAGAAACCCAGAAGACATAAGATCCCTACAAACCGACATAAACAGAATCTACAAGTGGACGGAAGACAACAATATGAAGTTTAACACTGAGAAATTTCAGCTATTACGGTACGGAAAAAGAGAAGACCTAAAATCCATGGAATATTATACCCCAAATGGACAGGCAATTCAGAGAAATCCCAGAGCAAAAGATTTAGGGTTGTAATGACGGATGATGCGAAATTTGAGACACAAAATAAGATAGCAGTAAACAGAGCAAAGAGAATAACGGGACAGATATTGAGAACCTTTAAACGAAGGGATAGGAATATAATGATTCCTCTACTGAAAACACTGATCATACCCAAATTGGAATACTGCTCGGTCCTAACATCCCCATATAAAAAAGAAGACATTAGACAGCTAGAAGGGATTCAGAGAAGCTTCACAGCCAAGATCAAGGGGTGCAAAGAACTAAATTACTGGAAAAGGTTACGCGAACTATACCTATATTCACTGGAAAGGAGAAGAGAGAGATACACCATTATTTACACTTGGAAAATAATGGAGAAACTAGTCCCTAATCTTACTCTGAACCCTATAACTCCCCAAACAACGGTGGACAGTAGAAACGGCAGACTGTGCCGTATTCCCAAATTGAACGCGAGACAGGGCACATCCTTAACCCTGAAAGAAAATAGTTTTGTAGTGAGAGGACAAAACTGTTTAATCAGTTGCCCAAAGACCTAAGAAACACGAAGGGAGTTGCAGTGGAAATCTTCAAAAGAAGACTAGACGCCTGGCTCAGAACAATCCCCGATGAGCCGGGCGTACCTGGCTATGTGAGGTGGAGAGCGCAAGAATCCAACTCACTACTTCACCAGGCCAATTCGAGAGGAGGGGCGACAAGCTTGACCTTCGCGAAATGAGAGATCATCACGCGAAACCTTTGTAAGGTTGTAAGGTAAGGTAAGGTGTATTATACAGTATATATATATATTAGCAATAGCCTTGTCCTCTGAGAAGCAGTCTTGAGTCTTATAAGTTATAACAAATAAGTCTGCTCCGAAACTGTCGCGATTGATTAAACAAGATGTTTTATCAAGTGCTGGTTTTATTATTTGATTATTTGTTATATATATATATATATATATATATAATATATATATATATATAAGCAAACAACCACAGGGAAAAGGAAACACAAAGTCCGAGCGCTTTCGTGATATATTCACATTATCACGAAAGCGCTCGGACTTTGTGTTTCCTTTTCCCTGTGGTTGTTTGCTTATTAATAAGGTCACGTGTTATTTTGTGATTTTAGTGCATATATATATATATATATATATATATATATATATATATATATATAAATAATTGAGTTTACTGTATGTTCAGTGGCTAAAATTAGCAAACTGCAAAATTCAAAACTAAACTGTGATATCACATAAGCAAATATTCTCCAGTTTATCGTATTAACAGTTTTTGTTCCTCATCGTGAATTCTTGTCTTTCATTTAAATAAATCTTTTAATATATATACATATATATATGCCTTGGTTTTGCTTCCACCCGAATTGTTCATTCTGACGAAGGTCAAGCTTGTCACTCCACCTTAGACCTGTCATTCCACCTTAGACCTGCAGCCCAGCGTCTTAACCACTAGATTACCCAGGCCCCCAGGGTATCCACTTATCTACCAACCAATTTTTTTTATTGTATGGAGGGATGAACAGCCGTGTTTTGCTGTGCGCCGCCTGCCGTCACCAGGTCCCGATGGATTTGTAGTCAGCGATGCTAACCACTACACCACCGAGGTGCATATATATATATAAAGAGAGAGAGAGAGAGAGATTCCGTACAGCCAAATAACAAATAGAAATAATTCTTGTTAGAACATACTCCCAGTAACTCCTTTCTATTGTAAGTAACTCCATGTTTATGCTATCAACACTTCTATTACTGACAATCTTGCTTTCAGCACATGCCATGTCTCCATGTTATGTTCTTCGTATGTGATAGTGAATGTTGACAAACTCTCAGTGTAGATAAAAGTTTTTTCATGCAGTGGACCCACCGCTTGAAATAGAAATGTTGCGTTTTCCAAAGAGAATGAAGCAAAAGCAAAACACTTTATTTGAAGAATATGTACAAATCAGCCAAGATCAAATAACTTTGTATCCATTTTTTCGACTGGATAAAGTGATTCTCCTTTCAAAGCTGAACACCTTCTAATATCATATACTACCTAAAATGAGGAAACCATGTCTGCATCCAGATAGTATTGTGAATGTTACCAGTGGCGCAAACAGGGATGAGTCCCGGGTTTCCGGGACCTCCCTCAACAAAACGTTTTGCTTAAATAACAACAACAACTCATTTTATTTTCATTTTATGTCATTCATCTCCGCTTTTGTGACTGGTTATAAATCTAATCGCGCTCCTCCTTCTTGGGGGCACGCCTCCGAGTTTACGCACTACTTACTGTCTTGATAGGTAACTGAGTTACTCTCCAAAGCGATTAACTAATATCCTAACTCATTTACTTACCACGAATAAGCTACAGTTACTCTAATTTCACACTTAAAACAAACGTTTGATTTGAAGTGTATTTTTGGGGTTCAAAGCTGATACCGAAGCATGACAATAAACAACCGACGATGGAAATACTGTCTGCCTTAAAAGTTTTTCTTAAAAAATCGTTTATCTGAAGTTATTTACATCGGTAATATTCTAGAATCCAGATGCACTTCAGAGACAGAGTCCATAACTACTAACCAAACCTAACGTAACATATTACTAAGTTATTATGAACGCTGTCTCCAAACAGCATATGGATTCTGGAATTTTGTTATTTACATGTTAAAGCAAGCGTGAACCGACTAAATATACTGTAGGTAAGCTTTGGTGAGACCTTAACATCTGCCACTTGGATTTTGAGTGCAGCTTCACAAATTGGGTCTCACTGTCTTTGGGTGTGTAACTCAAAATATCACCATCTAATATAACTACTAAGTCACCCCATTTCATTCATGAACTGTCATACGAAAACCTAGAAATACGTTTACAATTTAACGATCACCATATTCGACACAACGTTTTATCTCTCGAAAAGTAATAAAAAGTTACATTGTTCTTGTTTCCTTCAGTCTGTATGTTATTATAACGAAACAGGTTGGTCGGAAAATCAATGGAATTTGCATTTTGTATAGATTACTTCAGAGGGCGCTGCGAGTTCAATGAAATGAACCTTTATAATAAAACTCCATATGTAGGCTTTGATTGGTGTTCTGTTTGAGAAAAGAAGAAAATGATATGATTTAAAAGTCGCAGAATTACCGTTTTTCGTGTTCATTCATTCAAAGTAAATTGCTATTTTCTTAATGTCGCACCGTAACTAGTTAAGACCTAGATGATGGTATGATAATTTGAGAGTGTAAATGGAGTTTGTTCTTCAGCTGAAGTGAGCCTAAGATAGTGCTTGATCATAGACCTAATTTGTTACTCAGGCCGCTTTTTCACAGATTGCAAAATCTGGTTAAATTTTCCGACGCGTTTTCGCGAGAACTTTTACCATAAAAACGCGACGAAAATTTGGAACGTGAAAACTATAACCAGTGTGGACCAGACTTATCTGGAACTACAGAATCCATTGAGCCTTACAGGTTGATTAATCATCTAGGTATGGTTCAAACTTAATTACAGGGATAAGTAGTAACCCCAGTAACCCCAGTGGATAATCACATTCACAGGAGTCCAGGAGGCTTGCCACTGGGACTAGGTATGTAAAGTGAAAACTATTATATTAGGCAGGGTGACCTATATTAGACATTGATTACCTTTCAATCCACTCGGGGTTAGGTTTGGGTTAATATGCAGTAAATGCCATGACCTGTTAGGTTAGTGCAGCAAATTACACTAGAAATGCAAGTCATAGCATTTACTGAATATTAACCAGCGTAAGTATAGAATCCATGGTTAAATTATTGATTATTATTCGTTTTAACACGCATCTCACTAATGAATTAAAAACATGTTTTTAGTAAGTTGATGGATACCGTTTGAAAATGGGTATTATTATAGTTTCAACCACAACTTGATTACTGTATATTTGATGTGTTTAGCTGTATCTTCATTTTGGACAACTTTTTCGGTTAATATTTGTTTTAATGCTTTGTTCGTTTTCGATAGGAGACATTCTATGACAATTTAACATATAAATTCATATTCAGGATACCTTGAAACCTCAGGGAAACTGATAAAAATCAAGGAAATGTAATAATTATTTTTTATGGAAAAAAAAAAAAAATTTAGACGTAAAAAGCAGTTATTATAGGCCATTGACCAAGTGTTTAGCTCTTAACGCTATAAAAATTTAACCAATCGTCATCCTCCAGTTTTATGGGGAGACATCTCATGGCAAAATTAGGAAACATAGGTCAAATCAGCCAATTAAATCTGGCTTTTGTTTCACGTGACCTTATCTGACCAATCAGAGACGTACATTATTATTATTGCACAAGATTGACTAGGGACGAGCGTGGCAGAAAAAAAAAGTGTTCCTTCTCTGTTTCCCGTCGAAAAGGCACGTAGGTTGAAAAATCCCACCTCAAACTGTGGCAAAACTTATTGTACGTTGGGTTATTCTTGACAAAGCTAGATGCACAGCTCTATTTAGCGTTGGCTTTCGAAAGTGCAGTTAATTGGAGGAGTTTTTGCTTTGATGTCTGTGAGCATTGGCTAGGGTGGCCTAGGCCAACAAGTTCAAATTTGTGGGCCTGGCAAAATTGTCTATTTATTCCTGTTGGTCGCCGCTCATTTGTATAAACACCCGAATGCTGCTATTGAAGGTTAGAAATTGCGAAAAAATGCGGGTTAGTTTAGGTTAAGTTAGGTTAGGTTAGGTTAGGTCAGGTCTGAACCAAAACACATTTTTCTGGTGTTTTTTGGTGTGATTTGTTCAAATCTGAACTTCGTTTCTTTGGGAAATGAGCCATTTTTGAGAAATTTTCAATTTTAAAATTTCTAAAAAATGGCTTATTTCCCAAAGAAAACGAAGTCAGATTTGAACAAATCACACCAAAAAATACCAGAAAAATATGTTTTGGTTCAGAAAGGAGAAAAAGCACTAAAACGAATAATTACCACTTTCTCTAATACCACTTCCATCGCAAATGGATAATAATGGAGATAATAAATATAATAATTTTTGGTCTACCATATTGTCTCAGTCTAGCCATGTTCAGTAGGCCTGTTCAAAAATCAACTTTTTCTTATTTTCATAGGTTTCTGTACATTTTCCCATGCTTTTTGACCTGAAAAAGCCGAAAATCACAACTATTTTGACCTAGGATGTTGGGAAGCATTGCCGCATGGAGCTTTAAATTTTCTGCCTTGAAATTGGCCAAAGCGCCAATTCCAGGGTCCCTTGAATTATGTTTTGCACTTTAACTTTTGATCTAAACAAGATAGAGCAACAAATTAGGTATCAAATGAAAGAGCATAAAATTTATAAATAATAATAATAATAATAAATAAATAATAATTAATAATAATAATAATAATAATTATCTATCATTTTTCAGGAAATAACAGAAACTCAATCAGAATCTAGAAAACCATCTACAAGTTACAACTTCACAATGGCATTAAGCAAGGAGCTGAGGGAGCTCCGTGGGTGCACAGTTGATATCTCAGAACCTCCACGTACTGTCTACAGGCAGGTGTCAACTGGGCCATCTACCAGATCTCTCACTGAAACTTTCCTGGTTGGATACTAGGGTGGATCAATTTTACATTTTTTTCGATTTCCATATTCTAATAGAGACAAAAACTTGCGCATGCATGAGGAAATAGCCTCTGCAAAATCTTAGCATAATAGGTAATCATCTTCTGCCCCCGGCAGAGCGATGAAAATCATATTTTAGTAGTCAAAAATGTATTTTTCTTATAATTTTTAAAATATAAAATTTTGCGTGTGTGTTATTTCATGCCTAAGCAACGATATAAATGCTATGGGAAATATATAAATGCATTATTTAAGACAAAGAGCCGATCTGAAAATATGTATAAAATATACATATTTTCAGATCGGCTCTTTGTCTTAAATAATGCATTTATATATTTCCCATAGCATTTATATCGTTGCTTAGGCATGAAATAACACACACGCAAAATTTTATATTTTAAAAATTATAAGAAAAATACGTTTTTGACTACTAAAATATGATTTTCATCGCTCTGCCGGGGGCAGAAGATGATTACCTATTAAGCTAAGATTTTGCAGAGGCTATTTTCTCATGCATGTGCAAGTTTTTGTCTCTATTAGAATATGGAAATTGAAAAAAATGTAAAATCGATCCACCCTATTGGATACCCTTCAGCTTTTATCAGTGGTTCCCAACTTCCCACCAACAGACAGGTGCTCCAGTATTTCCTTACTCTTCAGAATTTACCGGAAAATGCAGGGAGGCCCATGGTTCAAGACCTTGCATATGAAACAGTTGAATCTAGCATCCCATTCTGGCAGATGGCTAGGATCAAGACAATGACCAAGTACAACGCAATGAAGCTCTTCATGAAACTACATGAGAAACATTGTGCTCTGGTGAAAAGCAAAGGAAGAGCAAGTAACCCTGGAGGAAAAAGAGGAGCATTTGTGCTGGAATTAGACAGCCTGTTCGATATAGGAGCTCCAGATGCAATCCAGGAAATACAGAACAACAGACTGTTATCCAGAGAGAAGAAAGATGAGGATATCAGGTTCTACGAAGACCAAAAGACTGAGAGGAAAGGTCATATGTCTGGTCATGACAAGATTTTTGAGACAAGATCCCTGCAGCAAGCAGCGAGGAATGAAAGACTGCAGCATAGACAAGAACAAGGTAAAACTAATTACTTTGAACGTTACAAAAAGTTTTAAGTTTTATTCCATTGCGATATTTAGCATGTACTTAACAATTACTGTCTTAACATGTTGTACTATTTTACAGCTGCAGCAGAACAAGAGGCAGTTGTTCATGTGGATGACATTACCTGGGGTGACTCAACTGACAACGACGCTAACACAGAGGACATGGATTACCATCAGCCTCGTCCTGGATGTTCTCACCATCAAGACACTGTGACTAGTGTGACTGACATTTCCAAGGAAGGTCATGGAATGTGATGTCATCTGCAATACAGCTGATCGTCTTGGTTTATCAGACAATCAAGTTACTGCCATGGTTTCTGCCACCTTGAAAGCTGCAGGGGCTGATCTGGATAACTTCGTCATCTCAACCTCAACAACACGTCGCAACAGAATGCTGTCCAGGTATAATATCAGCCAGAGTCACATGTCCAAGTTTTGTGAAAACCCCCCACAGTACGCTGCCTTACCCTGGGATAGAAAGTTGCTCAAAGATGTCTTGGGCAGTGAACCTGGAAGTACCTCAGAGACTTTAGCTGTGCTAGTGTCTGGTCCACCTTCATACACTGAAGGAAAGTTATTGGGAGTACCTGTCATCGACAATTCTTCTGGCACAGCTCAGGCTGAGGCTTCAATGGATTTACTGGAGACATGGGAACTTACGGATAATGTTACTGCCCTTGTTTTTGACACTACATCCAGTAACAGTGGAGTTCACAGAGGAGCTGCCAAACTGCTAGAGAAAATGCTGAACAAAAAGGTGTTTTATCTGGCCTGTCGACATCACATCCTGGAAATCCTAGTAGGAGCAGTTTGGGAGAAGCTGTTTGGGAAGGTGAAGGGGCCAGATAATCCCTGGTTTGAGCATCTGAAGGATGTTTGGACGGACTTGTCCAAGGAAAACCCAAAGATGCTGGCTATCAACAGCAAATGGCTGAAGGAAAAGAAGAAGAAGAACAGTGAAGAAATACTCCAAGACATTCTAACAGCAGAAAGGCTTCCAAGAGCCGACTACAGGGAAATGGCTGAACTGACAGTCATTGTTCTTGGAGGAACGCCTCCTCGAGGTATTCACTGGAGTCGACCAGGCGCCATTCATCAGGCCAGATGGATGGCCAGAAACCTGTACTCCATGAAAATGCTGATGTTTGCAGATCAACTTGAGTACGACGAAGACACTGTATCAAAGCTGGAAAGACTCAACACCTTCCTTGCGCTGTTCTACACTCTTGTATAGATGATGTCAATGTCTGCTGCAGATGCTCCCGTGAATGATCTAAGTCTAATCCAGGACATGTTGAAGTACAAGAAAACTGACCCAGAGCTTGCTGATGCAGTACTTAATAAGATGGAAAACCACAAATGGTACCTGACGCAGGAAGTCGTGCCATTTGCCCTGTTCAGCAGTAGATTGAGTGACACATTGAAGCACGACATTGCTGCCCAGTTACATGCCACTGAGAAGCCAGACAGCTTCAGAACAGGAAAGCCTCTATTCCAGAGAGTCACAGCTAAGACCACCCTGGTTGATCTCATTGGCCCAGAATCACATTTCCTGCTGGACACACTGAACATTGGATCCGAGTGGCTTCTGGAACCTGTCACGTCTTGGCCACAGAATGAGGACTACAGAAAAGCAATGGACTATGTTAAGAATCTGAAAGTGGTGAATGACATTGCTGAACGTGGTGTCAAGATGATGAGTGACTTTGCAAATGTCATAACAACAGATGCCAAGCAAAGGGACTATCTCCTTTAAGCTGTGGAGTTCAACAGACGCCTTTTACAGCTTCAAGAAACAAACTCTCAACAACTGACTGTGTAAATGTCATTATGAAATTAATCATCATGTAATGCTTTCACTTCTTGATCGATTAGACTTGTGACAAAATGTTAATCTCAAATTTGTATCATGAATAAGGCGCCTTGTCTGCCTTGAGTGTGAGAAAACGAATTTTGTGATATTTCTGAAATCTTTGTATGTACCAATGTGCCATTTCTTGTTCCAAGACTATCATAATTGTATAAGTTAGAAAGAGGATTAAAAACACTAATTTGGTGCCTATTTTGTTGCTCTATCTTGGTTAGATAAAAAGTTATAGTGCAAAACATGATACAAGGGACCCCGGAACTGGTGCTTTTGGCTGATTTCAAGGCCGAAAACTTAAAGCTCCATGCAGCAATGCTTCCCAACAACCTAGGTCAAAATGGTTGTGATTTTCGGCCTTTTCAGGTCAAAAAGCATGGGAAAAAGTACAGAAACCTATGAAAATAAGAAAAAGTTGATTTTTGAACAGGGCTAGGGTACAGTGTGTGAAGGTTGTGCTCTTACTCCGTTTGAAGTGATTCATAAATTTTTTAAGAATAACATTGACTCGTTAGGTCAATTGAATGCCTGGTTAGGTCAATTGAATGCCTCCTGGTTAGGTCAATTGAATGCCTCCTGGTTAGGTCAATTGAATGCCTCCTGGTTAGGTCAATTGAATGCCTCCTGGTTAGGTCAATTGAATGCCTCCTGGTTAGGTCAATTGAATGCCTCCTGGTTAGGTCAATTGAATGCCTCCTGGTTAGGTCAATTGAATGCCTCCTGGTTAGGTCAATTGAATGCCTCCTGGTTAAGTCAATTGAATGCCTCCTGGTTAAGTCAATTGAATGCCTCCTGGTTAAGTCAATTGAATGCCTCCTGGTTAAGTCAATTGAATGCCTCCTGGTTAAGTCAATTGAATGCCTCCTGGTTAAGTCAATTGAATGCCTCCTGGTTAAGTCAATTGAATGCCTCCTGGTTAAGTCAATTGAATGCCTCCTGGTTAAGTCAATTGAATGCCTCCTGGTTAAGTCAATTGAATGCCCGGTTAGGGCAACTGTACACCCTTGATGATTGGTTAGGTTAAGTCATGATATTTTCGTTAGTTTAACGATTTATTTTTTAAACTAATTTACGGCTGGATTCTGAAGGAATCATTTATCTTCACTCCATCATAACCCATCCCAACTCAATCCACTGAATTGGATTGAGTTGGATTGGGTTATGAAACTTGTTTTTTGAGGTGATTCACTTGAATTTGACATGCATTTCCACGCAAATCACTCGTTTTTGGCTTTTGATATGGGGGGGGGGGGGGTCTCAAAAACGAGTGATTTGCGACGGAAATGGATGCCAAATTCGAATGAATTGCATCATAAAACATAGGAAAAACTAAGTTTCATGTTCAAAACGAATTGGGGCTGAAACTGCAAATTTACCAGGTTTGGTTCCTAGGTTTTCCTGTTGGTTTCTGATGTGATTCATCTGAAAATGACATTCATTTCCGTCGCAAATCACTCGTTTTTGATACCCCCTGACTCAAAAACCCTGATTTCCCACACATTCCCCCATATTGTGGGGGAGGGGGGAATCATAAAAATGAGTAATTTGTGATGGAAATGAATGTCATTTTTGGATGAATCGCATCAGAAACCACCGGAAAACCTAATTTTTATTTTTCAAAAAGAGTTGTGGTTGAAACTATAAATTTACCTGAAAATGACCTTCATTTCCTTGGGAAATGTGCCATTTTTCCAGAAATGACCTTTATCATATGCAGATATAATTCTGCTATGCATCAGAGAAAATGGTCGATGCATTCATCTCCATTATAAAATAAATCTGTTAAATAGGTATCTTGTGAAATATTGGGGGTAATGTTCTTTCTTATTCCCTGACCTCAGCACCCAATTGAATGCCTAGTGGGTAGGTCAACTGTGTACACCCTTGATGATTGGTTAGGTTAAGTTATGATATTTTCGTTAGTTTTAACGAAAATATCACAACTTAACCAATTGTCAAGGGCATACAGTTGACCTAACTGGGCATTCAATTAACCTAATTAATATAAAAGTAATTTGAAAGTGTTGGAGTGCTGTTTATTTTTGGTTGGTTCATTTATTTTGAAAAAGAAACAAATGATGCTAAACTGTGATTCTACATTATTTCTGTATTGTTTGCCTCAGAAATCCAGGGTGATATCCTATTTTGGTGTCCCAAGTTATTCAACCAACCAGTTAGGTCAACTGTACACCCTTGATGATTGGTTAGGTTGTCATAATTTTGTTTAAACTAATGAAAATAGCAAGACTTAACCTAACCAATCATCAAGGGTGTACAGTTGACCTAACTGGGCAGTCAATTAACCTAATTAACATAAACAAGTGCCATTTATTTTTGGTTGGTTGAATAATTTGGGACACCAAAATAGGATATTGCCAAAATCCAGTTCATTTCTTGGACACTGAGTGGTTACACTGCATTATATTTCATTTAAAAAATATTAAGCCACTTGGGTCTATCCAAATTATCCAAATCATGAGCTATATTTTATAATAAAATTGTACAAAATGTCAATCTCAAGTTGGCTAATTAACATGCACCCATTTACAGAGCTACCTACCAAAGCAGCCTATATAGCTTAAGGTAAGAATGTACACCACTTACAATTTACAAACTCTCTCTCTCATTCATGAAAGTGCATCTAGATTTTTCTTAAAACTAAGTAAGGAGCTACTACTATTCACCACATCATATGGCAAGTCATTTTTCAGTTTTATTGTACTGAAGCTTTAAAATTGTGGAGCTGACTACTTGATGGGCAATTCTTGTGCACTAGTTTATACAGTTAACATGAGGACTGACTCTGAGTAAGATTTTCTTTTAGGGAGTTAGTTAATGTGAGAGGGTTTCAAACCTGAATTATAAGCATTTCTCCAGAGTTCTCAGTTATTAAGAATGAGAACCAATGTAGAATCAACAGGTTTAGTAAGTACAGTTAACAGAAGGATCCAGAACCCAAATAAGACTATTGATAGAGAACCCAGAATTGCAATTCAAAAGAGAGAGGACTTTATCTGGTACTGTACCCAAAGATATGCTTCCCTTGGTGAACCTTGGCTATCACAGTTCTTGAGGGATGCTCAGTGACTCAAAAACATTGCCAACCAGGGGACAATGGCCTACACAGTCACCACAGCATTACTACAATAGGCCCAACTCCAAGGACTCTTATATAGACTTAACCTATTTATTGGTAGTGTTGTATGCCTACTATATGAAAGAACTAACTGGTACAAATTTAATTTTAAGCTATAATTATAGCTGGATAGAAAGTATGATACACTGTACCAAATTACTCTCTTGAATAAACTAAATTTGAATAATTAAGATAGCAGAACTTTAGGGACTGTAGCAGTTTGTCTAGTTGTGGGCTTTCTGTCATAGTTACTGGTACTGAGAGAATTTTTAGAATGCCATCCATCCCCTTCTCCTGCAATCCTATAAATTTTTTGGAGCTAATTTTTTTAAAGTTAAAAATGATTTAAATGAATCCAATTTGCTTCTCTGCTTCCTAAACATAATCATGATTTGTGTTTTATTAGTTCTTAGAATGTATGTAGGCCTACATTTACAGCAAAGATATTATACTAAATTGTGGACCAGTATTAGTGAAGAGTAAGAATGGAATAATTCAGTTTTGTAAGTAATAAAATGTATTTTTATTTAGACTTATTATATATTAATGTCTTTCAAGTACAGTGCACAAGTATATCATTTTTGAAAAGCAATAAAGAAAGAGAAATTATTCTCCCTGCAGAAGACCCAAAAAAACCCAGGGACTTTGGGCTTCAATTGAAAAAACCCAAATTTCCCTTGGTGCAGTGGGCTTTTTTTTAAAGTAAACTTGGGGTTTTGCCAACTCTATCTATAAGGTCCAGTCCTTTATGATTAGGATTCAGCCATCACCTTTACAGATTGAGTTCTAGTTAAGGAACTATTATATGTGAAGAGTTTAGCTGCAAATCATAGTGCAAATGTACTAAGTTACAGTATTCACACAGTTATCTGTGATTCACTCAACCATGAATTGAGTTAACCATGACTTACTAATTGTGACCATTATGCACATGTCTGTGATCATGACACTGAGTTAACCATGACTTGGCATGTTTACATCCATGGCTCTCTTCCCACCAGCCCACCATACCTTATAATTTTCACAATAGCTTTGGTTTGGTCTTTTCTTTTTCAAAGTTGATTGTCAGTATTTTTTACAATACTTATGTCTATGAGGAGAGTTTTCTTATTTTGAATTTTTGCAGATGAATCACAAAGATTTGAATTAATTTTAGAGCATTATCTTGTATTATGTTTTAAGGTACATTTTAAAGCAGCCTACAATTACATCATAAATTAGAAACTCAATATATATATAAAATTATAGAAAATCTGGGGAGAAAGAACATTGTGTGCATACTCAAGGGTGTAGTTCTGGGATGTACAAATTATTATAAAGTAAAAGTAAAGTAGCTACCTTAAAATATAAGATTAAAAAGTGTTTAATGAAAGAACAATTATTTTGTAAAAAAAATGAGTGACTGAATGGCTTAAAATGAACTAAAACTTCTTTTTTTGTTGTGCTAATGAAGCTAGATATATGGCTTATTATTAAAATAAAATTATCTTTGGTAATGTATAATAGTTTAAAACCAAGCAGAGTGCAGGAGAGATGAGGATCTATAATTCACTAAAGCCAGTTTATTTTCAGGAAACTGATACATTCAATTCTTAAGTTTTTATCCATTAAAGCATTATATTAAAATATTCCAATGCACAATGTATGAATACATGAATTATTTTAATTTATTGGTAATTATTTATAAATAACTAAATGTTTTATGTATAGTTAAGCTTAAATTAACCTCAATATTTGTGATTAAAAACAATATTTGAAAGAACCCAGTTAAGTGGGCAAAATAGCAGGGTTTTTAAGTGGGTTTAAAAAAAAAAAAAAAAGTTGGGGAAAACCAGGTCACCCACTTTAGTGCCAACCCTGCTGGAAATGCACAAAAGTCATTCATAAATGGGTGTTGAATGTCAGAGGGATTCAGATGCACTCTCTCTTCATAAATTGCCATTGCCTCGCAAACAAGTTTTGCAATCAGTGTTACACTTTGATGGCATGCTTGGTTACAATCAGGGTTGTGGAGTCGGTCCAAAATTTTCCGACTCCGACTCCACACATTGTAAAAATTCGACTCCGACTCCACACATTGTAAAAAATCTAAAAATCCGACTCCGACTCCTCACATTTTAAATATACGACTCCGACTCCTCTAGTGTTTCACTCTATAATTATCATAATAATAAGACATTTCATCACCACCACATGAATCGTCAGGTTACTTTCTAGGATAAGGGAACATTCAAATATTAAGAAGGATATTGACTTGTAGATATCATATTAAGGGATTTTTATTTTTTCCAATAATATATATATATATATATATATATATATATATATATATATATATATATATATATATCGTAAAGAACGACGCTTGTATAGGAGATATTCCGCGCAAGACGAGAGAGAGAGAACGAAACAAATGAAAAAATGAGGTAACCACCTGGGAATCGAACCCGGGATCTTCCGATTGCCGGTCAGACGCGATACCATTACACCATGGACCTCACTCTTCCAAATGCCGTAATTCTTCTACATACTCGCAGAAACCAATGCCCCAAGGGGGCACCTCCCGCATGCCGTAACATTATATACATTCAACTGCAAAGAACACGCAGTATAAATAACGTAAAGAACGACGCTTGTATAGGAGATATTCCGCGCAAGACGAGAGAGAGAGAGAAACAAATGAAAAAATGAGGTAACCACCTGGGAATCGAACCCGGGATCTTCCGATTGCCGGTCAGACGCGATACCATTACACCATGGACCTCACTCTTCCAAATGCTGTAATTCTTCTACATACTCGCAGAAACCAATGCCCCAAGGGGGCACCTCCCGCATGCCGTAACATTATATACATTCAACTGCAAAAAACAATCATCATGCACATTATAAGCATATATAATCTTTATATTAAGAAGCTATTATGATATTTTATTTTGAAAAACCCAGTTTAAGTTTAATAATTTATAAAAATAATGATTGACACACACACACACACACACACACACACACACACACAGTTGATTATAGTAAGTGAAAATCAATCATCATTAACATTTATAGAGCATATAATTTTATTATTATTTGCTTTTATACTATTATATGATATAAGTTTGAAAAACCCAGTTTTGCCCATTTTTTGGTGAAAAAACCCAGAAAAACCTGGGTGGGTTGGGCTTTTTTTTAAAAAAGTGGATTTTTTGCCAACCCTGATTTCCAGGGTGGTTTAGGAGGGTCTGTAATCACCACAGAAGAGTAATCTGGGAGTACAGATACTGATGTTTTTTGAGGTATTTCTTGACCCAGTGGCAGAGAATGATGTGAATGATGATTTGCTCATTAATATGGTTAACCAAGTCAAGTCCCTAGTAATCTGGAGATGCTGGGAGCCAAGGATATATAGGAGGAACATAGGTATGAGTTGACCAATGAGGAACTAGTCATGCATGCTAATGATGCTCACCACTGAGTCAGAGGAGGAAGAAAACAAAGTCTATATGAACAACGAAGATGCCAAAAGGGTAATAAACCATCTATGAGAAGCCATGCAAATTATAATTTAAAATGACATTGACCAAGATTGGGCAGTAAGGTGCTGTAGACAAATACAAAATTAAAAACTATTATGAAGTCTTTTATGGCAGGACACAACTGAAGATTACAGATTTCTTCAAGAAGAAATATGCTACAGGTACTCTTTCCAGTGCTGAATCAGTTGGAGCTACATATGCACCAGCAGCAAGTTTGAGTGAGGATAGTGATGGTGATGAGGATCATGTAGAAACTAACAAAGACAATTGATAGCAGCAATGTTTGCAGAGGAGAGGGGTTACAATCTTCAGGAGTGGATGATCTTCCCATTTTGTGGTGAATACAATTTACTGTACTTAATATATTATACCGTACTGTAATAGAATAATACCATGTGTAGTGGTGTGTGAAGTGGGAGGTCAGTTAGTGGTGGTAGGCAGTAGTGGCTGCACCACCCACCCACTGGCAGGTGTACTGAGTTAACAATGAAATTGAGTTATCCATAATTATAGACCACCCTCAGTCATAGATAACTGAGTGAGTATTATTATTACTGAATTTTTTGGTGTATAAGACGCACCCCTATTTTCAAGGCCTTTTTCAGGAAAAAAATTATGACCAACTGCCTAGTTGTCAGAAAATGTCCATAATTTTCTACCAGCGAGGCTGAGTTTTGTTAAAGCCTTCCATCAAAAGTATGGCGATATGTTTTCTTTCACCCATACTCATTATAAGAAAATAGTATTAAGTATATGGGACTCTATACTATATGTTATGAAACATAAAAGTAAATCATTATGCAATACGTACTGTTTTTCTTGTTATCAGTGGGTTGGGAAGAGTAGAAACTTAGTGTAAAATTGGCCAAACCAATACACAGTCAGGAGGGACTAAGAGATGATGAATTTTTGTAAAAATCCATCAGTTCTTCTAGCCCATATAAAGGTAATATTATGACCTATGGTGTATAGGACGCAGGGTGATTTTGAGACCCCTTTTTTTGGAAAAAAAAAATGCGTCTTATACACCAAAAAATATGGTATATATTTGGAAAGGTCCACAAGTCTAAAGTTTGATAACCTAAATGTAGAGATTAGTTGTTGGACTAGTAAACTAAATAAGTTGTGCTGATATTTTTTTTTTTTCCACCAGGACAAAATGGTTGTTTTTGCAACACCACTTCAAAGTACAAAGAAACTTAATGCTGGAAAGTCTTCAATTAAAGTCTTGTCAGAGCAAGACCCTTATTGGAAAAAGAAATATTGGATGGTGCACATAATATTCTTAGTGTTTTACCTGATGAGAAACAGGTACTGTGGTTAAGCATTAAAATTTCTTTCAGGCTCAGTGGGGCTCTTGCCCCACTGAGCAAGATATATATATATATATATGTTAATGATGACAATAACTAAAAAGGAAATCACGAAATAGTGCTCAAGCACTTTTGTCTAATGACATCCTCAGGAACACTCATTAGATGAAAGCACTTGAGCACTATTTCATGTTTTCCTTTTCTTTTATGGTTATTTTCATCATAAATATTATTCACGTGTTATTTTGTGAAATAATTTTCATATAGCTACAGTATATATGGTGATTTTTTTAAATATCTTTTACTTTAAAGTTATTTATTTAAAAAAAAAATTCTATATAGTTATAAGATCGCAGAGATGAATTATTGCATTTTTCAAACATATATTGGGAGTCTTTATGCCATTGCATCAAAACTGAGCTTCTTTGTAAGCATTTTTCTTAGAAAAGATGCAAGTTTCTTCCAAAATTGTAGCATTTTTTACTTGGGTAGTAAACTACTTTGCCATTAGGGCCTAGACTGATCTAGTGATTTTATGCAGTAGCTTAGGAGCTTTCATATTCTTTGCATTGTAGGCATGTCTATTAAGCTGATAGGGGTGGTTAGAGATAAATGCCAAACATTATTGCAATAACTGACATTTCTCAGGCAGGGGTCTTGAAATACAGGTACCAGTATACAAAATAGGCCAATATCATTAGGCCCAATTAGGAAAGCTTTATAAACATTATAAGTTTACAGCATAGTTGTAATTTTAATATGAAAAGTGTAGGGCCATATTTGTTGAAGTACTAATGATAAAAAATAATACCTTTTCTAGGTGTTAGTAGAAGAAGGAGTTAAAGGAATCTTTACCTACGATGGCGTCTGTAATGAAAATACGACTCAAGAGGACATATTTCAGCTGGTTGTATCACCCCTTCTGAAGCATATGAGAGATGGACAAAATGTAACTGTGATAGCGTATGGACAGACAAGTTCAGGGAAAACCTACACAATGGGAACTAACCCAGTCTTTTCTCAGGTAGTTTATTATGTGAGCAGCTGTCAGGTGGTTTGATGTTATATGAATTACGAAGGGGAGAGAACCTATTCGCTTATAGACTTGTCACTAATCAGGAGGATCAG
The DNA here is from genome assembly GCA_023014485.1 of Bathynomus jamesi. Classification (NCBI taxonomy): domain Eukaryota; kingdom Metazoa; phylum Arthropoda; class Malacostraca; order Isopoda; family Cirolanidae; genus Bathynomus; species Bathynomus jamesi. Next base: position 76,551 of record JAJOZX010007470.1, on the reverse strand, counting down.
AAACTGGTACAGTGCTCAGGCCAACTAATGCCGCCCATTGCCCTTACTCCCGGTTTATTATTACCAGCACCATTGGGAATCGAATCCTGATCTAGGTGTTTAAAACAACAAAACAGCTTTTATATATAACCTTGGTTTTAGTTTTTTTGCTTCTTCCTGAATTCTTCATTACGAAAGTCAAGCTTGTTGCTCTACCTTGGTTATATATATATATATATATATATGTATATATATATATATATATATATATATATATATATATATATATATATATATATATATATATATATGAAAATTATTTCACGAAAGTAACACGTGAAAAATATTTATGATGAATAAAACCACGAAGGAAAGGAAACACAGATGATGCTCAAGCACTTTCATCTAATGACATCCTCAGGAACAATGAAGTACATAAAGAATTACAGCCTATATATAGGTTACAGAAAAAAAAAAATATATATATATATACAATAAATGGAGAAACGAAATTAAAGGATTGTGGAAGGGGGCACACAAATTTATAAGGAAAAACTATCGATTTTTAGCACAAGATTAAAAGATTTGTTTCCATATATATGTTTCAATATATATATTATATATATATATACATATATATATATATACACACACACACACACCAGAGCTGGGCACTTCCGCAAACCGCAAATTCCGCAATTGCGGAAGTATGTTTTTCGTTTGCGGCAAAGTCATCGCAAATTAGTGAATTTGCGTTTGCGGAAGTGATTTTGAGCGCAAACTCAAAATCACTTCCGCAAACGCAAATCAGCAAACGCAAATTCACTAATTTGCGATGACTTTGCCGCAAACGCAAATCCGCAAACGAAAAAACATACTTCCGCAATTGCGGAATTTGCGGGTTGCGGGAGTGTTTGCGGAAGTGCCCAGCTCTGACACACACACACACACACACACACAAATTTATACTGGAAATCTGCCTGGGTTTTAGCACTCTGCCCTATTTTTTTGTATATAAAAATTGAAAAATAAAAGTTATTAGGGTGGCATACAAATTTTACCAAAGATTTAGCATTCTACCTTTCTTATCTAAATCTGTTCTGAAGGAATTCAAAACAACAGGATCTAGTTGAAAAAGACCTTTGCTTATGTTGAAGTTATTTGTTAGTTGGATAATGGCAGATTCAAAAATATTTCTGTTAATGTTGCTAGAGTGGAATAAAACTGAAGCATTATTCCAATCAATACAGTGGGATAACTCTGACAAATGGACAAAAAGGGCACTGGACAATTGTCCTGTTCTAACGGAATATTGATGCTGTTTTATACGTGTGCGCAAATCCTTTCCCGTCTGACCTATGTAAAAGGAATCACATTGTTTACAACCAATTTTATAGATAATGCCTGAATTATTGGTAGGGCTATTTTTTACTATGATATTTTTCACAATATTGTTATATGAAAATACTACATTAATATCCAAAAGTTTAAATACATTAGCAATGCCTAAAAAGCCCGGGAAAAATGGAAGTACTAAAATATTTTTTGACAAAGTACGAGTGTTAATCTTGTGCTAAAAATCAATAATTGTTCAATTTTTATATACAAAAAGAGCAGTGCTAAAACTTGGGCAGATTTCCAGTATAAATTTGTATATATATACTGGTCAAAAAAAGAAACGCAATTAGCTTGCATATGGTGTAAAATTTAAGTTGTTAGTGGTATTATCACAGTTTCAAGATTATGGTTAAATGTTTGTTCAAATCTTTTAAAGCCACGTAGTGCATGTTTTTAAACCTGACTAATCCCGGCTCAGACGCCATTTTGTTACAAACAATAAACAGAGATTAAATTGAATGTATTCTTTATGAAGGCATGCATTTTTTCTTTGACTTCACAGAATACACACTGCCCGTTGAGAAAACCAAACTTTTTCCCGCGATTGAGGCATGCCACGACTCTCAGAGGTCAACAGAGGTCGTGCCTTGGGCATGTTGGATGCAGGCATGTCTGCTGTCCAAGTTGCACAACGAATGCATGTGCATCCCAGCACAATCTCTAGGCTTGTTAGACGGTACAATGCCAGAGGAAGTGTTCAGGACCTGCCAAGACGTGGGCGATCTCGTGTGACGACCCAACGCCAGGATCGCCACATTGTACTGCAGCACCTGCGTCATCGGCAGCGGAATGCTCGTCAGACAGCCAGAGAGACACCTGGTATCCACAACAACAGAATTAGTGACCAGACCGTCAGAAACCGACTCCGATCCCGCAGGCCTTAAGAGGTCCTTTTCTCACTGATGCAAGAAGGCAACGACGCCTGCAATGGGCCTATCAGCACCGTGACTGGACACAAAGAATGTGGAACCAAGTCCTCTTTTCTGACGAGTCTCGCTTCAGACTGTCCAATTCTGAGCGATACTCAGATGCTGCAGTAGTGGAGCATAACAGATGGAGAGGACCAAGTGTCATGGTTTGGGCAGGAATTGCCTTTGCTTCAAGAACTGAGCTGGTGGTTTTGATGGCGCTCTGACTGCCCAGCGCTACAGGGATGAGTTCTTCACCCACATGTTCTTCCATTCATGAGGCAACATCCAGAATTGGTGCTCTGCAACAGGACAATGCCAGACCTCATGCAGCCAGGATAGTGCAGGCGTACCTGCAGGGACAACAGGTGCAGACCTTACCATGGCCAGCCTTCAGCCCAGACATGTCACCGATAGAGCACGCATGGGATGAACTTGAACGGCGAGTTCGCAGACGTCAGCATCAGCCGCAGAACATCAGGGAACTGACCAATGCAATTATTGAAGAGTGGAGGGCCATCCCTGTTGCTTTCCTGCAGAGACTGTTGAGGTCGATGAGGGCCAGACTCCAAGCCTGCATTGTGGCTAGGGGTGGCCATACGCGTTATTGACTGTTTCTGTTAAAGAATCATTTATTATATACTGAGTCCTCATGTTTATTAATAAATCTCAAAAATTGCGTTTCTTTTTTTGACCAGTATATATATATATATTTTTTTTTATCTATAACATTGTTTGGAAACATCTTTTAATCTTGTGCTAAAAATCGATAGTTTTTCCTTATAAATTTGTGTGCCCCCTTCCACAATCCTTTAATTTCGTTTCTCCGTTTATTGTATATGTATATATATAATATATTTTTTATTTTTTTTTTTGTAACCTATATATATAGGCTGTAATTCTTTATGTACTTCAGTGTTCCTGAGGATGTCATTAGACGAAAGCGCTTGAGCATCATCTGTGTTTCCTTTCCTTCGTGGTTTTATATATATATATATATACAGGGTGTCCCAGGAGGAAATGTCAAGAATGCACCATTTGACTCTGGGTATTTCTAAGTAGAAAGTATTATATCGACATGTGCCTGATTCCCAACCGTTACCGAGATACAGGCCTCTACATTTGGGTAACTAAAACATAATAAAAAGCCGATCTTAGATAATATTCAATGACATTTAATGATACATTGGCAACTGTGCAGATCCTCACATTATTTATTTACATTATTTTTTTGTCTGGGTTTTTTTGAAGAGTAACGTTTATCAGCGGGGTAAGCCCGAAACTAGGGAGCAGTTGGTTGCACGTATACAGGATGCGTTCATAAACCTCAGAAATGAACTTCCGTGTTTTCCTTGGCAAGACTCGATGGATCGGAGGCTCGCCGCGTGCATTGAAGAAGGAGGGGGTCACTTTGAAACCATTCTGCAATATGTGCAATAGTGTATTGTATGTTTGTACTTTTTGTAAACCAAGTGTTATTAAATAGTATCTAAGATCGCCTTTTTATTATGTTTTAATTACCCAAATGTAGAGGCCTGTATCTCGGTAACGGTTGGGAATCAGACCCATATCGATATAATACTTTCTACTTAGAAATACCCAAAGAGTGAAATGGTGCATTCTTGACATTTCCTCCTGGGACACCCTGTATGTGTGTGTATATATATATATATATATATATATATATATATTATATATATATATATATATATATATTAGGCCAGGTCGAAATCTAGTCAAAATTATTTTTTTAGATGGGCACTATGTGGGGTTTATGAAATGATATCCTGACCAACATACGCCAAAAGAAAATTTATGCTCCCCTCCGTACCACTAGCATACTCCCTCTTATTTTTGGCTCCGCCCCCAAATTAAAAATAGTATCATAAATCAAAATGGAGATCATTTAGAGCATTTTTTTTTATAGAGATGACCCCCCAAATTGCACAATATACCTCATGTCCATTTTCAGGCAATTATCCAAGAAATTTCAAATCCTTGAAAAATTGCCACATCCCCAAAAAGTGTTATCAGTATATAGAAAAGGGTGGCATAAACTTTAGTTTGGAGTGCTGATTGCCTAGGAGACCAATTCATAAACCTCATATAGGCCTAGTATATTTGTCTGAAAAGAAGACAATTAGTCTATTGTACCATTTATTACACAAAACAGCTTTGAAGTAAAAACAAAATTTAATTTAAAAATTACCTTCACAATTCACTAATTACTTGTGGATGTGCCTTGGCCCCATTGCCACAGTTTGAATGGAAAAGCCAGTCTTTTTCTTGATTTCAGTTGATTGAGGATAAATTTGTGCCGATTGCCGTAGCCAATCCTTTGTTCTGATGCTTTTGTCACTAGGTTCACTGCACTTTCCACGCTTTGACTGTAGCATGAAAAGGCAGCAATTTTCAAGGGTTCTGTTCTTGTATGCAGTAGCTCTTCATTGCTGAAATTCCTTATCAAAGGTGGAGGATTGATAGCTTCCTTTCTCCAGTCAGTCATCTCATAGTAGTCTTTGGAATCGAAATTTAGAGATTTAGGAAGCTCAAAATTTCGTGTGCCGCTGAAACGTGTCCGACTGAGAAGTATCTTCTGAAGAGCATCTTCTCTGACATGTTGTCTGCTATCAGTAAGCATTGACAGTAGGATAGCTTCGGGATTGGCAAAATAGGCATTATTACGGAACACCGGTTCCATAATAATGCGATGTTTTTTTTCCAATCCTCGCACCAAGACAATCAAATGAAAAAAATTCCGTGCTCCGTCAGTAGCTTTAGGATGGGATTTGATATGAAACCATCCAGGAGCATATGATTTCATGACGATGGTTACCAGTTCTTTCAGATTTTGTTCGGGATGCAAAGTCGATACATATATACGAAGAATCCGGTTTGCTCGGGTAATCCAGCGAGCATGATGAATGGCACCTGGAGACCTGCGGGCTAAACTTTCAGATACCCATCCAGATTGCACTGCTAGGCACATATCATAGAGATACTTTTGATCACTGCTCAACTCTTTCACGACATTCGGTGGTATATCTTGGACGTTGCCCTGAACTGGTGAAAATGCCACTAAGTCTAAAATGGTTAAATCACATTTCAATTTGGCTCCAATTGAACCTTTAAAGGTATTTGGCCCTGATGTTTTTCCGTCTATGGTTTCAAATATGTGTCTGAAGGGGGTTCATTCATGTGTAAAAGAGACACGAGCCGTTGAACTGATCTATGCAAAAAAATTTCAATCAATTTTATGGTACCAGCAATTCTACCAGTATTGACAGCAGTACCGTCGCATAGCAGAGCATTGAGAGAGTCGATGCTCGCTGAATCAATTAAGAACGTTATAATTTCATCAGCTATACACCGAGCATTTCCTGCGTCAGGGCAGAGATGGTCTACATAGATACTCCTAATTGATTTATTATTTGCTTTTGGCCTACAAATGACTCCCACTCTACCATTGGGATTTTTACCTCGCATCGACAAAACGGCCTTTCTATTCCTTTATTATAACATTTGTAAGTATAAATGTCAAACATTTCATCATATGAAGCAAGTTTTTTAGCAAAATTTTCATTGCTTTGACGTAGAGGAACCTTGTTCAAGGAAAGAGCTGATCTGATTAATCTTTCCACTGCCGAAGAAATCGATCTTTCTTGAATGACAGGGAAAGAGAACATGGCCCAAATATCTTGAAGATCTTTGGTAACTATATTGTAGCAATCGTTCGCAGTTGCTGATCCCCTTGACTTGATTTTTTCTCTCTTGAATGAAGAAATAGTGTCTGACAACGTCTGCCTTTGTAGGAATCATTGATCGGCGGAATTCAGTGACAAAACCAAAAGCTGCATTCGATGATTTGTTTCTCGTTGACATTTTTTCAACCTTTTTAAAAAATTAAAAATCCAGCTTTTATAGAATCATGCATGGATCATAAGTAAATCTAAAGAGCATAAATTCTTATAATTCCTGTAAAAATATATGATAATTAGAACATGAAATTTATTGGTATTGAATTTGAAATTCAACGCACAGCTCAGTAAATTGATTACGCATAAACGATGTTTGTGTAATCAATTTTCTGATATAGCAAATATTTTGAGAAAATACGCGTGGTGAAAATTTTGAGAAATCCAAATTTTTGATGTAATTGCCTGAAAATTGCACGAGATATATTATGCAATTTTAGGGGGGGGGGCGTCATCTCTATGAGAAGATGCTCTAAAATTCTAAATGGTCTCCATTTTCATTTACGAGACTATTTTCATTTTTGGGGCGGAGCCAAAAATAGGAGGGAGTATGCTAGTGGTACGTGGGGGAGCATAAAATTTCTTTTGGAGTATGTTGGTCAGGACCCCAATTCATAAGCCCTACATAGTGCCCGATCTGCCCCAGGAAATTCGACCCGGCCTTATATGTATATTAGTGATGTAGGTCACATCCGCATCCGCACATTTTCTCGCACCCGCATCCGCACTTTGGACTGCGGATGTGGACCGTTGAGATAAAATGTCATTAATAAGCGGAAATTATCAAATTCTACTATATTAATAGAACTAGTTCATTGCGCGCAAAAGTGATGCAAGCGACAAGACGAGAGGCTGTTCTTGTATGAAGTTACTCTCTTGCAACCTACTTAGATCCACGTTACAAAGCTAAGTTATTTTCACCTAGTACATTAGAACGAGTTAAATCATCACTTGGCAAAGCAGTTGAAGAGCTTCAATCTCTTGAATCTGTCGCTTCGCCACCCACCAAAAGAATAAAAGTTTCAGTGACAGAACCAACACCTTCAACAAGCAAATCTATCACAGAATCTGTGTCTCAGTTTCTTGAGTCAAGCAGCAATGACGAGACCTACGCGATGTCAAAAGATGTAGTAAAAATGATCGAGAGCTATCACCAAGAAAAACGCCTGGCTGCATGTGACAATCCTATTAGTTGGTGGAAAAATACGCAGAATATCTATCCATACTTGAGTAAACTTGCGAGGAAACATTTAGCCTGTCCTCCAACAAACGTACCAAGCGAGAGATTATTTAGCAGTGCTGGATTAATATATGATGAAAAGAGAAACAGACTGGCAGCAGAAAAGGCAGAAAAATTAATGTTCCTTAAGCATAACCTTCCTATAATTAAGTTTGAACATTAAACGATGAACATCTTAGTTTACTTTATTTTAATTACTCATTTATAAATATGCCTAATAAAACTTTAAACTTAATATAAATAGTTATCAAGCTAATTAAAGATCTCTTTCTATAAGGGTGGAGGAGGTTGGGGAAAGAGGTCGGTAGGGTGCATTTGAGTTGGGTTCACGTCCCGCATCCTGGTAACACAATTATGGTTTCTAATTGTGGCTGAAACTCAACAAAATATAACGAATTTATTTGCAGACGAATTCACTAATTGATTTCTATATAGTTAGATGCTTGATATTATTTTATATGTTCAGAGAAAAGTACAGCAATTATTGTACAATTAATCAATTATACTACATTATAGCTACAGCTCTCTCTATATAATAACTTATTATATACGTTAAACACAACAAATCTCGAATATATCCTAAAAAATAACGAAAATGTAGACATCCGCATCCACATCCGCGGATGTGAAAAAAATGACATCCGCTACATCACTAATGTGTGTGTGTGTGTGTGTGTGACGCGTGTGTGACGCACATTGGTTTGTTCTAAGTGCGCGTTTTGTGGAGTTGAAGTCGTAGTACTCTGGACTGAAGAAATGTGTAGGTCTCTTGAGGTAATAACGTTTTTGAGCAGAGGAACCAAATTAATACCAGCAGAAATGAAGTAGTGGGCGCAAAGGGATCAAATAAAAACTCAGTGAAAAAAAGACTAGCACTTAATTTATTCAAAGATTTTAGTGGGATGAATTACAGAAAGCAGAAAAACTGCTAAGGCTCAATTTAGAAAAATAAATTGGGTGGAGCCTTAAAAGAGGATCGGAGCAAGTGCCTCTGTTACCGCTGGCGGTCAAGCAAGGAATAATTTAAAATTTTACAAAGGATAAAAAGCAAGCTATGAAATTGTTGCGTGATAGTGAATACGTGTGGAGGGTTTAACCCCCCTCCCCCAAGAGGAATTTTGCTAGTTTTACATTTTTGTAAGATAATTTAATCTGCAAATTATACGCTTTTGCGTGGCGGCATAATGTTGAAATATACAACCTAATTTAAATACATTAACCCTTTAAGAGCTGATTACGTACCATGTACGACGTACGAATGATCACCACAAACCAACTACGTATCACGTACGACGTACGAATGATCACCAGACTTAACTATGTACGCCGTATGATCTTAATAAATGGGCGTAAAAGAAACGCCGTTTGTGGGATACGTTTCGTCCGCACATGCAGTACCGGAAGGTTAAGCACATTTCACCATGATTGTAATGTAGTCGTTCAAATTAACGTTAAAGAAACATAATGACATGATTTCGTCAAACAAACAAACAGTGATATTAAGTAATTATTTTTTATTAAATTACAATAACTGATGATGATTTAAGGCTTTGGCAACGGATGTAAAGGAAATATGTACGAATGTACATGTTCGTGTATTTCCAATTAGGTTACATGGACGTTCGTGGTATTGAGACTGTTAATTGGTAACAATAATTGCGTTTGCGATATTACAAAGAAGAATGATGACGCTTTGGTAACGAGGGGCCAGTGGGCACAAGAGGATAATAAGAACAATAGATAACAGTTGTGTAACAGGAACGTAACAGAGTGAATGTGACGCTCATGTACAAATTTACAAAACTAAGCAAGAGACTTTCAGGATGGAATGTATCTAAGGTGACCAGTCCCCCGATTTTCGGCGGGACAGTTGCTGAAATTAACAGTGAAATATCTGCTTAGGATGCCACCAAAACCTGTTTTTTTTTCAATTTCAAAATTTTCTCAACCACGGCAGGGGGAGGACCCCCTCCCCCCACTGGACCTCTAGTGGGGGGTTTAAGATATGAGTCTTTTAACTCAAACAAATCTGGTCACTTTAAATGTATATCGAAATGATGAATCCGGAGCTGAGTATGATGATGAAGGTTGTTTAACCTCCTCCGCAACATCTAAGTTCATTGACGGAGAGGACCTACAACTTAACGTGTAGGATCCGAACCACGGGTGCTACATAATCTGGATGTAGAGGAGGGTCCCCATCTAACTACTACCCAGACCCAATGTCGCTTAATTTCGCTGATTGACGGGAAGTGGTGTTAGACACTGACCACGACGTATCCCTGGAACTGAGTATACAATCGTGAATATTGAGAAATAATTTCGAAATGACTCGGCATTTATTGTCAAGCAACAAAAAGAACAACGCAATTGAGTTATACATGCCTATGTAATTGCACGTAAGCGCAATTATATAGGTAATTATAAACGCATGCAGACGCGCGTTTGTGTAAAATATACGTGACACGTAATGGACCATGTATCTAATAGACACATTCTAGATATAGGTAGACATAGGTAAATTGAATGAGACTAGTATGTATGACAAGTAGGATTTACAGTAATTAATATCATAGTCAAAATAGTATAGACTATTTTGACTTATTATATACTTTGTATTGAAATGTACCATACTTAAATAAACTACTTATGAAATACTAAGTAATTTAGTAAAACCTGCGATGATTGAAATAAATTAAATAATAAATTAAATAAATAGGGAGTATCTAATGCATTGAAGAATGCATATATCACTGTAACCTAACCCTTTTCTTTGTTTCGGGTTGCGTTCCTTTTTGAACACCCTGTATTTCGTACAATATCGGGTAATCGCTAATTTAAGTTGGCAAGGTAACGAGGATTTTGATGGTTTCAACCATTTCTAAATTTCTGATGAATGATTTTCATTAAGTATTTTATCGTAATATCCGGTAAATCCAAGTGATTAATGATTGGTAGAAAGCAAATAAGGAAACAGTCGATGAGACAAATAAAACTTAGTGAGCGAAGTCGCAACTTTTTTTGATTGATTGCATAACCTTTATTAATAATAAAATAAATACAGTAGTCTTTTTACAATGACAAAAGGCCCTTAAGCTTTAGGCTTTACTGGGCTCTTATTAAAAATAAGCAGCTAGCTGTTATAAATTGATGATGATAAATAAATAAGTATTATTAATAGTTAATAGTTAAAACCTGTATTTCAATATTAAACAATATTAATGGACAATATTAAACATTATTAGTGGACATTAATCCAAGATTTTTGTTAGTATACCATTATTAATCGGGATTTCAACTTGGTTTTAAACAAATTTACATTCGCAATATTTTTTATATCGGCATGCAAGTCATTCCATAGTTTCAATCTAATGAAAATGGGTAGTTTTTGAGATGAAGACAATCTAAATTGAGGTATAACAAGCTTTGATCTATTTCTAGTCTGATACGAGTGGATTTCTTGATGAGTTACAAAATATCTATTTACCCATTGCAAATTAATGATTGCTCTTACACTCGTAAATAAAAATAAAATGTGCCAGTTTGGTTATATCATTGAGCTTTAATAGGTTTAGCTCTTTAAATAATGCACTAGAGTGATCAAGGAAATCAGCATCAGATAATAACCTTATTGCTCGTTTTTGAATGACAAAGATACCATTTAATGCGTTGTTAGTGGAGTTTCCCCAAACAAGGGTGCAGTATGTTATATAAGGAAGAACAAGAGTATGATAAGAGTCAATAAAACTTGTTTAGGGACTACATTTCTAAGTTTAAACATTATAGCAACGCTCCTTGAAATCTTTTTCGCGATATAATTTACATGATCACTCCATTGCAAGTTTTTATCTAGCATTACACCAAGAAATTTTGTTGCAGTACACTCCTTTATGGTGATTTCATTAACATTAAGTTCAAGATATACATTTCTTTTATTAGTAAAAATCATGAAATTTGTTTTACTGGTATTTAGGAAGATTTTATTGGTGGTCAACCATTTCATTACACTGATGAATTCTGAATGAAATATATTCTTAGCTGTATTAACTTAACGTATATACACAAATAATATATGGGTAATTCCAGGACAAATAGACAAATGAAAGTGCCAAATGTACACTCCACCATCTCCAAAATTCATGAAACTTGGTGTGAGGGTTGGTTTTGGTCCAAATTACAAAAATCTGAATTTTTTTGAAAATTGGTCAAGTTGGTCAAATTTTATGGCTTGACCAAATTTTGGTCAAATGAAAAAACCAACAATTTTCAAACGTAAATATCTCAGCTGCTAATTGTGGTAGCGTAATAAGTCTTAAATGATAAAATATGTAAAATTAACTGTAGTTTCTAAATATGTATCATTTTTTTAGGGTAACAAAAATAAAATTATGATTTTTTGGAAAAAATGTCAATTTTTTTTTTTTTTTTGCGATTTGGCAGCGAAGATATCATTTTTCGAAAAAAAGACCAAGAATAAAAAATGTTTATTTGATGTATGTACACCATAATAAGTAATAAAAAGTCAGCTTATAGTTTATTATAAGGCTCAAAACTGAGTTTGAAATTAAGTAATAAATTTTTTTCAGACGACGAAGATTTATTACAGACTTGTTGGTCCAAAAAAAGACAATTTTCAAATCATAAAAAATACATGTAGATAAACCAAAGGAGAAAAAATCTTTTAAAATATATGTACAATGTACATACATAACCTCTCTTATATTTAGGGACAGAATATATTGACAATAATAATGTTTAATTTATAAAGCGCTTATCAGAGTATAAAATACTCTTCCTAATACTACACGTACACAAGTCTTTGAGAATGAATTAAGAGACAGTATTCTCATCCAGTGAATCCAAATTTTAGACACTAATATAATAATAAGAAAAAAGAATTTGAAAAGATTTTTATAACTATTAAGTAGATACACAAATCTTAGATAAAAATTTTAGAAATATTATATAGACAATCTTAAATAGTATACATTCGATAGAATTTATTTTATCTTCTTTGAAAAGTTATTTAATTCTTGAAGCGGAAAAATGTATTGTATTCTTGTTCCTCCTCGTAAACTTGCTTCAATACTCCCAAATATATTTTCTGTTGGAACGTGACAAACATCATCTTGCGCAGGAAAAATGTATGAGGGACATACGCCCGAAGGATGGAGAAATTTTATCAGAAAATCATCATATTCACAGTCAAAGGACTGGACTAATCCGAGCCATAGTTTATTTTCATACATACAACCCACAAAAGAGCCTGTTTCAATTTCGCGTTGAGAGACAGTATTATGTTCTTGATCCGAAGCAGAAACTCTAATGAGCTCTCTTATTTCGACTGACTGTGCACTCTGAGAGAGTGGATAAACCTTCAACGAATTCTTGGAAATTGGGACGAAGCGATGTAATTGTTGAGTACCTTTGATAGAAGTAATAGGTTCACTCAGACGTTTTTGCAAAGAAAGCTCTACATCTACAACTTCTGCCTCAGAGACGTAAAAAAAGTCAATAGCGGTTAGGAATTCTTGAGAGCAGAAATTGTAGAAGTCCTCAGCTGTTAAGATTTGATGGTCGAGAGGCCGTCGTAAGCTTTCTCTGGCGACTGCTCTTTTTACCGTTCCGCCAATACCGTCGCAGGCATTCTTCCCGTGGGATGTCGCGAAAAAATTCCACTCAGCATGAATTTTGAAGTCTTCGAAATGATGGCATAAATTTAAAATTTGTTTTATTCTTATACTGAGCCGCGCATCCATCTGTGAAATAATGAATTTTAGTTAGGTTTGAATTTTGTTGTTGGATGCACAGGATTAATTTTTTGAGAAAACTATGAACCAGAATTGTATCATGCCTGCGACGGTTTGAAACGAAGCAGTAACTTTTGCAAATTAGTTTTCCTGCATTGTTTTTGGAATAATAAACGAATGGGTGCACTGTACATTGCGAGTTCTCCCAATGAAACCCCTGGGCACAATCTTGTACGATGAATGAGAAGTTTTCCGCGAAATCCCACCAAAACACCTTCATTTTCGGGCAGAGTTTCTTTTAGATTTTTGAAGTAACTCGACTGACATTTATTCGTGAAGTGGTGTCTTGTCAGTTGTGCAATTTTTTTGGTGAGCGATTCCACGTATTCCTCTGGAGTTTCGGTGATATCTTTTAACATACAGTGATCGACGGACACCCATTGTTTATATTTTATCTCTTCCATCGCCATGAAGTCCAAACTTTCCAAATAATTTTTGATTCCGACCTCTCGCGGGCATCTTTTGCATCGGTGCATCATACAATCTTCATTGTCCATGCCGCAGATGGATAAAGACATTAATTTTTTGTAGTCTAAATCTTTAATGCCTAACGCTGATATTTGTAGTTTCGGATTTTGGTGATGCGTACATACGCAGACACTGTGAGTTCCGCTTTGTCCCGCAAGCACGCACCACGACGGTCGAAGATGAGCAAAGGTACTAAAGCCTATTTTGGGATTTTCATCATTTTTTGCATATTCAGCATATAACTCTTTCAAGTTACACAATACCAGTCTTTTTGTTTTTTTATTTTTTCACCCTCTTCATTTATTGCAAACTTATAATCTTTGATTCCCGGGCACATCCTACTATATTCGTCATTTTCATAAAACTCCGAATGATTTTTTTCATTTCAGCTGTGACGACCTTCCCTTTCGTCATGTTTGGAATGTTAGGAAGAATCCCAAACTGTTTTTGAAGATTGCGGCTCTTACGCACCATATACTTTGTTGCTCCAAAGAAGTCAGCAGTTTTTTCAATGGGATAGGGATACAATGATAGTATTTGTAACCTAAGATTGCGATCGTTACTTGCTTGAAATTTCTCCTTTAATTCTTCCATAACCTTTTGATACCTGAAATAAAGTGTATTTGACATTAAGTTTAATTAGTATATTTTTAATTAAACTTTTCATAAAATATATGTATATGTATTATATTGTCCGATTATAAAAATGTAAACAGATAAAACTTAATTTAGTATATACTTCGATGACTGTATTAAATTTAATTTAAAATGTCAAATTTCAATAACTATGTCCGAAAAGTAGTCTTGCCTCTCTAAATCATCTTCCAAACAACTTTTTTTGGATGGACCAGCTTCAGAATAGTCAATAGGAGCCCCATAAGCAGCTTCAAAACTTCGTTTAACCTTTTCCGTTGTCGATCTGAATTTCGTAGAAGCCTTTATCTGTTTTTGTCCCGGCTTCAATCCAGCTGTAAAACAAATTCATAAATTTAGGTTGCGTGAAATAATCAAATATCAAATATTTTGTATATATGTATTCAAGTGCTGATGCTAATATTTAAAAACAGAAAACTACGAATTTGGCATTAAGAAACAAATGTCCTGAACGGAGTCTCTATTGTTTTATTACCTGTTTTAATAGGGCTTTCATCAAATAAAGGTAAAATATTGTCGCTGAGCAAATCTTTATTGAATTGCCTGTCTTGAACGACAAATTCTTCCAATGGTGGTGGATTCGTGGAATCGCTACTGCTTCGCTCCATACATTCGTTAAGTATGTCTGGCTCAGGTATTGGTGCAGGTTCCGGCTCTCTGGATGAACGTTGAACATGTTCTAATACAATTGGCTTCTTTTTAATTGTGACATAGCAATTGCTGCATAGTAATTGATTTTCTTCCAAAATTCCATAGCTTGCAGCTGCCATGGCAGAGTTTACTTTTTTGATGTTACAGAAAATTCTTCTTGAGTGTTTTTTCATAGGATCGCAACAAAATTTTGTGTTTTGAGGCATTTTAAGGGTTAGGTAAATTTACGTATACTAGAAAATTAGGTATATACTGAAAATCTGGAAAGAAAGCAAAAAATTGTTAAAATTTGGAGGATTTTTTTTTTTTTTTTTTTTTCATAATAATCGTCGATAAGCTGACTTTTTATTACTTATTATGGTGTACATACATCAAATAAACATTTTTTATTCCTGGTCTTTTTTTCGAAAAATGATATCTTCGCTGCCAAATCGCAAAAAAAAAAAAAAAAAAAAAATCATAATTTTATTTTTGTTACCCTAAAAAAATGATACATATTTAGAAACTACAGTTAATTTTACATATTTTATCATTTAAGACTTACTACACTACCACAATTAGGAGCTGAGATATTTACGTTTGAAAATTATTGGTTTTTTCATTTGACCAACTTGACCAATTTTCAAAAAATTCAGAAATTTGTAATTTGGACCTAAACCAACCCTCACACCAAGTTTCATGAATTTTGAAGAGGTTACCGTGTACTTCATTTGTCTATTTCTCGTAGAATTACCCATATAGTGGGATAGATATATATACTCTGTGTCTGTAGTATGTATGTAACAGGGAGTGAGAGCGTAATGGGTTTACCATGGGAATGTGATATTGTTATGTAAAGGATGAAGATCAATAGGGAAATTGAGATAATTGGGAATGATTACAATCCATTTTAAAAGGGAATTAATCTTCGTTGTACTGCGACAGAAATAGGGATTGAGGAACTTCTCTCTCGGAATTTTCTTATGCATAAAGTTGAAAAGAGAACGAAATTGGGGATGATTCGACAAATCATTTACACACTTTTGATATATAGAGAAATACCTGTAAGAGAATGACACAATGGCACCAAATCGTACTTATTCAGATGCAAGTTTCACGAGTCAGAGATGATTATTTGAAGGAAAATGGGATCAAAGGCACGAGTATAAAATAAATCGCAGAAAAGCATTCTAACCAATAATTACTAATATTTCTGTGAATATAGGAAATTATTTTAATAAAAAACGTGATGTCACCATTAAACAATTTTTTTCAATACTGATTAATTGCTTGTAAGTCTTCGTGAAACAAAACACCGCAGTAGAAAGCTCATTAATTAGACAGATACGTCATTATACTTTCTGTAAAGTATAAAAAAAATGAAAGGATGATTAGCATTTTAAAAATGTTTCCATAATTTTGACCGCCCATATCTTTATCTTTATTATCCATCAAGACTACTACGTCCTGGCCAATGTTGTAACCCCGATTCCCGTCGATCAGCGAAGTTAAGCGATATTTGATCTGGGTAGGAGTTGGATGGGAGACCATTTCCTGTATCCAGATTATGTAGCGACTCGTAGTAGTTCGGATCCCACTTAAAGCTGTAGGTCTCCTCCATCATATGACCTTTGATGTTGCAAAGGAGGTTAAATAACCGCATCAGTATATGTATCAATATACGCATCGTACATGTTGTATTTCAAGTGGAATAACGGCTCTTAAGTAAAGTGGAAAATGCAGTATGCTGTTTGTTTTATAAAGACAAGGGAGATGAATGGAGCAAGGTCAAACAAATATTGACCTTGCTTGACACTTTTTTTTTTTTTTTTTCTTCTTCTTTCTCCTTACTAGCTCCTAGTTCTCCACCTTATTGCCTTTTCCCTATCTGACTATAAAATTATATACACAAATATATTACCGTATTTTGAATACATCCTTTTATAGAAAAGTTTGCGGTTTTTACAATTTAGTATAGTAAAAATAATTACGTGGGAGTGAGGGCTCGAACACAGGTTAATGATGAACAGTTTTTGAAGTCAACACAATAACATGGTTGCATTTGTAAGGCATGGAAGTGGGAAGTGGTGAGGATGGGAGGGATGTAAGATAGTTGAAGTACAGAAAGGACTATTTTTAAGAGTTTAAATGTTCGGTAGCTCTGTTCCCCAAAAAGGTTGGCTACCTCAATTATAGTTGTCTTTAATAAAATCCAGATTACAGTATTTAAGAGTAGGTAAATATTTTATTGGAAATTTTTGTTCAGAGATGTTTTCCATATTGCCTTAAAGATGATAGACCAAATCACATTTAAGTATTGATAAACATTGCTCAGATAATCTGTGGAGGCTATTATACAAGTAATTTTAAACTTTTTTTTTTTTAGTCTCAAGAGGTACACATCCTCTTTAGGGTATGTTGTTACGCTACAAAAGTTTGTGTAACAACCTTTTGTTACACTGTTCCTCCTTTCCATCCTCTGCTTCATTTTTAATGGTTCTGTAAAGGAACCTTGCTTTACCACCATTTAATTTCAAGTTTTTCCACTTTAACTCATTTCATGTTTCAGGAAAATGGAGGAATGTTGCAGAGGGTTATGAAAGCTTTGCTTAATTCAGAAGGTCGTCAGGAGACTGATAAGGAGAATGTCAACGAAGACAATGTACACAATGAAGACGAAAATGGTTGTTCCTTAAAATTGAGTTTTTTAGAAGTCTACAGCGAATCTGTGTATGATTTGTTTTCCTCTAGAGCGATTATTGGAACGAAACCTGATGGCTTTGGAGGTAGGTTGTAAATTTTCTTGTTTCTTTTAGTTAGTGGACACGCCTCTTAACATTCAATATTACAGAACCTTTCCATAGTAAAATGAGAGCTCTTCCACTGGGCCTCACGATGGGACAAGGCACACCGTTGCCTAGAAGCAAAATCATTGCGTGATTAAGGTTCTAAAATTCAGCTGATGTTACTGTTGCGAGTGTTTTATTAGACATATCCTTTTAGTCTTCTAATGTTTGTGTTCTTTCTAACATAACAGATTGGCATATTTCCCTAAAGTAAAATCGATGACCAGTTTCTTATGTCCGGTCACGAAGAGTATTATTGGCTATTTAAATAGTTTGTGAAGTAATGATTTGACTTGGGAGAATAATGTTTCACTTTTACTCATTTACATTCCTTAACTATGGTCAACATCAACAATTTTAATAAATGAATCACTACAGGCGTAATACCAGTTAACTGCAAAGAAGAAACAGTTTCTACAGTGGATGAAGGACTAAAGTTGTTGGAGACGGGAAACAACCTCCGTAAAGTGGCTGTGACAGTTATGAATTCTCATTCTTCACGCTCTCATGCATTGATTTCTCTTACTCTCCATCAAAAAGTAGGTTTCATCATTAGTTCATTTTGCGTTTCTACAGCAACAATTCGTGATAAGAAAGGCTGGTAATTGTTTTTTTTTTCACTGGTGTAAATACTAAGCAGATTTTAGAAATAGCATGTAATGATTAGTAATACTGCAAGGGGATAAGCTGACATCGTAATTGAATATGGTGATTAAACATGTTAAAATTTGGAATGAACATATAAATATTTGGGTGCTACAAAGAGGAAGACTTAGTGTTGAGATTTAATAGGAATGTTTGAATAATACGTTAAATATAAGATTTTGCATTGATGTAAATTTTTAAAGCTTACCATTTTTGAAGTTTGCTTCGTTGATTATTGGCAAACAAAATGGGTTCAGTTAGTATTTCGTGCAGACTTAAAGGGATCGGAGAGGGAAGTATTTTAGTTGATAATCGTAAAACACTAACGTATAGATGCGAAAATCTTGTTTGGCACAATAGTTTGCTTTCAGAAGTGAGGTAGCGTATATGAGTAATGTTGAGAAGCATGATTGGTGTAAAAGGATTGACTGAATTAGAAAGTGAGGCTGCCAGGGAAGATATGAAGGGGAAAAAGTCATTGAATGCGAGAATAGAGAAAAGTATGCTACATTTGTATAGTTATTTGGCGATTTGAGTGTTTTCTCAGTCTCGCGTTCAATCATCGTGGTCACTCCAGAGAGAATGGGAAAATGGATTTTTGGATGATGTACCCATGTAATGCTTTATAATAAGAAAATTACAATGCACGTTCTTTTAGCTTTAATGTAAACTATCGTAACCCTACTGTTTACAATAGTAATAAAGTCTTAAAAAGTGAGTTTCCACTTTCTTACATCCGAAATTATTCCGGCTACTTTTTTATCTACTGAGGAATCGGGCAACTCGTTTTCATTTAACGTACGGGAAAATCACTCGCCATTCATCGTTGTTCGTGAATTCGTAAATCCATCATAAAGAAAACTTTGATTCAGTTGCTTATTACATTTTCAGCAAAATGGCGTCAGTTTGCCAAAGGGATGTTTAAGAATGGTAGACTTGGCTGGTGCAGAGGGAGTTGGGCGGAATAATACAGGAGGGAAAGGATTCTGCGAGGGTGTTTTTATCAACAAAGGACTCCTTGCCATTGGAAAAGTTTTGACGGCTCTCAGCAGTAACAATTCATCCTCTCACATACCTTATAGGCGAGTGTTCCTCCTACTTTTCTTCTAACGATTATATCAGAGTTTGTAGTGTTGTGTTTGTTGTGAACTGTCAAATACTGTAGTATATAAAAAAAGCGAGTTTAATACGTATTCGACCCTCATTTTGTGGCTTCCGTTACTACAAACATTCATTGATGAATAAACCTTTCTTAACTTTTTAAATACGGTAAAGAAACTTTTGTAATTTTTTTAATGCGTAAGAAGTATAAACCCTGTTGATTAAATGATATAGGCCTAGTTCTGATTATCATGTAAAATGAATTGTTAGTAGCGTAAGTAATTACAACAGTAAAATAAGACGCATTGAACGCCCATTCCAATAAGTCAAATTCAACAGAATTTGTTCGGCTTCCATGTTCCTCTCGATTAAGTTTTAATTTGTCCGTATTTTGGATGTTTTCATTTATTATTAAATGACTTTCCAATGACTTCATGTAGGCTTATTTCTTAAAATTACAATTAATAACTTTGTTTTCTAGTCATATTTTATTGTTCATGTGGGGGATCTCACTCTCCCTCAATATTTGTACAGGGAATCGATGGTAACCCGCTTGCTTCGAGACTCTCTCGGGGGCAACAGTTACACCGCCATGGTCACGTGCGTAAGTCCCGCGAGTACCAATTTATCCGTAACGCTGAATACCCTTCGATATGCGGAGCAAGCGAGGAATATCAGGAACAAGCCAACAGGTTTTTCAACTGTGAAGGTAAGTTGCGACAAATTTCAATATGGAAATTTTAATTTTGAAAGTGAACTGCTTATTCTTGAAGCAGAATTTGTTATTGTAAAAGTAAGCTTGATGACAAGTGCATTTAAATACAAGTAGCTATTTGAAAGTAAGTTCGGGCTTCCATGAAAGTTGTAGTTCATTTTAAGTTGTATTTATTTGTAGCGTCAATTTAACTGATATTTTATGCGTCTTACTATATTAGATACTGGCCGGCCCTTTGGGGCTAGTGAAAATACCAAAAATGTTGTATAATATAATTTTTGTATATTTACTAGTATTGAACTAATTGTGGTGTATGTTCTTTAGCTGATTTTGAAGTGATTGTTTAGCTACAGAAGTACAACTAATGATGGGGTTGTTTAACCACCTTCGCAACATCTACGGTCATATGACGGAGGGGACCTACACCTTTACGTGGGATCCGAACCACGGGTCGCTACATAATTTGGACGCGGAGGACGGACGGTCTCCCATCCAACTACTACCCAGACCCAATGTCGCTGAACTTCGCGGATCAACGGGAAGCGGTGTTACGATATTGGCTACTACGTAATACGTAGCCTCTACAGAAGTAGGTTAATAGCTTATCTGCTTAGCAGCCCTTATACTTGAGTATTATACTTATTACACTCGAGTATTACCATTCAACAAAAGTAATCCTATTCGTGAATAAAGTTCATTATTTTTTATTTTAATCCATCGGGAGTCGAACCCTGACCTCGGTGTCTTCATTTCGTTTACAGGGAAATGGTGTTGGAAGCAATCCTTTTAAGATTAGCAAATTAACAGTTGGACCAGTCAAAATGCTTATCCGATCTTCAGATAATTATCCAAGGATTGACTATATTTTATCTAGATATATTAGGGTATTTATATAAGTTTTCGTTAGCGCACAGGCATCAAACGGGGCTTGGATGATGTGTCAGCCACCCCAAGTGCTTGGAAGAAATTCGTCTCTGGAAAAAAACTATCTCATCACAACTCTACAATTTCCACTCCAGGACATAAACCACCTGTTGCGGGGATACAGCCTTTTAACAAAACCTTCGTCACGCCTCTCAACAGGTACATAGTAAATTTTGCTTTTTTTTTTTTTGTACGCTTTTTTATAGAGACAATGTAATAGCGTTTCATAGTTTTTAAACTGTAAAACTAGTCTTTTCTTGTCTTATTATTATTATTATTATTAAATTTCAGTTCTTTTTACGAATTTCCGTCAGTTTCAGAGTATTGCAATTGTCAAAGTTAACATTTTCATATCTTCACTTGATTATTATAAAGTAAAAATGTGTTTATATCATTGTAACTCATATTAATCATGTAGAGAACCCCATTATTCAGTGTCGATGAGAGGCGGGAATAAGGCTTCAATCGCATAATCCAGTTTATTTTAATATTTCCTCTTTTAGAACAAATGACCTGCCAAGAAATTTTCCGCGCTCTTCTTCGCGAAATGATTTAACATCCTTAACCAATTTTCCTCTAAAACAACCGGTTTTCGAAGAAGAAGAATCATCACCAACACAATCTATCATCGTTGATCCTCAAGCGAACAACAACACCGTCATCCAAATAAGGTGTGGAAACTGAAATACTCTACTGAGAATTAAAAGTATTTATCGTGGTTATATAAAGTTGCTTAAATTCTAATTTTATATACTGGAATGTTATTGGAAATCATTGGAGGTTATAAGGATTACAAGTGCGGCTTCTCGTTTTATTTGTACGGCACTTCCGAAACAGCGATGCCCACCCGAACTTGTATTCATAGTTAACATCTAACCCGATCGTATAAGTGTCGTTAACCAGTCAAATTGCGTAAAGTTAACGAATGTTTATAGGAGAGAAAACCGCATGTTAATATACATAGGTACATACTGCTAATTTTCTTTTTATAAGTTGTAAGTTGTAATTTATTACTTTTCTGCGCAGTCCTCTGGTGGAGAGAGTGAATTCTCGGCTAGAGCAATCGATCTTACAGTCCGAGCAAAGGATGCAGACGCAAATGAAAGATATGGAGAATAGAGTAGCTAAAAATGTGGCCAGAATGCTCATCGCGGGAACGCAGTCTAAGAGAAGGTCTAAAAGGTGGGTTTTTAAAGTGAAGTTTTCTTCTGCTTAGCGTATTATATCAGGACAGGCACGTTTTTGTTTGGCTGAAAACGACTTCAGTTTTAAAGCCTGTTATCATAGGTGTAAGGACAATAAAAATTACTAGTTTCCCAATGATTTAAATGCCCAAGACCCATTGCTGCTATTCGAAATTTGCCGACTTTGTTGTTCACCCTAGAAATGTTCTTTCCTCAGGGTAGTCTTTGCTAGCTATTTACCTTACCAGTTTACGTGGCATTATGCAGTTAAAAACTGCCATTCATGAGGAACTCCTATTTTCATGACCCGAACAAAGGTCGAGACGAGAACTAGCTTTTAGCTTTTACATCGTCGTCATCGTTAATTTGTCGTAAATTTTTATTTAGTGGAATTTATTAATTGACCAAGAAAGGAAATTAAATTTCAGTGGAGGCGCATCATAGAACTGGTTTTTATTTTGCTTATTAAAATATTTTCAGGACGAGTGATAAAGGAAACGTTATCAAAACATATTTCTAATTGATCCTTAATTGAAAGGAAGAAGTTGACTCTCTTTTAGGGTTACGTTGAATGAATGAAAATAAAGGCTTCTTTTCAGGACTTAATACTGACGCATATACTGTATTTATGTCTGAGTAGTTCATCCAGTAATACTGAAGGAATGCAGTTGCAGTTTGCAGCTTTATTAGACATTTGAAAAAGTTGTATCACTCGTGTTGTTAAACTTAACTGAAATTAACCTGGTAGTACGCGTTAATAAAGAAATTGAACGTTTGTTTAATTTCAGGTTGCAAGTGAAGAGTGAATCCATCTCGACTAATGATAGTCCACCGGCTCCCCTAAACAAACAAATTGATTCGTTGAAAGAATCTTCCCGTAACTCAAATGACTCGTCATTCGGTCTGAATGACTCAAATGACGCTTGTTTCTCCTTTGCTGACTCGATCGCTAAATCCCTGGTTCGAAGAAACACATTTCAGACGGCTTTAAAAGGGGCTATTAAAGCTGTAAATGATGACAAAAAGGTAGTTATTTTCAGTTCATTTTTGGTATCGAAAGAAGAAGAAGTTGATGAGAAAGAGAATAAAGGAAAGAGAATAAGGGAAATAAGACGTTTGGCAGTGAAAATTCGAGTGATTGTATTTTCCCATCTTCGCACTTTCTTAATCCTTTTTTTCACTCTTTACCTAATCCCCGTTCCTCACTTCTGGTCCCACTTCCTTTATGAATTGATTAATATGAGCGAGAATGCTGCCATCTCTTACGGACGAGTTTATTTTAACGAGACAGATCACGCAGAAAAAAGTTTGGTATTGAATAATAATAATAACTTAATTAAAAGAAAGGTAACAGCCACGAAGCTCATTTCCCCACGATATTTGGGTGAGTGTACCCTCGAGGGTCACCTTTAGCCTGAGCATTAATAGGGTAAGCGGCCAACTTAACCCAACCCAAGAACCAGCAGGCGGGAACGAACCAAAACCTCACCGCTCAGAGTCTGCCATCTTAACCACTGTGCTACCGAATGTCCACTGGCTTAATTGATAATATAAACGGACATTCCACAATAATAGTAAATGAGTCGGAGCGTAAATCACATCATATCGAAATAATCAGTTTAACGACTAGTCTTATTAACGATATTACAGGGTGTCCCATAAGTCTGGTCTCAAAGGGAAATTTATTTTAAATTAAATTTACAAAAGTACAGTAATACATTAGAACTAAAACAAATATTCAAATTGATGTCCTGTTTAGGGACCTTTTTCTTGTTGCATGTAGAATAACACGCAATGTCTATTAGGGAAGTGAGTTACACTCCTGAGGAACTATATATATAGTTTTCTCTTTTATATACTGTGTATATATATATTATGTATGGGAAAGTGAATAAAATAGTTTTCTGCATATGGAATTTGATAATCCTCAGAAATCTGATCGACTGTGGGTGTGTTCAATGTGTAACAATTTGACTTTTTATAGTCGTTGAGTATATTGGCATCAAATTTAGACTATGTATGTGGATTACTCTTTTTTTAATTGTTTTATCTTTTTTTCTTTTTTTTTCCTCCAGCCGTTTTGTTAATAGGTCTATTAGGTATACGTTGAGAGTAGAGAAGTGGCACCGCCATTAAAACAGGCTAACGTTATTTCATTGACGTGACATTTTATCGACAAGTGTGTTTAGGGTTAGGTTGGATTCTGGTTATTAGCGTCAATTGAATGTCCTCTAAATGACCTTTCCATAATTTTCCCATTAAGAAAACCCAATTGGGGAATATTTTGAAATAAGGTGCGAGTAAATAAAGTAATTAAAAGGTAAATTTAGAAGATTTTATTTTTAACATAAAAGTTCAGATGAACAAAACATTTTCCCGACTTACGTTAAAAGCCACGATATGAAATGAACTAAATTTTGTCTTTTTTTTTTTAATTTAGAATGAATTACCTTATCTGAAGCATTTCATTTGATACATTCAAAATTTAATATGAAAAATATATCGGTTATCGGCCAATATTATCGATTACCGATTAATCAGTAAAATACTATTATCAGCTTGTCGATATTGATACCGATTGATCGTTATGTTCGTAATATATACTTTTTCCTTTTCAGAAATGCGTATCAAAAGATAAAAAATCAGCAAACGAAATGAACCCATTATTGCCTGTTAATGTTCGAAGGCCTTTCGAAGAAATATCCAACCTGGACAATTCATCCGCTGCGGATGAGACCATTTATTATAGAAGAGATGATATGAATTCGAATCATTTGCCCGTTACCAGCACTGTCGCTTGTAGCGGTAAAGTTATTCGTAAGTCAACTCGTCTGAGTTCCGGGATGACCTCTCAGACAACCGTGGAACGGAAGAGAAGTTGCTTCATTTCCCCACTCCACTTGACACTGAGTCCCGCACTCATCGAAAGACATTTAAGAACGGAGAAGACGATTGTTTACGACAGTGATAATACTTCGGCGGATTCCGAGGATACTGTAATTTTTCGCGACGAACAGTCGTCATCGTCATCACCCGATTTACGGAAAGAGTCTGTCCAAAGTCAGAGGCTGACCGGAAGGAATTCTACCACGGGAGTTTTACCGCGGCAAGTTGCTAACCGAAAAAAACAACTACGTTAACTAGAGGTGGAAGTAACAGAATTGGAAATATTACAGTTTCTGATTCTCCTTTGGGAGCCCCACTTCCTACGGATTCACCTTCTTCTGAAGTGTTCTGCAACACCTTCCGAAGACGTTCTACACGCAGATCAGCAGTCATCGCCAGTCAAAGGAATTTTGATATTCTTAGTGCCAAGGAAAGTCCGTTCAAAATATCTCGAAGAAGGTCAACGAAGAAATCAGTCGCCGGAGGTAATAAGTGGGGCTGGGTATAATTATAAATACATTATTTTGAATAGATCATTGGGGTTTTGGAATTTAGTTGCTAGATTAGGTCAACCTTGAGGAGCTTAATGGCTTTTCGTTGAGTCTGCATTCAGTTCTTATAAGACAGATAGACCCAATT
Organism: Bathynomus jamesi; assembly: GCA_023014485.1. Taxonomy (NCBI): domain Eukaryota; kingdom Metazoa; phylum Arthropoda; class Malacostraca; order Isopoda; family Cirolanidae; genus Bathynomus; species Bathynomus jamesi. The sequence goes on along the minus strand of JAJOZX010007470.1, from coordinate 50,769 downwards.
TGTCTTCGTTACGGAAGGCTAAATCTAATTATAAGTACTAGGTTTGAACGAATCTGTTCATAAAATTGGAGTCAAACCGGTCACGGACGTTTGCATTACAGGTGAACAGTGGCAGTTGGTTGTTAGTCCCACCTTGCAGAAAAAACATTCGGATGGCATTTTGAAAATTCTGAATAGGGCTAATTTAAGGGGACTGCAGAAACTCCCTACCATTGGTCCTAAGACTGCCATGGTAATCCATAATTTTAGGTAAGTGCATTTTTTTTTCTAGAATTAGATTATGGGTAACTCAGAGTTCGAGCCTCCTCCTTCTGTGTAGAGAAATAGGGGTTCCCGATGTATTACCATTAATGAGATGATAGGTATACCTTCTTTTAGTGGGTGTAAAATGAACAAAATAAAAGCCATGGTAGTAAGGAAGTGCTTCAGTATAGATCTAGCAAGTGGTTTACATAAGGTGTATTGTGCTAACATTGACGTATGCATGTGAGACGAACGTTCGCTTTGGTAGTTCACTGTCCAAAGTGAAAGTAGTTGAAATCGGTAATTTAAGAAGTCAGAATATTGGTGTAAAACGGATTAACTGTATGAGAAAGAGAAGCTGTTCAATAAAGGTTTGGAGTGAGTCATTGGAGATTAGAACGGAGGAAAGTATACTATGCTGGTTTGGTAGTTTGGAGAGAATGGACAACGATAGAATTGTCTAAAACGTGTATAATAGTGGGTGCGCATGTATGAGAAGTAGAGGAAGGCCGCGTAAAAGATGGAAGGATGTAATTTGCAAATGTGTAAATGACTGTGAAGTTGATATAAATGTAGCCCAAGTTTTAACAAGAAACAAAGAAGAATGGAAGCTGTTTGCGAGATGTGTAAATGAAGCCGTTGACCTCGCCTGACGTTACTATAGAGGCATACCATGTGCAAATCTACTTTGTCATGGAAGATAGCACCAGATCTGGAATGTTGGGGTGATATCTCATTCTCGGTGGTGATCCTTGTGTATTCTTTTGTGTGTACTGTAATTGATTTAATTGTCTTCGGTCCCCAGGTCAAAAGTCGTGCTCCCGTAGATTGGGAAACGTGTATTTAGACTTAATGTAATATATGTATGAAGTTAATTTGATAGAATAAAATAAGATGACAACTAGGAAGCTAATTTCCTCACGATGTGGGGATGAGTGTGCTCCAGGAGTCACCTTTAGCCCGATCAGTGATAAGGTAGGCGACCAACTGAACCCAACCTAGGAGCCAGCAGGTGGGAATGAACGAGAGTCTCACCGCTCAGAATCCGCCACTGCAACCACTGAGCTACTGGGCGCCCATTGATAGAATAAGACATTTAGAATGTACATTCAATCATCCTTAAAGTAGACACGTGGGTCTTCTTAAAGAATTTAGTTGGTTTATGGTTTTCTTAATGATTTCAACAATAAAAACGTAATCCATTTTTTGCTTTTTTCTCTTCACTTAATTTTTAATGAAACATAGAGTATGTACGAGTATATTAATAAATTTAATGCATTCTAGGGAGATGTATGGAAAATTGAAGACTGCTGAAGATATACAGAAAATTCCTGGGCTACCAAAATCTTACTACGCTCGTTTTATGAAGGTAGGATATCATTGTCATATTCTTTAAATTTAGACGAAACCATAATCTACACTACAGATTAACTAATCCCTACACCATTCTTCTAAATTTTAAATACGAGTCGGTAAATATAAAAAAGAACGCGGCCATCAGTCTTGAGCTTCATATCCGAAGCTAGTGGGCCAAAATTGTGAAGCTGTACTTAAAATTTAAGTGCTTCGAGAGACGAAGTAAATGGTAAACTGTCAGTGGCTTGAAAAATTCTGTTGAGAACCTTTTGTTTGAAATTAGAGTTATTAGTTGTCGATTATTATTGGTCAGTGCAGAAAGTCATGATAGCCAATTTACGAGTGTCGTGTCTTTTTAATAGTTTTGGCGTGTGTTTGAATTAAAAAGAAAGAGAGGAGAAACATTTATATAAAGGATGAGGAGGTAGTGAAGATGATGATAATGTCACAGTAGATTAAAGAAAAAGAATAATACTGTTCTTTCTAGCCATCATACCAAGAATGATTAATACGGACAGGTGTTGTTACCGCATTTCCAGGGGTTGTGAAAGTTTTGGATTTCAGGAGTAATGCAGTTTGTTACTAGGAATTATTGTAATTCATATTGGAGATAATTATTTTTTTTTAAGTATCATAGTCCACAGGAATGTTTTCTTGAGTTTGTTATTGATCGTGCAAATTAGAAGATGGATCTTAAAGAAGGAAATAAGATAGTATAAAATTGTACATTTTTTTTCATGTACCAATGTTGTTGGTTAGCCGATCAGCCCACCCTGATCGAGCAAGCCGGCGCACGCAGGTAACCGATCGCCCTATCCGGAGTAGACCAGAGGTTCAGCGCACTGGTGATGTGTCTGTGTTCTCTGTTGTGCTAGAGCGGTACAGTCTGTCATAATGTGTTCAATTGTTTGTGGTGTGTCCTGGCACAGGTGGCAGGTGTCGTCTGTGGAGTTGTCTAGTCTGTGTTTATATGTCTGTAAGTTGGGGTGATGTCCACATCGGAATCGTGCTAAGTTAACTCGATCCAATCTGCTCAGGCTGGTCTCTGACCTGTGAATGGGTGGCGGCTTCACACCTAGGACCGCATTCGAACCGAGTCGTGTCAGTGCTTTGTGTGTGTGTGTGTGTGTGTGTTTTCTGTACTGTGTGATGTCTGTGGGGCGTGGTATGGAATGGAGTATTTGGTTATAATGTCTCTCTGGTGTTATCTTAATGGTGCGAGGTGTTGGTGCATGATTGTACATGTAATGGCAAGGGTGTTGTGGGTTAGTTGTCGTTGGGCCCCCACTCGTTGCTGCCATGAATTGTGTTCCCCTCATGTTTAAATGTCCTCTAATTTTCAGTATTTTTGTTTCTGTGTGCACTCATGTGCAGGTGTTCTATTGGTATTGTTTGAGTACATCCTGTAATGATACGAAGTGCGTTGTTTTGTATTGTCTGTAAGGTGTTTATGTGTGTTTGAGATAATGGGTGCCCAGGATGGGCTAGCATAGTCCATAACTGAGGGAATATATTGTTTGTATATGAGTGATGTTTCCTGCTGCTGTCCATAGTTTGTGCCTGTTAGTACCCTAAGCGTGTTAAGTCTTGACGTACGTTTGTTTTTAATGTCCTGAATATGGTTTGCAAAAGATAATGATGTGTTGTATGTGACCCCAAGTATTTTGGTCCTGTGAGTGTGTGGAATGTTGGTGGTGTTTAGTGTAAGCTGTGGAGTTAACTGGTGTTCTTTTGTGTTGCTTGTTAGCAAGGTGATGGTTGATTTTGTGGGCACTACTTTCAGTCTATTGTTTGTGAGCCAGTCTCGTATACTGTTTATGTATGTTTGTAGGTTATTTGTAGCGGTGTCGATGTTGTTGTGGGTGGATGTTAGAGTGATGTCATCTGCATATGATGATAAGGTAAGCTTGTTATCTATGGCTGTTGGAATGTCATGCATGTATAAGTTGAACAGTGTTGGTGAGAGAACAGAGCCTTGAGGGACCCCATTCGGAAAAAGCTTGTTTTTGGATGACTTGCCATTAAATGTGACATGTGAGTATCTTCCTGAAAGATAGGTGCTCAGCCATCTTTCAATGTTATTGTGCATGTTTGTGTTGAGTATTTTGTTTATGAGAGGGAAGCGTTGGATAGCATCAAATGCTTTACTAATGTCTATTGTTGCTAATAGTGTAGTTGAGCTGGTCATCTGGAGTTGATGCCATCCATGATGTGCTGCGTGAGGTTAGTGAGTAATGTGGGTGAGTGGTGAATCCATGTTGAAAAGGCGATAGTGGTACGTGTGGGTTGGTGATTTGTAAGATTAGTCTTTCTGTTACTTTGGAAGACCTGTGTGCATAGTAAAGTAATGGGTCTATAGGAAGCTAGTTCTGTTGAAGAAAATGGGGAAAGAGCAGGAATAAATTTAAATGTTTATATGCACGCCATTCAGTTTCGTCTTACTATATACTGTCATCACATGCAATGAAGTACTTTAATAAGTTAATTTCCCAAAATCTTGGGTTATTTTTTGTCTCCGGTCGGCTAGTTTAGGTCTAATAATGGTTAAAGCAAATCTACACCCCTTTTTTGAGTTAAATGAATCATTAATTTTTTTTTGTTTTTCAGGCCAACTTGATGCATCACATTAACTTAGACTAAAACGCGAGTCTTATGTTTTCTACAGAATGTAATGATTGGAATCTATCATCAGTTGGTGAAATATTTGCAAAAAACAAATTACGAGTATATTTACAAGAGAAAGATTTATAATTTTATACACTATATATTTTAGTACAAAAGGAAATAAAAATTTGTGACGTGTCTTTGTGTTCTGTCAGAAATGAAATTTGTCACCGTTTTAAACGTTAGTATCAACAATAGTTCAAATACTTAATTTTTGTTTTATATTTTTATATTTTGAGTACCTGGCATCACTTTCAATAAGGTTATTTGTAGCTTAAGTAAAAAAAAAATGTTTAATATTTAATCAAGCACCAGCCATGAGTGGCTGGCCACGAGGGCAGAAGAACGTAAACCAATTGTTTCCTTTACCAAATCTCGCAAATGAGGCGATATGCTGTAGAGAGGTCGACCGTAGGTCGATCCATAGTGTAATATAATATACCAAATCTCCTTATGTCATTCATGAGCTGTCATACTAAAATGAATATATGATACTCTACAACTTATGTTTACTATTTAGTTACCACACACACACCACAACTTATCTCGGAAAGTAATGAAAAGTTATGTTGTTGTTTCTACTCTAATCAGTATGTTATTACAACCGTAATAAGCATAATAAGCACACCGGACAAAAAATTAGTCACCCCTCTCAGAATGTACCTAATAACGTGTGACGGCGCCTCTGGCCTTGATAACCGCACGAATCCGGCGAGTTTAGTATGCGGAGGTACGCCTGCTGGTTCAAATTCATCGTCACTGGAACGAGAGGGCCCATTTCGTGGTACGAAAAACATCCCCAGAACATCACGGAACCACCTCCAGCCTGAACAACACCTTCGACGCATTCAGGATTAAAGGCTTCATTGGACCTGCGATGTACTCGTCGCCTCCCATCATGGAGAACAAACAAAAACGGGACTCATCGGACCAAATTACACGTTTCCAATCTGCCGCAGTCCAGTTTTTGTGCCTCTGAGCCCATTTATAACGTGCCAATTTGTGACTTGCTGTTAACAGCGGCCTCTTCCGTGGTACCCTGCTCCAGATGTCCATCGCATGCAGTTCTCGTCGCAATGTCCGTTCGGAAATTGGTCGCTGGAGAACCTCATTGGTTTCTTGGAGCAATTGTTCTCTGGTTTGAAAACGATTTGCAGTTACTAGACGAGAAACATGGCGGCGGTCCCTATTGTCGAGAATTGTTTTCCGGCCACAGTTACGCCGTCGAGTTTCAGTTGATTGCGAACTACACCACTCTTTGTAAACTCGCTGGACAGTACGCGTTGACACCAACAAATTGGGCTACTTCAGACATTTTGTGTCCGTGGGCTCTGCCAAACACGATGGCTCCTTTTTGCCACTGAGTAACGTCTGCCTCACGACCCATTTTGCAGACTATATCCAACACACACTTTGTTCTTCACCACCCCACGAAACAGATCTGATCCTGTGTGCTACGTCACCGCTACTTGTCACTTACCAATGCTACATCAGCGCCCTCTGTGTGACCTTGAACTTCCTACTATCGGTGCTATTAGGGGTGACTAATTTTTTGTCCGGTGTGCTTATGTAGCAAATCCTGGCCCTACTCTGAAATTACCAGTCCTTTTAAACGTACGTCTGTCCTCCCCACCTCAGACTCAGCACTGATGAAAGGGATTTGTAATTTGTAATGCTGCATTCGGAGGGCGCTGCGAGTCAATTTTTGGATGAACTCATCAATGAAACGAATTTTTATGATAAGACTTGGTAAATTATATTAGACTGTGGTCGATCCTGAACCGTTGTTCGAAACTATCAAAAGGTATTTACAAATGTCGCATATTTGCCCCTTCATCCTTCAGTAACATTGGGAATAAATTATATTACAGTATTAATTAATGTTATTGTCTGGTCTGTGATTTTTACAGTAATTTCTACTCTCGCTATTCTGCCAGTTACATACTTTTCCTCTGATTAAGATTAATGTTAGACTATTTAAGTGTAAGATGCTTAATTGATACGTGCATTAAACCCTGAGAAGTTTATAAATATATTTTGTGTTTTTGTACAATCAAACTTTTATTACCGCAGCAATAACATTTCGATTATATAGTTTTTAATAAGAATATAGATATATTGATTTAATTATTATATTTTTGAATATTTTAAGTAATATTTCAATAAGATTTTTTAAAGATTCACCTTTTGTTTTTTTATAACTTTTATCCCATGGTATGAAACTCATTTTTGGCATAATCATCTGAATTATCCTAATTATTTGTGCATCAACGTTAAGAATCTACCCTCTGTAATCCCCCACCGTCCCACGTTGCAAATACGATCGGTGTGCATATATTATACAATGAAGTATTATATATAATGTGTACAAATGTTTTCTTTCCTCTGATTGGTCAGCCTTTGGAAGAAATGAAACGTGGGTCCTGATTGGACAATTGAATTAACTTCAGATTAAGTGGCTGGTTTGTTCCCACCGATCCAACCGAAATAAAAACGGCGGTTAGGTTAATTCAAATGATCGGCGAAAGTCCCTATCTATAACGTTATTTAACTTAAATTTATATACCAGATCTGTTGATAATGTTTCGTTTGAATAGACTGAGCCGTTGATCAGTTTACCTTGCTCGGACTGAAAGATGTTCGTGTACTTAATGGGTAGTTATGTTGAATACCTAATTCCTAGTTTATCTCAGTACAACGCGATGCATCTCTTTCTCCGATGTAGATGCGCCAAAGACCACGACGTGAGGCTACACTGAGATATTCCGGGAACCTAACGACACAACCTAACATACATTTTCTCCTCTCCACTATATTTCCAATGTATACTTGTACGTTTATACGTACGTACATATCTGTCGAATCGTCATCAGTACATCAGATTAAAAGATAATTTATCCGACAACTAGTGGAGTCCCACAAGGATCTATTCTTGGCTCATTACTATTTCTAATTCATGTCAAAGATTTTCATTTCTCAACCACATTAAATTGCGTACAATACGCGGATAATACAACTCTTATTCTTCCCATCATAATTCAGACTTTCTAATTGACGAAACGAACAGGCAATTAGAAAATGTGTATAAATGGATATGTGCTAATAAACTGTTATTGGACCTGACAAAGTCATCTTATATGATTATTACCACAAAATATGTTAATACAAACTGTCAAATAAAAATTGGGAATACTACTCTTGCAAGGGTGAACGAGGTTAAAGTACTTGGTATTAATTTAGACCAAAAACTAAATTTCAAGTCATGTACAACATATCAAATCCAAACTATCAAAATTTCCTTTCATATTATTTAAACTAAAAAATACCCTTCCTCAAAACGCACTCCTACTCCTTACCCTATATTATTATTTCATCCATCCACATTTATTATATTGCATTACAATTTACAACATGGGATAGCTCAAAGAAATATATAAAACATCCTTTGGAAGTAATTCATAAAAAATGTTTGCGAACACACTCGAATAATGGCAGCAGACAAAGTCACACTTCCTAATGTTTAAAGAGATAAATATTTTAAAACTAAATGGCTTATAAAAACTCAATGTTGCTGTCAATATGTTCAAAGTTATCAATAAAAATCGACATATATCACCTATTGAAAGAGCAATCAACACCATCGTTATAATACCAGACTGCCCAGGGATTTTATACATAAACCTAACTATATATTAGAAACTGCAGGAAATGCACTTTTTTTTTTTCAAAGGAGCAGATGTACGGAATGCAATTCCTATGCATGTCAGACAGGCTTCATCACTAAATGTATTTCGCAAATCAGTAAAAAAGCACTTCATTAGTTCCTACTGATGTATAAGTCCACTTCTGCTATTTTTACCATAGTAATGTTCCCATTTTATAATCAACTATTTAAAATATCTAATTTCATGAAAAACTTTTAATTTCGTAATTTATTAAATGAGTATTGAGCATAATTTTTATTTTTTTTTACTAAATATACAGGGTGTCCGAGAATTATCTCTACAATTTTTGGCTGTTATTAAAAGTCAACCATGAAGTGTAGAAATTCCAGTGTTGTCCCATTTTACAGAGAATCTCATTAAGTTTTTTCTGATACCAAGTTTTGACAAATTTTTTAGAAATTCCAGTGTGTCCGAAAATTATCTACAATTTCATCTTTTAATAAAATTCTTGATAACACACGTAAAATTCTTAAACAAGATTATTTAGAATCTGTATTTTCAAAAGTTTCTTTTATTAAAGTAACGTTGTTACAAACATTCGATATGTGCACCATCAGTGATTCGCAAAACATCCAATCGATAATCCAAATGTTGCCATGTACGCTGCAGCATATCCACATCAATTCGCTCAATAGCAGCTGTGATTCTTGCTTTTAAATCATCAATGTCTGTCACCCGCGTACAAAAAAGAAAAAACTTGTCAAAACTTGTTATCAGCAAAAACTTAATGAGTTTCTCTGTAAAATGGGACAACACTGGAATTTCTACACTTCATGGTTGACTTTTAATAACAGCCAAAAATTGTACAGATAATTCTCGGACACCCGGTACAATAAATCATTTAATTTAAAATTATGTAACAATTTGTAAACTTTATATTGTATTATTATTATTATTATTATTTGTTATTACTATTACTTGCGACTTCCACTATTTTTATATAATAAATAAACTAAATGCCATTAGTTTTGCCTAAAAAGAGTCCATGCTCAATGACATATTCAGATAAGAGTATTGTGAATATATCAATGTCATATCAAATATGTAAAAATTGTAAAACTCTGTCACTTGTATTCTTTTCTGAATGAAGGTTTTTGAATTTTGAATAGTTTAAAATGATGTCATGGGCGGTGATCTATGAATAATAGGATGAAAATTGTTTACAGAAAAAAAGTCACACAAAAATGATATTTTATTAAAAAAAATCTACAATTAGTAATTTTCCTCCAAACAAAATACTAGTTTCGTGAACAGTAGAATTTTTACGTTATTCCAATTCAGGAGGATTTCGAACCTTTAATATTAAATCTACTGCAGTGTTTCTCAACCGGGGCCACGGAATTCCATGAAAAGGACAAAAATAAATATTGACAATTGAAAAGTCACTGAATATGTGAAAATTTCAATTAAAACAAAATATTCGCCAATTATCTACAGCCAAAAGGGAACTGTATAGGCTCAATTTGAAGTTACGTGGTGTTGGGGGTACAATGGAAGGAGATTGAATTTTGAAGTCGGAGGCAAAATTCTTTTTCTGCGTGCCGCAAAAGAAGAACAGATGTCACTGGGGTGCCTTGAGCCAGAAAAGGTTGGGAATCACTGACCTACTGAAAACTGAACACATGATCAAATGAACACGTAAAAAAACATATTTCATACAGAAACATTTACTATTAGTATTATTGATTAAAAAATGTACATTCACATTACGAAAAAATATTAATAATAATAATAATAATAATTATTATTATTGTTACCAGCGAGGGAATTGCAATATATACAAAGGTGGGCAGGACCGAGTTCCAAAAGGACCGAACTCCAGGAACTCGGTCCTTTTTAAGGACCGTGAGCGGAAAGTCGGTCCTTTTCTCAGTGAGGACCGAAATGAGGAGCGACGGTCCATTTTTAAGCAATTCCGGATGGTCCGGTCTGGACGGTCTTTTTTAGTGATTTTAGTGTGTCCTCAAGCCGAAAAGGTCAGGGCTCAGTGACAGCCATTTTGAAATGCTAGTCTTCTTGAAGGGAAACTCAAGCATTTAACTTGATAATTTTTTTCATCATTTATGTATTGTATTAATTATAATTTACGTTAATAAAATTAAAGATTTCCGGTGTCTTTAATTTCATTTTTCATTTTAATCAAATTTTTCACTTATATTATATATAAGGACCGAGGACCGAGTCGTTCCTAGGTCCTATCTTCAGAAAGGACCGGGACCGGGACCGTCGGTCCTTTTTGAGGCCCGGGTGCCCACCTTTGAATATATATAATATATATATATATTTCATAAAAATTGATACAGATTTTTTTAAATGTAGATAATGTTAATTTTCAACTCAGAGTGAAATCTGATCTGTCTCCTACATTAGATCAATATAAGATCAATCCTAGCCTGAAAGTGTAATCAATATTTGGTACAAAGAAACCTATGAAAATCGTTTGCAAAATTAGTACACCACTATAACTTTTGTTATTATTAATTTTGGTAGTATTTTATATATACTGTATATATATATTAGGCAATTTCTAGATTTAGGTTTTATAAAAAGCCTTAACCTAACCTAAAATAAGTACAAATTAAAAAAAAAAAAATAAAAAAAATATATATATATATATATATATATATATATATATATATATATATATACTATTGACCGATAAATATTTACAGATTTTTAAACTAAAATGCTAAGAAAAGACGTTTACAAAGATATGAAATGAGAATATAGTAGCTGAAAAGTACAGCGTTACTTTCCAGATACTGCAAATCAGACATTTCTCTTAAAGGAAAAGAAAATTTCAAAACAAATGAAAATATAGTTTTATGTTAATAAAATTATTTAGATTATAACATATTTTCAGTTTTATCAAAGATTCCATGTTAAATTTAGCACGTTGTTGTTATTAACATAAAATTATAGTTTTCCACCTATATATATATATATGAAATTTTTTTTTAATGGTAAATATTATGTATAAAAGTGAGCTTCGAACCATTACAAAGTAATAAGTAGGTGATGGTTGTACTGTAAGTACAACTAAGCTTATATACAATAACCTAAAATTTGTAAAAATAAACTTATATTAATAATAATTATTAAAATACAACATTTGTTCAGCAAAGTTTGGGTTGTGAAATGTCTGTAACAATAATTAATGTACATTAATTATTTTTTATTAATAATTAATAAATATTAACGTCAATATAAATTCTATAGTTTTATAATAAATTATAATAATATTTATGTAAGTTAGGTAATGCAATAATTAATATAAATAATTAATAATAATTGACGTATGTTGAAATGACTTTAATAATACTAATAATAATAATGACAATGATAATAAAGTAATGGATGGATAGGCACTGTATGTATGTAGTATGTGTGCATGTAATGGATGGACGGACTGTATATATATAATATATATATATATATATATATATATATATATATATATATATATATATATAGCGCATTTTGCTTGGGGTTAACTAATAATAATAATAATAATAATATGTAGAAATATAATAAGGGATATGACTTAGTATAAGACATTTTTTTAGTACATAATTGACATTATTTCTGTACTTATCTCATTGAAACCTGAATAAAAAAATGGAGACCCCAGAAATTGGAAATATGACCTGTTTCATATAAATCTTTGGAAAAAAAAAAAAAATGAAGACACACTTGCGTCCACAATTTGGGATGACTCTAATACTGTTTTGCGCGTAATGATAATGTCAACAGTGAACTCGAAGCTGTGCTAAAATGACTATTGAATAAACCAGTTATTGAAACAGTTGTAAGTGAATTCGATTGCTTTTACGAATTATGCAATCAGCATATATATATATATATATATATACACACTCGTACTTACGCTATAGAATACAAACTTCTCATAGGAATGTATGTATAAAATATATTCATTAAGTGTATATTTACAGCATATTCGTGATTATATTAATTGTATTAATATGTAAAATGGGAAAAGCATCGTCATATCATGTTTTAAGCGTAATTACACGCTTCTATTGCGTTAAGTTGTTATTTACAGACAATTCCGCGTAACAGTGGCCACGAAATGAGAGGTGTATTTTTCAGTATTTACATCCTTATTAATACGCACAATGAATGTTATAAAACAGTCATATCTTGTGTATAAGTCGTACATGTTTTTTGGATTGGGGATTTTATCTTCAAACGTGTAAATGAAGCTTAATTCTTCTTATATAATTTCTGGCCTTGAAATTACGATATAAGAAATCCAGACTAATTAGGGTATTTTGCCAGTAATTTTCCCCTAATGATATCCTGAAAGAGAAGAGAAGATTGTAATTGAAAATATTTTATTTTAATTAAGCCGCTAATTATTCTGTAGTTAAGGGTCGTAATAGTATAGTTTTATCGTATAGAACAAACTATTCCAGGCTTCTCAAGTACGATAAGATAAGCTAATTGTCTTTTAATAGCGTACAGGATATTATAAATATGACATCGACATAATATAATATGACGTCAACAGAGATGATTGGACGATAATTCTTTTGATTATATTTTACGAGTGAAAATGATGTTCGCCAGTTTCAAATTTGAAAGAGATAAATGATGTAACCTTCTTTACATTATTTTTCTTCAATCAATTCATGATGTAAAATGGTTACTCACTCGTTTCATTCAGCAAAGTATCACTCAAGAGAAAGTTTCATTCGATTTTCTTAATGTATATAATCTTTAAATGCAAAACCACTTTTTTTTTACGTGGGGGGTCGAAATGTGACACTAATAGACGGAGTTTATTTCCATAACAGTTTCGATGCCCACTGGCATCCTCTTCGTTTTTCTGTATCCACCCGAAGAGGATGCCAGTGGGCATCGAAACTGTTGTGGAAATAAACTCCTTCTATTAGTGTGGATTTTATTGTCATATATAGTCTTTTTCGTTATCATTTGTCAGACGAAGCGAAAGGGATTAATTCTTTTTTTTCCAGTATTTTGATATCTTTCTATCCCACTAACGACTATTTCGTAATTAATTTTGGTTTAACCTTTTACTTCATGCTATATCACGGATAATAATGATGTATCAACTATGATAGAAAAAATCTCGCATTTAAGGGTCATTTTATGTGTTTACACTCAAATTTGACGATTTCATACATTCATATAAAAGCACGACATATATAGTTTACAATTTTGCGCTGTTGTTCACTTTTTACACATATACTCAAATATGTATGAAACAGAAACGTCTCTACACTTTACCCTTCTTATCAGTCATACACCTAATATATTTATCTAAAGCAGTAGCGCTTCACCCGCAAGACTTTCAACTTATCTATATACCGTAGTGCATAGGCGGATCCAGAGGGGGGGGGGGCAGGGGGCTTAATTGAAGCAAACGGGGCTTAATTTGGAGGCCCCATACATCCTAGTTAAACGAAATTAGGTAAAACGTTTGAATGCTTATGTCCACGTTGCTTCAATTAAGCCCCCTGGTCCCTTTTCTAGATCCGCCTATGCCGTAGTGTTTTAAACCGAAGAGCTTATAAAGAAAACTCTTACGAATGAAAAATTTAATCTCTTTAACTGCTAGAGTTCAACGTAGGGGTAATCAGAAGAGGAGTCTTTCAGATAGCAGTCTTTTCTGTGCATAACCTTTTAAAAACTGCAAACTGGGAGGTTGTAAGGTTTCAGTTGCAGAAATGCTTCTGCAACTAAAACTCCTTTCAAGTTATCAGATTTCAATGTTAAGTTCGGCAGTTGAAGAGTTTAAACTCTTCATCTTACAAGACGTTTTACCTTACAAACTCTTATACTGAGACACACATCTCTATAATAATACTGTAATTAATGAAGAGGACTAGAAATTGGCACAGGGCTCAAGGCCAGCTAATGTGGTCCATTGCTCAAACTTCTGCATGTATTATTATTATTACTAGCATCAGCATGATTCGAACCCCCGACCTGTCTTCACTTCGCTTACAGGAAAACGGTGTTACCCACTTAACTACGAACACTGTTTGGATTGTACGAAACTCCTCTTACCTCCTACTCCGTGATGTAGAGATGGGAATATCAACCTGGAGGGGTAAACTGGAATGGAGACTGGAACGGGAATTGGCCTGTGGTCATCGATGGTTACTGCTGCAGAGTAAGATCTATCAGTCCTCCAGGGTTGGGAGAAGCTCCTTGCAGAGCGTTGCTCTACAAACTCTCTTCTTTGATTCGGCACTATGGCGTACGTTGATCTAAAAGGTTCTTCGTGACTACCGTGACCTCCGTGCCCACTTCCAACATGCCCAGAGGAAATGTCACTATGCCCACTTCCGACATGCACAGAGGAAATGTCACTGTGCCCACCATGTCCTCCGTGTCCAACATCCTTACTTTCAGATGGACCATGATAACCGGTATCAATGGTATTCAGTACGTCCTTGTGTTTAGGAGTACCATACTCTAAGCCATGGGTATTCTCATTAGACCCGTGACTTGTATAGGGATCCACTGGCTCATGGTAGGTTGGAGCATGGTATGAATAGGGAGGAGGGTAGTATGGTTCAACTAAAAGAAAAGTTTTAATCGATCGTAGGAATATATATATATATATATATATATATATATATATGGGATGAATTTCACAATTAAACACGTGAAATGAATGAGTGATGCAAATCCACAACGAAAAAGATAAAATTATTCCAAGGCCTTTCGTCGTGTATTCACCAGTACACCTCGTCATTCCCTAACGAGGTGTACTGTACGAATACACGAAAGACCTTGGCATAATTTTCACTTTTTCCTTGTGGATTTGCATCATATATATATATATATATATATATATATATATATATATATAGAGAGAGAGAGAGAGAGAGAGAGAGAGAGAGAGAGAGAGAGAGAGGGTTGACAAAAGTAAATAGACACCACGATGATTGTCATCAAGTACAAATGACAGCTCATCAGTGGAATACCAGAACGTGTCAACGTTACATAATGGAAAGGAAGAAGGAACACGATTCTAAAGATATTCATTTAATAAATCTGTTATTATTTATTGATTTTTATTTTCAAATCAAAAACTATGAAAAAATGAAGGCGTATATTTACTTTTGTCAACACTCTTTATATATATATAATTCCATGAATTTAGCTAACTAGAACAAATTAAAAGCAATTATTTCATACCATATCTACAGGGTGGCCCATAAGTCCCAATCGGTTATAATTAAAGCTAATATACTGTATAAAAAATCAAACAAAGTAAAAAGTTTATAATAAGTTTTGAAATATTTATTGATTATTTAAAGTGGAAAATATAAGAATCTCGACATATATTCTTTCCTTACCAATCGATTACGTCAGTATGAGCTCCGCTAGATGGATTTTTGCTTTAATTATAACCGATTCGGACTTATGGGCCACCCTGTAGTAAAGGACACATTATTTTGCCTTACTTGGGTAAAAATTTCCTTTGGCGGCCTTGCCGTAGGCGTGTCTGAGGAGGTTCTCTCCACTTGCCTGTAGAAAGTTTCCTTGCGCCCTCAGGAGAGACCCATTCAACTCCAAGAACTTAGACGTAACATCATCGAACATTCCCATCATGTAACTACTCGCCCCTTTCAGAGCCTTGAAGGGCGCTTTCATCATTCTACCAAAGCTGAAACCCTGTCGAAGAAATTAAACAAATCTATACTGATCCATTAGACTAAGGAATGTTTGTACTATGGTCTTTCTTCCATAAGTATCGAAGATCATTATCTCTCTCTCTCTCTCTCTCTCTCTCTCTCTCTCTCTATATATATATATATATATATATATATATATATATACACACACATACAGCAGTTTCATTCAGGTTCATGTCACGAAACTAATTAGCTGAACCTTTTCTCCTGCATATTAATTATGCATTTGACCAACAAACTTTCGCAAGATTACTTTCATGATAAAAGAGAAACGTGACATTCATTCTTATTTTTAAAACCACTCAAGATAATGTTAAGGTAGGGAAATATTCCCCCAGGTAAAGAAATATACAATAAAAATTACGTTATTACACAGATACAGTATGGGAACTTTCTCTGTACATAAACATTTTGATAGGGTTGACTTCACATCGGTCATATATATATATATATATATATATATATATATATATATATATATATATATATATAAAGGGCAAAGCACAAATCTCACTTATCCATTAAAACTGTTTAGACGTTTCGCCCCTAAACTATTTCTGTCTTCTGTGGCTAAAACCTGAAAACAATAAGTTATGGTCAATAACTCTTCAGCGAAATGAGTAAGCGTGAAAAATAAGGGAAGGTAGTAATAACGATCAGACAGGAGGGTCGAAACTGAACCCAGCCCAGGAACCAGCAGGCGGAAGCGAATCAGAGCCTCACCGCTCAGGGTTCGCCACCGTAACCACGGAACTAGCGAGCGCTCTAAATGCAAATTAAAAAATTGAAACATACATCGGAGGAAGAAAGATTGCCTGGATGTGGTTTGGAAATGTGGTTGGTTGGTTACTTAAATTTAGCATAATCGGGTCGATGGTATTTGTTCGTTCAATGACGTTTTCAATGAATGAATATACAGAGGGTTGACAAAAGTATATATATATATATATACACTGTGCACACAGTAAACCCTCGTCGAACGCGTGTTTGTCCAGCAGGAATTTGCTTATACACGGAAAAATAAATGCGAACAATTATAATTTGCCGAAAGCGGAAAATTTGATTATACACGGTCCGCCAAACACGCTCTAATACAGTAGTACTGTACGCGTGCCAATGCGCGCTCTAGTGTTTTCTCCTACACTCTCCAACACTCCCGCATCTCCCTCCCTCTCGCGTCACCCTTGCATCAACCTTTGTCTCAGTCCCGCTACCACGTTAAGTTCAGTGAAGTTGTGTTGGATTGTTTTTGTCGTATTTTGCCGTTGTTTTGCTATTACCATTAGAGAGCAGTATGGCACCAAAACGTAAAGCATCTGCAAGTGATAGTGAAGAGAAGAAAAGTCGTGAGGTTATGACATTAGGCGAAAAAATAAAGATTCTAGATAAGTTGCGTGGTGGTATGAGCATAACATCACTTGGCCGCGAGTATGACGTGAATAAGTCTACCATTGCACCATCTGAAAGAGTAAAGAAAAGATACGTCCTATTTTCATTTAATATATTTTTATTTATCATATGTAAATATCATTATGTTTATGATTTTATTATGTTCTTATTTCAGATACAATATAGGTAGGGAAATTCATTTGTGTGTGAATAAAAAATCTATATCTCTAAGTATTAATGGGAGACTTTACGCGGCCGCGTTCACTATCCCCATTTATCCCATAAGGTATTAAGTTTGTCCAACGCGGATTTGCCTAACGCGCCGTTCTCGAGGAACCTAACCCCCCGCGTTGGACGAGGGTTTACTGTATATATATATAATTACAAGCAGTAATACCATTGTAATTAGCAATAATTCCAGTACTATTAAAATTACATACAAGTACTGTAAGCGTCAAGAAAGGAGAATGTACTAGAATGTACTGGGAAGAAAGGAGGTGATTAAATGTCAAACGCCAATTCACATCTTATCGAATCCTTGCAATATTTTTTGAGAAAATGCTGATGGGTGAAGAAAATTCCTCAGAATCGTTTGTCTAACGAATAATTCGTCATTAAATGAGAGAAAATATCGTATTGTTTCGTTAATCATTATTAAAATCTTTAAAATATCTAATTAGAGAGAGAGAGAGAGAGAGAGAGAGAGAGAGAGAGAGAGAGAGAGAGAGAGAGAGAGAGAGAATATTAAGAAAAATTAATGTTGTTACTGAAAAAATTTAAAGGTTTAATACTTTATACTAAACAATAAATTCTTTAAAGGCTTGGATCCTCTTTTTTTCTCCATAAAGGAAAGAAATATTCAGAGTATGTTATGTAATAAGAAGATTACATAAGAATATGTCAAAATATATAGGGAATAATAGTGATCATTCAACTTATACCCATTTACGTTGGGTATACAACTTGGGTATCCTCCCTTGGGTATTTTCATATTATATAATATATGTACTAACGTTTCGGCACTGATCTTACCTTCTTTCCACCGCTCCCGCCATCATAGTTGATGTAATCATAGGGACTAGACGGTTCGTAGTAATTGGGTTGTTCGTAAGCATTGGGTGCTGCTGCGTGGCTCGAATGATGAGTTTGGTGGGATTGAATTTCGTCTTCGTAGGGGAGAACCGCGTAGCTACTGCTTGGTTGATCGCAGGAAGCGACTCCCAGAAGGGTAAAAACTATGATTGAGCTCACCTGGAATGGAAAGAACAATGTCGAGAACTGAGGTCAAAATTTGATGTTACTTTCTTTTAATTAAATTCAAATTAGAAATTTTTTTATGTAGGTAGAAGGAGCCAAGGGCGAGCGGCCGCAAAAATGTCCCTCCTTAGAAGAAGGAGAGAGCCCAAATCAAAGTCTCTGAGGCTCAACGATGCCTTTTTTTTCTATATATAAATTGTGTAAGATGTATGTATGTGTAGTGAGAGAAAAGTGCGTGTTTGAGAGCATGCAGGACTGATCACAGGGTAGATGAGATACGGGAAAATATCAGCTAAGGAGGACAGTGACAGGAGAAACAGGAGTTCCAGCACTCCTTGTCTCCTGACTAACGTAATAATATATATATATATATATATATATATATATATATATATATATATATATATATATATATATATATATTACCAGGTATCACACTTATATCGATATAATGATGAAGAAATATTGATGAATCAATCTTTTATTGCTGAAACGATAGTGACCTAGCAACTTCGAAATAGCAATCTAAATGTCACAAATTTCGACATCGAAATGGGGTTGAAACTGAGTACTGATGTCACTTCATTATTCAGTAAATATAGAAACGACATTATATCCTCACCTTTTAGGAAAATATACTTTGGAAATGTTGATTGCACTTTATTTTATCAACATACTGTTTCATCAACAATACGTCAATATTAATTTGTGAACTGTCACAAATATCAACCACATTTCGATGATACCAGCTATACACATGAGCGTCGATCGTTGGGTGAACGGGAGGGTACATGTCCCCTCCACTTTTTTGTTGGGGGGGTGGGGGTGGAACAATGTTTCAGAAACGTCTAAACAACCACTTGATATGTCACTCATGTACATCGAGATCGACTGGTAAACATGGATGCCCAAGTCATTGCATTTGAGATCAGCAGACACACGGAGAAGCGATCGACGCCCATGACTATACATCAGTAGTCGATTGATCAACTGTTCCACTTATATATATATATATATATATATATATATATATATATATATATATATATATATTAGGGTGGATCGATTTTACATTTTTTTCGATTTCCATATTTTAATAGAGACAAAAACTTGCGCATGCATGAGAAAATAGCCTCTGCAAAATCTTAGCTTAATAAGTAATCATCTTCTGCCCCCGGCAGAGCGATGAAAATCATATTTTAGTAGTCAAAAACGTATTTTTCTTATAATTTTTAAAATATTTCAATATGCATCAAAATTATTCCTAATAACTATAAAATCGATGAAAAAGACCTCATATGATCGTTTTTCCAAGCGCGTTGTCCTACGTTAATATCTTTTGCCCCCGGCAACAACGTCAAATGTTGAAAAAATAGGTAATTTATATACATATTTTCAGATCGGCTCTTTGTCTTAAATAATGCATTTATATATTTCCCATAGCATTTATATCGTTGCTTAGGCATGAAATAACACACACGCAAAATTTTATGACTCTAGAGTAATATCTTCTGTCCCCGAGAAAAGTCTAAATGTGGATTATAATTACGTTAATGCGGTGTTATAAGTACGATAAGTACTAAGTACAGCTCCTCGCTTGCTAATTTTATAAAATTAGCAACCCAGAACTCACCACGAGGAGGTGGCTGTACGTCGAGTTCCACCCTATCCAGCCCCAACCACCCTTCCTTTGGCTGCATGTCGATTTACATACGGTAATCTTTCTTAGAATCAAATCGTGGAATTTTTGTTCGGGAGTGAAGACGGGAGCGGATGAATCCGTCCCTCTCTTCTATTCCACTTACACTGGCAGAGGCTTCGGTTACTAATTTGATGAGTCTCTCGACCGCTTGAGTATGACAAGGGAATAGTGGGATCAGTCCATCAGGCTGGTCTCCCGTCTCAACAAACTCTTTTATTCGGGTATCAGGTATTGTTTTTGTAACGGGGGGTTCGGTCACCTCAGCCGTTTGCCAGTTGATCATTTCGTAATAGTTTTGACTATCGTAGAGCAGCTCAGGCATGGCGAAGGCTCGAATTTCCCCCGCTGGTGATTGTTTTGATCGTGCTTTTAATATTCTTCTCCATCCCAATTCTCTTATGTGTTGCTCATCGGCATGTAGCATGGAGATCAAAATATTTTCTGGGTGAGCAAAGAAAGAATTTCTACGGAGGACTTTGTTGGCGATTGTCTTAGATCTTTGAGGCATGGTCTGAGAGAGACGCATCATTTCGAAAAAATGTTTTGCGCCCTCAGTGAAACTGGAGATTTTCTTTATCTTAAACCAAATTGGTGCGTAAACTGTCATAATGAATCGCACAATTTCGTTGAAGGTGCTGGAGGGTTCACTGGTTGAAACATAGAGGCGCAGAAATCTATTTGCTGTTGTCAGCCACCTGGAATGCGCCATCTTACTTGGATTTCGAGCCGCGAGAGCTGAAGAGCAGCTACCGCTCGACACTGCTCTGTAGATGCCTAACAAATATTTTTGGTCAGTGCTCAACTCGGCATCATCTATATCAATGTCGGGAGATGGAATGGCATCGAATTCTGTAATTGGAAGTTTTTCGCAGTCGTTCAGTTGTTTTCCAACTGGTCCAGTAAAGCCCATTGGCCCAGTTGTTTTGCCGTCCAAGTCTTGAATGAGGTGTCGCAGTGATAATTCATTACCGTGTAATAGGCATATGATCTAGTGAACTGGCCTTTGTAGTTTCATTTCAATCATACGAATGGCTCCACCCTTTCGACCCGTGTTCACTGCGGTACCATCACAGCCGATAGCCACAATGTCGTCAGGTGCTAATATTGTTAGTCTGCTGCTGCTGCTGGCAGCACTCACCAGAGATGACCTTTAAACCCTAGCCTAGAGTCATAAAATTTTGCGTGTGTTATTTCATGCCTAAGCAACGATATAAATGCTATGGGAAATATATAAATGCATTATTTAAGACAAAGAGCCGATCTGAAAATATGTATATAAATTACCTATTTTTTCAACATTTGACGTTGTTGCCGGGGGCAAAAGATATTAACGTAGGACAACGCGCTTGGAAAAACGATCATATGAGGTCTTTTTCATCGACTTTATAGTTATTAGGAATAATTTTGATGCATATTGAAATATTTTAAAAATTATAAGAAAAATACGTTTTTGACTACTAAAATATGATTTTCATCGCTCTGCCGGGGGCAGAAGATGATTACCTACTAAGCTAAGATTTTGCAGAGGCTATTTTCTCATGCATGCGCAAGTTTTTGTCTCTATTAGAATATGGAAATCGAAACAAATGTAAAATCGATCCACCCTAATATATATATATATATGTCAAACACAGACCGTGCATGGAACAAGGAACCCTTCTGGGAAAATTAAATCCACTATAGTCCGAATAAGTAATGGTAAATGACAAATACCATAGTTTTTTTCCTTTTTCATGATTTTAGCCCGACGTGGGCAACGGGTCTCTCGCAAAGAGATCCCATAAATATAGCTTCCCTCACCAGCTATCTGCAAAGCAGACAGGATCCAGCTTTGGGACGTGGATCTAGGGTTTAAAGCAAGCCTAGATCCCTACACTCAGAACCTCTATATAAGTAAAAGACTCGTTGCATTCACGTCGTGTTGAATAAATCAAAGGAAAAGGGGGTAACTATTGTATTTTTAGCCAAAAAAACCAAAACTTAAACCTCAACCGGGACATTGAGCGTCCACTTTTCAAGGCACGAAACACGTCCGTTTAGTATACACAAACTCAGAATGGTTCCCTGAGAACATTATATGTCAAACACAGACCGTGCATGGAATAAGGAACCCTTCTGGGAAAATTAAATCCACTATAGTCCGAATAAGTAATGGTAAATGACAAATACCATAGTTTTTTTCCTTTTTCATGATTTTAGCCCGACGTGGGCAACGGGTCTCTCGCAAAGAGATCCCATAAATATAGCTTCCCTCACCAGCTATCTGCAAAGCAGACAGGATCCAGCTTTGGGACGTGGATCTAGGGTTTAAAGCAAGCCTAGATCCCTACACTCAGAACCTCTATATAAGTAAAAGACTCGTTGCATTCACGTCGTGTTGAATAAATCAAAGAAAAAGGGGGTAACTATTGTATTTTTAGCCAAAAAAACCAAAACTTAAACATCAACCGGGACATTGAGCGTCCACTTTTCAAGGCACGAAACACGTCCGTTTAGTATACACAAACTCAGAATGGTTCCCTGAGAACATTATATGTCAAACACAGACCGTGCATGGAACAAGGAACCCTTCTGGGAAAATTAAATCCACTATAGTCCGAATAAGTAATGGTAAATGACAAATACCATAGTTTTTTTCCTTTTTCATGATTTTAGCCCGACGTGGGCAACGGGTCTCTCGCAAAGAGATCCCATAAATATAGCTTCCCTCACCAGCTATCTGCAAAGCAGACAGGATCCAGCTTTGGGACGTGGATCTAGGGTTTAAAGCAAGCCTAGATCCCTACACTCAGAACCTCTATATAAGTAAAAGACTCGTTGCTCAATGTCCCGGTTGAGGTTTAAGTTTTGGTTTTTTTGGCTAAAAATACAATAGTTACCCCCTTTTTCTTTGATTTATTCAACACGACGTGAATGCAACGAGTCTTTTACTTATATAGAGGTTCTGAGTGTAGGGATCTAGGCTTGCTTTAAACCCTAGATCCACGTCCCAAAGCTGGATCCTGTCTGCTTTGCAGATAGCTGGTGAGGGAAGCTATATTTATGGGATCTCTTTGCGAGAGACCCGTTGCCCACGTCGGGCTAAAATCATGAAAAAGGAAAAAAACTATGGTATTTGTCATTTACCATTACTTATTCGGACTATAGTGGATTTAATTTTCCCAGAAGGGTTCCTTGTTCCATGCACGGTCTGTGTTTGACATATAATGTTCTCAGGGAACCATTCTGAGTTTGTGTATATATATATATATATATATATATATATATATATATATATATATATATATTATAACTGCAAACACGCAGTATAATTAACGTAAAGAACGACGCTTTGTATAGGAGAATTATCCGCGCAAGATGAGAGCGAAAGAACGAAACAAATGAAAAAATGAGGTACCCACCCGGGAATCGAACCCGGGATCTTCCGATTGCCGGTCAGATATGATAACCACTATCATATCTGACCGGCAATCGGAAGATCCCCGGTTCGATTCCCGGGTGGGTACCTCATTTTTTTCATTTGTTTCGTTCTTTCGCTCTCATCTTGCGCGGATAATTCTCCTATACAAAGCGTCGTTCTTTACGATATACTGTGTATATATATATATATATATATATATATATATATATATATATACATATATATATATATTTTTAACTAATTATATTTTCATATTACAGATTTCAAGAGAAAATATTGAAATAAGTTTCTTGGAGCAAGTGTAGTTTACGTCCCCCTGTGGTACCTAGTGTTGTTTACGTTCCCCTACATTATCCTAGTGTAGTTTGCGTTCCCCAACTTTGTCCGCGTATACCTAATCAAATAAAATGTTAAAACTAACAAAAATATTACGACTTAACCTAACCAATCGTCAGTTTATATATATATATAAATAAATTGACGATTGGTTAGGTTAAGTCGTAATATTTTCGTTAGTTTTAACGTTTTATTTAATGGATTCATTTAAAAAAATGTCTCCTAAAGATCCTAGTGTAGTTTACCCAACTTTGACCTAGCGTAGTTTGTGTCCTTTTTTGCGTCAGGTCAGGGGGACGTAAACTACACTTGCTCCGTTTCTTTTAAACAACAATATACATTATCCCTTCAGAAAATATTGCAAAATACATCAAAAAAATTACCCCAATAAAAATACCCTAAAAAAAAATACCCTAAAAAAAAATACCCTAAAAAAAAATACCCTAAAATATTCTTCAGACATAACCTGAAATGCAAGTTTAGCTATTATATTAGTCTGAGATATGTTATTAACAATTTCTTTTTCGTTATCTCGGAGTTAAATCAATTGGAGGGGAGAACATGTTTTTAGTTTTTTAGTTTAGACTTATCTTAGTTCTGTGTTCGACTCTTAAATGTATAATTTTCTTTTCTTAAAAGTGAGTGAAAGTAGTGAATGAAATTATAGATATAAAAATTATATAGTTTTTCAGATAGTAAAAGTAGACGCAAAAAAGTCATAATTATCTTTTGATATAATTAAATAATATTCAGTACTTATATATATAAATAGAGAGAGAGAGAGAGAGAGAGAGAGAGATATGGGATCACTTTAACATATTGCTTCCCAGGAACCTCTCTTTAACATATTGCTTCCCAGTGTATATCACTTTAACATATTGCTTCCCAGTGTTAATCACTTTAACATATTGCTTCCCAATAAGGAGTACGATAAAAAATGTTCGCTTTAATAAAGTAAAGGCATAAAAAGTAAATCTTAACATGTTAAAATATTAGATTGAAAGTAAATTTATTAGAATTGTTGCGCTAATGGTCACACAAGGTAAAAATGGATTTCGGAAGAATCGGTCACGCCACATCATTTGCTACAAGTACGAGTTGAGTAGCTCCTTTTTGCATCCTTTCATTTTCTTTATATATTTAATGTAGGTTAACTGAATGTCCGGTTAAGTCAACTGAATGTCCGGTTAGGTCACCTGTACGCTAGGGTGGATCGATTTTACATTTTTTTCGATTTCCATATTCTAATAGAGACAAAAACTTGCGCATGCATGAGAAAATAGCCTCTGCAAAATCTTAGCTTAATAGGTAATCATCTTCTGCCCCCGGCAGAGCGATGAAAATCATATTTTAGTAGTCAAAAACGTATTTTTCTTATAATTTTTAAAATATTTCAATATGCATCAAAATTATGCGTGTGTGTTATTTCATGCCTAAGCAACGATATAAATGCTATGGGAAATATATAAATGCATTATTTAAGACAAAGAGCCGATCTGAAAATATGTATATAAATTACCTATTTTCAGATCGGCTCTGTCTTAAATAATGCATTTATATATTTCCCATAGCATTTATATCGTTGCTTAGGCATGAAATAACACACACGCATATTGAAATATTTTAAAAATTATAAGAAAAATACGTTTTTGACTACTAAAATATGATTTTCATCGCTCTGCCGGGGGCAGAAGATGATTACCTATTAAGCTAAGATTTTGCAGAGGCTATTTTCTCATGCATGCGCAAGTTGTTGTCTCTATTAGAATATGGAAATCGAAAAAATGTAAAATCGATCCACCCTACTGTACGCCCTTGACGATTGGTTAGGTTAAGTTGTGATATTTTCGTTAAAACTAACGAAACTATCACGACTTAACCTAACCAATCATCAAGGGCGTACATTTGACCTAACCGGCATTCAGTTAACCTACATTAAATATATAAAGAATGCCCGGTTAGGGCATTTATAGCTTTGTTTA
>JAJOZX010007470.1:17500-20000 GCA_023014485.1 Bathynomus jamesi | reverse complement strand
CGCAGTATAAATAACGTAAAGAACGACGCTTGTATAGGAGATATTCCGCGCAAGACGAGAGAGAGAAAACGGAACAAATGAAAAAATGAAGTACCACCTGGGAATCGAACCCGGGATCTTCCGATTGCCGGTCAGACGCGATACCATTACACCATGGACTTCACTCTTCCAAATGCCGTAATTCTTCTACATACTCGCAGAAACCAATGCCCCGAAGGGGGCACCTCCCGCATGCCGTAACATTATATACATTCAACTGCAAAGAACACGCAGTATAAATAACGTAAAGAACGACGCTTGTATAGGAGATATTCCGCGCAAGACGAGAGAGAGAAAACGGAACAAATGAAAAAATGAAGTACCACCTGGGTGGTAATGGTGTAATGGTATCGCGTCTGACCGGCAATCGGAAGATCCCGGGTTCGATTCCCAGGTGGTACTTCATTTTTTCATTGTTCCGTTTTCTCTCTCTCGTCTTGCGCGGAATATCTCCTATACAAGCGTCGTTCTTTACGTTATTTATACTGCGTGTTCTTTGCAGTTTGAATGTATATAATGTTACGGCATGCGGGAGGTGCCCCATTCGGGCATTGGTTTCTGCGAGTATGTAGAAGAATTACGGCATTTGGAAGAGTGAAGTCCATGGTGTAATGGTATCGCGTCTGACCGGCAATCGGAAGATCCCGGGTTCGATTCCCAGGTGGTACTTCATTTTTTCATTTGTTCCGTTTTCTCTCTCTCGTCTTGCGCGGAATATATCCTATACAAGCGTCGTTCTTTACGTTTTTATACTGCGTGTTCTTTGCAGTTGAATGTATATAATGTTACGGCATGCGGGAGGTGCCCCTTCGGGGCATTGGTTTCTGCGAGTATGTAGAAGAATTACGGCATTTGGAAGAGTGAAGTCCATGGTGTAATGGTATCGCGTCTGACCGGCAATCGGAAGATCCCGGGTTCGATTCCCAGGTGGTACGTCATTTTTTCATTTGTTCCGTTTTCTCTCTCTCGTCTGCGCGGAATATCTCCTATACAAGCGTCGTTCTTTACGTTATTTATACTGCGTGTTCTTTGCAGTTGAATGTATATAATGTTACGGCATGCGGGAGTGCCCCTTCGGGGCATTGGTTTTCTGCGAGTATGTAGAAGAATTACGGCATTTGGAAGAGTGAAGTCCATGGTGTAATGGTATCGCGTCTGACCGCCGGCAATCGGAAGATCCCGGGTTCGATTCCCAGGTGGTACTTCATTTTTTTCATTTGTTCCGTTTCTCTCTCTCTCGTCTTGCGCGGAATATCTCCTATACAAGCGTCGTTCTTTACGTTATTTATACTGCGTGTTCTTTGCAGTTGAATGTATATAATGTTACGGCATGCGGGAGGTGCCCCTTCGGGGCATTGGTTTCTGCGAGTATGTAGAAGAATTACGGCATTTGGAAGAGTGAAGTCCATGGTGTAATGGTATCGCGTCTGACCGGCAATCGGGAAGATCCCGGGTTCGATTCCCAGGTGGTACTTCATTTTTTCATTTGTTCCGTTTTTCTCTCTCTCGTCTTGCGCGGAATATCTCCTATACAAGCGTCGTTCTTTACGATATATATATATATATATATATATATATAAATAAAGGAGGATAAATATTTGAGGTTTATTCTAACTAATTTATTTTGGGTTCCTAATTATTACGTAACCGTAAATACGCATAACATAATTATAAAAAAAGACTGAAAAGAGAAGCAAATATTTGATGCTCTATTTTCAGCTTAAGAAATATATTAGCATAATTTTAAAAAAAGTTGCAAAAACACCGACATCCTGATTCAGTAATTTTGCAGAATTGCTTCACTAAGTTACGTTTTGGAGTTTGCCTTTGGGCTGATTTTCACTTCAGCTGAAGTGGTTCACGTCAAGCGCAAAACTTGAATTTAGAGGACGTTAAGTGTTATATGAAACCTCCTAAGTAGGTCTGTAGTATTTTGTGTATGTGTGTGTGTGTGTTGAGGAGAGGAGAGAGAGAGAGAGAGAGAGAGAGAGAGAGAGAGAGAGAGGAGAGGAGAGGAGTGTACTTCATGAAGTCATATATCATTATTAAGGCATCAAATATACTTCGCAGACCCATTTATTCCTGTTAACGTCGTACGTTCAATTTATCTGTAAAATTGCAAACGTTTATCGATATTTTTTTACGCCATTTGCATAAATTTAATTTGGTTGCTGTTAGACGCGTTTGCAAATTATCCAATTTGGCGTTTTGCTTATCTGAAGAATGAATCTACATGTGAATAAGTATCGAAACCCTTTCTATACCTTTTTTCAGTTCTCTCAGCTCCCGTCCACTTGCTCTGAAGGACTTACTCGTAATTATAAAGAAATGGCAGGTATTCTACTTTGTTTTCCTGCGTGTGAATTATTGCTTGGAGTAAAGAAAAGTTATCTTCTTTGTCACGCACACCATATTACTTATCACCTCTCTCTCTCTCTCTCTCTCTCTCTCTCTCTCTCTC
>JAJOZX010007470.1:0-10000 GCA_023014485.1 Bathynomus jamesi | reverse complement strand
ATCTGGTCATACGCACTCGGAATCTCCGCCTCTATACGCTGCTAACGGTTCACGCATACCCACGTACGGTACTCAGTCGCGTGAACTAAACTTGGGCCTTCACCGATCCTTCAAGTGGATTTTCATCTGTGCTCAAGTGCGGCATCCCATAATCGGCGCTGACTTCCTCCAGCATTTCAAACTCCTGGTGGATCTTGACAAGCGACGCTTATGCGACCAGGCCACACTGCTTTCTGTTCTTGCCAAACAGGTTGCCCTTCCGGACGCCTCGAACTCTGCACTTTCCCTCGTTCCCCCTAATTCCATGTACCAGTGCCTTTTCCAACGATATCCAGGAATTCTTCAACCTATGCAGATGGGTGATACCATTAAGCACACCATTACCCATCACATTACAACAAAAGGTCCCCCTGTGTTTGCAAAACCCAGACGTCTTGCCCCGGACAAACTGAAAGCTGCCAAATCGGAATTCCAGCTTATGATAGATCTTGGGATAATAAGACCTTCCAAAAGCAGTTGGTCCTCTCCCCTACACCTGGTCCAGAAGAAGTCAGGAGACTGGAGACCATGTGGGGATTACCGGTTTTTAAATTCGACAACCATCCCGGACCGATATCCGGTACCAAATGTCCAAGACTTTACTTCTCTTCTCCACGGCAAATCTATCTTCAGTAAAATAGACCTCGTTAAGGCTTTCCACCACATTCCCGTAGAGCCTTCGGATATTCCCAAGACTGCAGTTTGTACACCATTTGGGTTATTCGAATTTGTGAAGATGCCGTTCGGGCTACGGAATGCTGCGCAAACCTTTCAGAGGTTTATAGATGAGGTCACCAGAGGCTTAGACTTTGTTTATGCCTACATCGATGATTTGCTTGTGGCCAGCTCAACGGAAGAGGAACATAAGGAACATCTTTCACTCCTCTTTCAACGCTTAGAACAATACGGTGTTACTATTAATGCATCTAAGTGTGTGTTTGCACAGCCAACCTTGGAATTTCTTGGTCACACGATTTCGCAGCACGGAATTACCCCCCTTCAGGACAAGTGTGAAGTGATAAAAAATTACCTTATGCCAAATAATCAGCGTGAGTTACGTCGGTTTCTAGGTTTGGTAAATTATTACCACAAGTTCATTAAAAACTGTGCCAGTGTTCTTGCTCCTCTACACGCTATGATCACACACAAACGCAAGGTAACGAAATTGGTATGGTGTAGCGATAGTTTACAGGCGTTCGACAATGCCAAAAATGCTATCAATAGTGCATTGTCTCTGTCATTTCCTATCAGTAATGCCCCCCTAACTCTGACGGTCGATGCATCAGATGTTGCGATCGGGGGGTGTTGGAACAAACCATTAACGGTCAACAAGCACCCATCGCGTTTTACTCGAAAAAGCTGCAGCCAGCCCAAACGCGTTATAGTGCTTTCGGACGTGAACTTCTTGCTATTTACTTAAACGTGAAGCATTTTCAACATTTCCTTGAAGGCCGAGAGTTTTGTGTTTTTACCGACCACAAACCTTTGGTCACTGTCTTCAATAAAAACAGCTGTAACCACTCTCCCAGAGTCATCAGGCAACTCGATTATATCTCGCAATTTACCACAGATATCCGCCACATCAAAGGTGTCTTGAACACTCCAGCGGATGCACTTTCAAGAATAAGATTACTTCTGTTACCCTCAGCTCTACACTGTGGAATGCTATTGCACAGGATCAAGATAAGGATACGGAACTACAAGAACTGCTCAGAGAAGACTCCACTCACTCACTTTCCCTCAAGAAAATGAGTATGCCAGGATTGTCTGTGCCCCTCTATTGCGACGTATCAACAGCTGCTATTCGCCCTTATGTCCCTCCATGTCACAGAAAAGCAGTCTCACGGATCTTCATAAGCCCTCCCATCCTGGTATCCGTGCTTCGCAACACCTGGTTACCTCTCGCTTTGTTTGGCCCTCGATGCGGAAGGATGTCAAACATTGGACCAAAACGTGCCTTGCCTGCCAGCGTGCCAAAGTCCAAAGGCACACCAGGTCCCCCTTTGACGCATTTCCGCCCCCATCCCAGCGATTTGAGGTAATTCATGTAGACATTGTTGGCCCTCTTCCAGTGATTCAAGGCCAACGTTATCTGCTCACCTGTCTCGACCGCTTTTCCAGATGGCCTGAAGCCATCCCACTTCCTGATATCCAAGCGGACACTGTTGCAAGAGCCTTTCTTCATGGATGGGTATCAAGATTTGGATTGCCGACAAAAGTCATCACTGACCAAGGTCGCCAATTTGAGTCTTCGCTTTGGAAGAAGTTTACCAGCTTGTTGGGTACAGTACATGCGCATACCTGTGCGTATCATCCGCAAGCTAACGGCCTCGTCGAACGCTTCCATCGCCAGCTGAAGTCATCCCTTATGTGTCACGAAGACTCCCATTGGATGGATAAGCTTCCACTCGTGTTGCTTGGTATTCGCTCTGCATTTAAGAGTGATCTGAAGACTACAGCGGCTGAACTAGTCTATGGAACAACACTGCGGCTACCAGGTGGCTACTTCACTGCAGGGGATAAGTCATGTGATCCTACGGAATTCGCTCAAACACTTTCCTCTCACATGCAGTCCCTTCAGCCTGTTCCCCCTCGATTGACTAGCCAACAGAACATCTTTGTTTCCCCAGCCCTCCAATCTTGCACCCACGTTTTCGTTCGTGTACCTCTCCCAAAACGGCCTCTCCAATGTCCATATGACGGGCCCTATGAAGTTCTCCGACGTACGCGCAAATCATTTCTCATCCAGCGCGGTTCCAAGGTCGACAAGGTTTCTATCGATCGTCTTAAGCCTGCGTTTTTGGAATCAACCTTAAGCGAGGTACATGTAGCTACCAAAAAGGTCCAGGGAAAATCTGTGTCGTTCGGAACTCTTTGAACTTCCTCTCTGGTGGGGGAGTGTGTAGTGAATACTCTTATTTTAGTTTAAAGATAAATGTTAATTTTACCGTCTTGAATTTCGGAATAGCTATAAATTCATTTTAAATTAGTTACCCATCATAATTCAATTGTAAACCACATTAATACTAATTTTATGTATATTGTATTATTTTATTGTATGTAAACATAATTAATTATATATCACAATTGTCAGTTAATTATTTATATTCAAATAATTATTTTAATCTAATACCATGTCCATTTTACAAATAAATAATAGAAATCCAAGGGTTATATTTTCCACCTTTGGTACTGTCGCAGTTTCGCCTAACGGACTCAATACGGCTAGTGAGATAATCACTGGTTGGCACTTAACTAGCGGCAGTGCTTATGGCTACATCATCCAGGTTAACCTATACCGGATAGATGCGCTACGGTCCCAAGCCGTAGGTTGCCTAGGCCCAACGACGACGACGTAAACCAACAACATGAATAATTGTGAAGCTCGACTATTTATTTTATTTAATTTGGCCCTTAAGCTTTAGGTTTTTTCTGGGCTCTTATTAAAAATAAACAACTAGTTGTTATTAATTAATAATAAATAAATAAATAAGTAATTAATAGTTAAAACATGTATTACTCTTAAATTATCACTACTGACATGATAACTGCAACGTCACTATTGAAGGCAATATACAAATATTATACAAAGAAACCAATATTATACATGAGAGATAAGAACTGAACAATCCCAAGAAATGTGTTTTTAATACTAGATTACACACGAGAAATTAATAATTAGTAAACAATAGTAATGGACATTAATCCTAGATTTTTGTTAGTATGCCATTATTAAGCGGGATTCCAACTTGATTTTAAACAAATTTACATTCACAATATTTTTTATATCGGCATTTAAGTCATTCCATAGTTTCAATCCAATGAAAATGGATAGTTTTTGAGATGAAGACAATCTAAATTGAGGTATAACAAGCTTTGATCTATTTCTGGTCTGATACGAGTGGATTTCTTGATGAGTTACAAAATATCTATTTACCCATTGTAAATTAATGATTTTGGTCTTACACTCGTAAATAAAAATAAAATGTGCCAGTTTGGTTATGTTATTGAGCTTTAGTAGGTTTAGCTCTTTAAATAATGCACTAGAGTGATCAAGGAGAGAAGCATACTCCATATAGGGGGGGACGAGACCCCTTTAGGGAGACAGCAACTGAGTGGGGGTGAAGAAACTGCGGAGCCCGTACAACACACCTAACCTCTTAGAAGCCGATTTAGAAAGAGTGTGTATGTGATCTTTCTAGGAAAGATCACGAGAAAAGGAAACGCCAAAAATGTTTAGAGAAAAGGAAGTATTGAGTTGTGTGTTATTGAAGGTAAGGGGATAGTCGTGTGAGAGATTGTGACGAGTAAACAGATGGAGGAACGAGGATGGAGGACGAGTAAACAGATGGAGTTTTTGAGGCATTGAAAGCCACACGTTTTTTTAGTTTTTTGCCTCAATCAGAGATAGTAGAAAGATCAGAGGTCAGGTGCATCATAATCGTCCCACGCGAAGCATACGTAGAGTGACTGTTGAGAGAGACTCTTTGCGAAGCGGGTGGAGAAGTGAAGAGTAGAAACATCGGCATAGGAGTGGATAGGACAGGAAGCGCGACTTAA
The DNA here is from genome assembly GCA_023014485.1 of Bathynomus jamesi. Lineage (NCBI taxonomy): Eukaryota > Metazoa > Arthropoda > Malacostraca > Isopoda > Cirolanidae > Bathynomus > Bathynomus jamesi. The sequence continues at coordinate 5,401 of JAJOZX010007470.1, read as the reverse complement.
TAGATCATTGATAAATAAAAGGAAAAGTTGTTTTTTATTATTATTTCACTCCCATTCAAAGTGACTTGAAAAGGACAAAAGTAATAACCGAAAAGTTGTCATTAAAAATAAATACAACTCTTAATTGTTCTTTCTGTTTCTCAAACACAAATATGTTATAGAAAAAATAATACGTACCGCATGCTTCTATGCATACATACATTTCTGTACACGTACACACACACACACACACACACACACACACACACACAAATATATATGTATATGAAACAACTACATAATTATAATAATTTTCTAATTGCTTGTCAGCTACATAATAATTTTTGCAATATAACGAATAAATAATGCTATTATCAGTTTAATATGTTTAGAAATGCTAAATTATCGTATCATTAATATAAATGCTTGTTTTGAGGAGGAAATAAATAGTTTAGCAATGAGATGTGTGTTCCTTAAGTCGGAAATTTCATCTCCGCTTTCTAAGGGAAACTGGCAGCCAGTCACAGTGTAACTGATAAGTTTTAGTGCGTTTCGTTGACGTTTTAATTTAGGGGTTATAAGGCTTTTTTAGCTGTTTGGTCGTTCACTCAAAATTTTTATTCTTTGACTGCATTTTATCGTAATGTTTAATTTTAGAATTTTAAGAAATTTTGTTGTGTTAAATAAAGAACAGATTTCCTGCCTGTCTGCCTGTCTGTCTTTCTCTCTGTCTCTTGCTCTCTCTCTCTCATAGTTTAAGATTAAAACCTCAGAAAACTCTGCAGGAGTTCGCTTGCTCGGTGTCTCTGTGAGCAAGCTAAATATAGAGCTATTTATATATTCTCCACTTTCCTGTAAAATTTCCTTGGCTACTTTTCCAGGGTCAAGGTATTTTCTTCAACCTTTTTCCGTACCTGCCTCTGGCAGGGAGGGAGCGGAGGGTGGGGAGAGAGCCTTCTACTTTTCTATCCAGTTTTCTACTACTGCTAGCATAGTTTGAAAGACAAAATTTTCCCTGGCACCCGTTGCCATTGGTACCTCCTCGGTATGGGCCGCAAGGCCTTTTGAGGTACTTCTTTTCCTTGTAACTCCTTGTAACTCTCTCTCTCTCTCTATATATATATATATATATATATATATATATACACTGTATACCTAAAATTATATTGGATTCAAACTGAAATAATAGCTGTATTGATATACATAACAATATAATAATATTTAATTCTATTTATTATCCACTCATTTCAGCGTGACTTTCGAAACTGAAGGATCTAGCTATTTATTTATCTATCTATCTATCTATCTATCTATCTATCTGACGGGCTGACAATATATATATATATATATATATATATATATATATATATATATATATATATATCGCCGCGATTTTAAGTTTCCATTTATAAAATACAAAAAGGTGGGTAGAGATATATTTATACAGCAAGATAAGGGAGGGGCCACAAGAGAGGACCAGGAGGAAGCAAAAATGCTGAAGGCTCTCATAAACGAGTTTATGCTAACATAGGAGATAACAGAAAATACCGGAAAAAATAACTGCCTAGATCTGGTATTCACAAATAACACGAACTTGATTGCTAATATAAAAATAACCCCAACTATTATCTCAGACCACAACATAATCGAGTTATTAGCAAATACGGCGATAACATTAAAATATAATACACATACGGAAGGAAGAAACAAATTGGGGCTTTTAACTTAAACTCCAAGACCATAAATTGGAAAGAAATCAGATCACACATGGCCCAAATAGAGTGGAGAACAGTCTTAGAGAAAAAACAACGGAGGAAATACTAACAACCTTGGAAGAAAAGACGCTGAAAATTTTAGAAAAATATGCTCCGAAAGCACAGCCAAAAGGAAAGAGGTAAAAGAGAAGAATATTCCGCAAAAGAAAGAGAGTAGCGGCGAAGTAAGCTAATTGCGGAGACAACAATGCCAGGAAAGCAATACAAGAAAAAGAGTATCGATAAGGAAATACAAACCCTGATTAAGGGTCATACAGAGAGGAAAGAGGAAAAGGCGGTAGAAGCAATAAAGGAAAATCCAAAATACTTCGATAGCTATGCGAAAAGGAAAACAAAAACACACGCTACCATCGGGGCCTTTAGGAAAGGAAATAGTGAACTAACAGACGATCTAAAAGAAATATCTGAAAAATTGAGAGCTCAGTATGAATCGGTCTTCAGTGCCCCAAAAAGTGACAAAGCGATACCTGACATAGATGCATTCTTCGAAGAGAAATTGCAAGAGGAATGTATAACAGACTTTGATTTTACCCCAGAAGATGCAGCGAGAGCTATAGGACAAATGAAATCACATTCAGCTGCAAGTCCAGACAAATGGAACGCACTACTGATTAAAAACTGTAAAAATGAAATAGCTACACCCTTATACTGGATATGGAGAAGATCCCTAGACACTGGGGAAATACCGAGCATCTTGAAAAGAGCGAACATTGTCTCTATATATAAAGAAGGGGATAGATCTCAAGCAAAAAACTACAGACCAGTGTCATTGACGTCCCACCTCACCAAAATATTTGAAAGAATAGTCAGAGAGAAAACCTATGACTTCTTGGAGACACTGGAAAGATTCAACGAAAATCAGCACAGATCCCGATCAGGAAGATCATGCTTATCACAACTTATAGAGCACTTAACAATATCTTAGATGCACTTGAAGGAAGTGAAAAACTATGATGTCATATACACGGATTTTGCTAAAGCTTTCGACAAATGCGATCATGGTATAATAGCACAAAATGAAATATGTGGGAATAACAGGCAAAGTGGGAAAATAGATCTACAACTTCCACAGAGAACGTCTACAGGTCGTCAAAATTCAAGGTGTATCATCATCAGAATCAGAAGTACGCAGCTCAGTACCACAAGGTACAGTACTGGCCCCACTCTTGTTCATTATCATGCTAACAAGACATATGCAGTGGAGTAAACAGCAACATTATAGTACATCCTTTGCGGACGATACAAAGATCAGCAGAAAAATCAGCGATCCAAATGAAGTGGAGGCCTTGCAGAGGGACACGAAACAAATATACAAATGGTCAGAAAGACAACAATATGACTTTTAACACCGAGAAATTTCAGCTCTTGATATATAGTACAAATAAGGAACTTAAAAGACTACATATCATGCTCCAGATAGAGAGGAAATTCAGAGAAGCACGAAAGCGGTCGACTTGGGGGGGGGGGTAATAATGACCGATGATGCCAAATTTGAGACACAAAATCAGATAGCAATAAACAAAGCAAAACGAGTCGCGGGACAGGTACTAAGAACGTTCAAAAGGAGGAACAAGACAGTAATGATTCCCCTGCTGAGAACACTGATTATACCAAAACTTGAATACTGCTCAGTTTGACGTCCCCATATAAAAGGAAGAAAATTAATAAACTAGAAGAAACGCAGAGCCATTTCACAGCCAAGATTGATGGCTGCAAAGAACTCAACTACTGGGAAAGACTACGTAAACTAAATCTGTCCTCCCTGGAAAGAAGAGAGAGGTACACCATAATCTACACATGGAAAATAGGAAAGGCAGAATGTGTAGTGTTCCCAAATTAAAGGCCCGATAAGGGACCTCCTCAACAGTGAAGGAAAATAGCTTGGTTGTCAGGAGGCCAAAACTTTTTAACCAGCTTCCAAAGGACCTCAGACACGTAACAGGGGTCAAAGTTGAAGTCTTCAAGAGTAGACTAGATGCCTGGCTTGGGACGGTACCAGATGAACCGGGTATATCTGGCTATGTGCGGTGGAGAGCGCAAGAGAGCAACTCGCTCGTCCACCAAACCAGGCCTAGAAGCGGGGCCACCAGCTTGACCTTCGTGTGAGGAGAGACCAACGCACGGAACAGCAACGAAGTTAACGAGGTATCTAAAGAAGTTACGTATCTTTAAAAGCAGTTATTATATCATTTGACAAGAAGCTTTGATACCCAAAAGAAGGAAAAACTTCTTCTAGAATAAATGCAAAAAACTTCACTTTTCTACGTGAAGGTCAAAATATGATAATAAAAACCCACTCTAATAGACAGAGTATTTCCACAACAGTTTCAATGCCCACTGGGCATCCTCTTTGGTTCATTCGTTTTTCTGTATCCACCCGAAGAGGATGCCAGTGGGCATCGAAACTGTTGTGGAAATAAACTCTGTCTATTAGAGTGTGTTTTTATTATCATATTCTTCTAGAATGCACCCTCAAAAAGAAGTTATAAGTTCTAAATTTAGGTTATATTTTGAGTAAGTGAAGAATATAATTTGCCCCTGAAATATGCTCACGCTTCATATATCTTGTTCGATGTTCGTGACAAACTTGATTTTCCATGACACTTGCCACTGTTATTATTGTCTGTTAATTATGAACATGAGGAAGCACATCTGTACTTCAAAATATGTCCTTGAATTTTAATATACGCAATTCATTTTGTTTATTTTTTTATATTTCTCATTTGGTTTATTTTTCTTATAATTCTCATTTTGTTTATTTTTTGTCTAATTCTCATTTGGTTTATTTTTCTTATAATTCTCATTTGGTTTATTTTTCTTATAATTCTCATTTGGTTTATTTTTCTTATAATTCTCATTTGGTTTATTTTTCTTATAATTCTCATTTGGTTTATTTTTCTTATAATTCTCATTTTATCTATTTTTCTTATAATTCTCATTTTGTCTATTTTTCTTATAATTCTCATTTTGTCTATTTTTCTTATAATTCTCATTTGTTTATGATTAAAGGGTTAATCTTATAAGCCACATACGCTCTCATATACAGTATATTACATGTGAGGTGTGGATAGAGTGAAAAAAGTATAGTTTTTAAGTGTATAACTGTATTTGTGGGTAGAAAATGTAATTCGTTAGACTAAACGAGAATCAGAGGTTTATCATATAATTTTCATATGATGGAGAAAAAATAGTTGTCATCAACCAAAATTCAATATTTTGACGTCAGTGACACGCGATATTGTATGCAAACCAATAATAACAGTAATATTGAAAACTGCCATTTTTTTTGGTGATAACTAAAAGTTTCGTTAATTTGTATTTAAGGATAATTTGTATGTCAGGGAGGTTTGTATAGGAAGGCTTTGAAGAGTACCATTAGCGAGAGAATGGAAGAGTTTATTATTAAGGTTCTTACACAATACGTTTTTATACGACTGAAATTGCCTCGCTTTTTTATGACCAGTCCTAAAGCCAAACTGATACTTAGATATAAAATTATTTCTTTCAAAGTATTTTGAGAGTTGTGTATATACACAAAAAGCTTTTCGGATATCTTTCCTAATGTAGGTAAAATAGCTATCAGTCGTAATTAGAAAGTGTGATTTGTCTCCTGGTTTAAATGTGGACAACTCTTGCATTTTAGAACA
>JAJOZX010007469.1:0-226269 GCA_023014485.1 Bathynomus jamesi | reverse complement strand
GTTAATCGTTAATTAACGAAGTTAACTTTTTCGTTAACGATTTAACTTTTAAGTTAACTTTGAAATCATTATCGGACTAATTAACTTCCGTTACATTTAACTTCCGTTAACTCAAGTCCATTAACCCAAAAAATTCATAAATAAACGTTTAAAAGTTTCTATTATTTTCAGTGCTGAGCAGGTGCGCAATTAATCCGCCACTGTTAATAGTGATGAACGAATTTCCATTTCCGCAGTGCAAAATCAGGCGATATATTTGTTTCCGTCGCCACAATTTGTGTCTTACCAAATATGGTAGTTATTTATGGCATTGGTTTGAGCAAAACATGGTCGACTGTAAAATCAGGCGGAAAGATTTGCCATTTGAGTCGAATGTTTCAACTTCTTTCAAGAAATATCACGAGCATTTTAAGGCACTTTCAATAATATATGTAACAATTACAACAAATAACTACATTCGTTTCATTTGCAGTCTGTCTCTTGCGCAACATGTTTGTGCTAGTGAATATTTAAAAATAATCGTTGTCAAGTAAGTCATGTATATTTATAATATGTCTGTGAGTACCTTATTAGTAGTCTCCTTGATACATTTCAAGAACCATAAAACTGATCAGGTAAGATTTCAATTCTCATGTCACTTTGATGACATTAATAATAAACTAGCGGGACTCGTGGAAATTCCACGATTTATTTTTTTTCTGGTTACAATTAAATGCAGGACCTTGATACAATAATAGCGTTGTTTACGTAAACGTTTAAGAATACAATTATTCCAACTATATTTATTTATTGCAATAAAGTTATATTTTTCTTAACACCAGCCAGTAGATACGTTTAAGTTTTGCTCATTCAATTATCGTTATATTATTGAGTAAAATACAGCAGAATAATATTGCAGAATAATACAAATTTGAATTTCTACAATTTACTAATTCTCCATTGTTTTATTTCCAGATCATGTCACCTGTGGCCAAAGCACTCGACAAGATCCAGGGGGAGGAACAAGCCTACCTTGGGACTCTGCTGCCAACAGTTGCTGCGACAATCTTCAGGCTTAAGGACTTGAAGTCCAAGGGCCTCGTCTACTGCAGCGCCTTGGTCGACGCACTTTTGGCAGGCATCGACAAAAGGTTTGGGCCCCTCCTGGAGGATGACGAATGCCAGCTGGCTGCTGCCTTCCATCCCAGGTTTCGCCTCATCTGGTTGGACAAGTATGACAACACCAAGGTCGCCAGGGTGAGGAAAAGCATGGAGGGTACAGTCGAGGAGGCCATGAAGCAGCAGTCCAACGAAGTGGGCAGCAACAGTGGAGGCAGCAACAACGAGGAGGAGGAGGAGGATGACTTCTTCAGTGCTGTCATCCAGACAAAAGAGAGCAGCAGAAGCCACAGGTCACTCAAGGGCAAGGCCCAGAACTTGGTCAAGACCTGGCTGGAGACCAACTCCAAGGACTTGCTGACAGATGCTGCCTTCTTGGGTGAGCAAGTGTTGGTGGACTTGTTCATCAAGTTCAACACAGCCATCCCCTCCAGTGCTGCAGTGGAGCGTTTGTTCTCTATGGGCAAGGACATCCTGAGGGCCAAGAGATCATCCCTGTCTGATGAAAACTTTGATATGCTAATTTTCATGAAGGGCAACATGCATCTCATGGACAAAATGGAGAACGAGAAGAAGAGGGAAAATTAAATTATATATATATTGTTTTTTTCATTTTTTTTATAATAAAAGTTAACGTTAACGGTTTATCGGTAACTTCCGTTACATGTTTAATGAATTAACGGATTAACGGTTAACGAAGTTAACTTTTTGGTTAACGGATTAGCGGTTAACGAAGTTAACTTTTTGGTTAACGGTGCCCACCACTGGTCATTATTACCCCAAAGTCGACCGCTTTAGTACTTCTCTGAATTTCCTGTCTATCTGGAGCATAATATGCAATCTGTTTAATTTCTTCATTTCTACCATATCTCAAGAGCTGAAATTTCTCGGTGTTAAATGTCATATTGTTGTCTTCTGACCATTTGTATATTTTGTTTGTGTCCCTCTGCAAGGCCTCCACTTCATTTGCATCGCTGATTTTTCTGCTTATCTTTGTATCGTCCGCAAATGATGTTACTATACTGTTGCTGTTAACTCCAATGTCTATGTCTGTTAGCATGATAATGAACAGGAGTGGGGCCAGTATCGTACCTTCTGGCACTGAGCTGCGTACTTCTGATTCTGTTGATGATACACCTTGAATTTTGACGACCTGTAGTCGTTCTCTGAGGAAGTTGTAGATCCATTTTCTCACTTTGCCTGTTATTTCCATATGTTTCATTTTATGTGCTATTATACCATGATCGCACTTGTCGAAAGCTTTAGCAAAATCCGTGTATATGACATCATAATTTTCACTGCCTTCAAGTGCATCTAGGATATTGTTATAATGCTCTATAAGTTGTGATAAGCATGATCTTCCCGATAGGAATCCGTGCTGATTTTCGTTGAATCTTTCCAGTGTCTCCAAGAAGTCATAGATTTTCTCTCTTACTATTCTTTCAAATATTTTCGTAAGGTGGGACGTCAATGACACTGGTCAGTGGTCAGTGGTCTATAGTTCTTTGCTTGAGATCTATCCCCGCCTTTATATATTGGGACAATGTTTGCTCTTTCCAAGATGCTCGGTATTTCCCCAGTGTCTCAGGATCTTCTCCATATCCAGTATAAGGGTGTAGCTATTTCATTTTTACAGTTTTTAATTAATAGTGCGTTCCATTTGTCCGGACCTGCAGCTGAATGTGATTTCATTTGTCCTATAGCTCTCGTTACATCTTTTGGGGTAAAATTAAAGTTTATTATACATTCTCCTTGCAATTTCTCTTCGAATAATGCATCTATGTCAGGTATCGCTTTGTCACTTTTGGGGGTACTGAAGACCGATTCATACTGGGTTCTCAATGTTTCAGATATTTCTTTTAGATTGTCTGTTAGTTCATTATTCCCTTTCCTTACGGGCCCGATAGTAGCGCGAGTTTTTGTTTTCCTTTTCGCATAGCTGTAGAAGTATTTTGGATTTCCTTTATTGCTTGTACCCCCTTTTCCTCTTCCCTGTCTCTATAGCCCTTTATCAGAGTTTGTATTTCCCTATCGATATTCTCCAGTTTTTCTCATATTACTTTCCTGGCATTGTTGTCTCCGCAATTTGTTAACTTCGTCGCTACTCTCTTTCTTTTGCGGAATATTCTTCTCTTTTGCCTCTCTAGCCAGTTCCTCTTTCCTTTTGGCTGTGCTTTCAGGAGCATATTTTTTCCAAAATTCTCAACGTCTTTTCTTCCAAGGTTGTTAGCATTTCCTCAGTTGTCTTATTCTCTAAGGCTTTTCTCCTGTTCTCCACTCTATTTGAGCCATGTGTGATCTGATTTCTTCCCAATTTATGGTCTTGAAGTTTAGATTAAAAGCCCCAAATTTGCTTCTTCATTCCGTATGTGTATTATCTTTTAAAGTTATCGCCATATTTGTTGATAACGCGATTATATTATGGTCTGAAATAATAGTTGGGGTTATTTTTATATCGGCAATCAAGTTCGTGTTATTTGTGAATACTAGATCTAGGCAGTTATTTTTCCTGGTATTTTCTGTTATCTCCTATGTCAGCATAAACTCGTTTGTGAGAACCATCAGCATTTTTGCTTGCTCCTGGTCCTCTCTTGTGCCCCATTTATCTTCTTGTATAAATATATTTCTAACCACCTTTTTTGTATTTTATAAATGGAAAATTAAAATCGCCGCAGTATTATATTAGGGGATGGAGAGTTTAGGGACTTGGTGCTAGGACCGTTCGCTACTGGACAATTCGCTACCGGACATTTCGCTACCGGACATTTCGCTACTGGACGTTTCGCTACTAGGACATTTCTCTACCGGACATTTCGCTACCGGCATCTAACTTCGCTGTCGTTAAAGAATGTTCTCCTATAAGAGAACATGCCCAGTCCTGCAATCTTGCCCTTTTGGATAAACATTTTAAAATTTTAGCCTCATCATCTGATGACACTTCACTTAGAATTTTTAGAATTTTAGAATCTCTTTTTATAAAAACCGACATTTAACATTGATCCCTCTGCCTCTCCCCTTTTGGTTACTTAAATACAAAAAATAGCAACATAACGTACCAACTAACTTTAGAATTTTCGAGAAAAATACTCACCGTTATTCACCTTGTTCGGGCTCCGTTATTAGCAATTCAGTGTCTGGTCACTCGCGCTTCCATAAAGGTTGGTTCCTCTATCTACATTTTAATTTTTAATTGGTTTGATTGGAATATTTTTTTATATCCTTTGCATTTTGTTCTTCTAATTCTTATATTTCCGTTGTTCTTTTAATTTTTTGTATGTCTTGTGTTCTTTTAATTGTTTATACTGTAACGTTACCTAACCTAACCTAACCTAAACGCAACTCGGAAGAAGAAAAAGTATAGGGACTGTGAGCAGAGAATCCATAATTTACTGAGAAGATACGATTCTGGAAATAAACTGCAATTCCTTCGCGCTATTGCGCATAATCTTAAATATTTTTAGATATTTTATTGTATCAAATATTTTATGCATTCTTTCATTCTTTTTAAAAAATAAAATTCTTTTAATAATTCATGTAATCATGCGTAATATTTATGTAATTCATGTAATCATTTAATAATTCTTGTAATTTTTTAATAAATTTTATTACTTTTTTAATTTTACTTACTGGTAAATTTATATATGGTAGCGAAATGTCCAGTAGCGAACTGTCCGGGCACCTAGGGACTTTATTAGGGTTCTGATATCATCAATGGCATCCGGAAATTTTCGTTTGGAGAGTTTGGAGGTCTATAGATAAACTGACCATACGTACCGTTTTGAACGGGACAGTACCGTTTTTTTATATTTCCTGGCCGTCCCGTCGTTTTAATAAAAATTTCAATTTTGTCCCGGTTTATGTACTTACTTTTTCATGAATACAGAATATTACATAACCCCCGTCCCTTTTTTGCCATCCCAATGTCCCGTTTTTGTCTCGAGGAAATATGGTCAGCCTATCTATAGATGACTATCAGTACCACGTTTAGTTTCTCTATTTTTACTGCAAGGGTTTCCACGAAGCTGTTGGATTTACTTATTACCATTTCTGTCATATGCCCGTGACCCGACAATTCAGCGCAGGACAATTCAGCGCAGGACAATTCAGCGCCGACAATTCAGCGCAAAGACAATTCAGCGCAAGACAATTCAGCGCAAGACAATTCAGCGCAAGACAATTCAGCGCGAAAATACCAACAAAGAAGAAGAAAGAACAAATCCAGAGGGAAGAGAGGCTTGCAACTGTTAGGTTAGGTTAGGTTAGGTTTCTAGTTTTTTAAATAAAATCTTAATTTTAACAATTCTAACAAATTTTGTTTTTTTAAATAAAATTTTAATAATTATACTCCTTTGAATTTTATCTCCGATTTGTCACTCCTTCGTTATGTCACTCCTTCGTTACGGTATTTATGTCACTCCTTTGTTATGTCACTCCTTTGAAATGTCACTCCTTCGATACAGACCCAATTTAGCATATAAATAAATATACAAATTTTTCTCTTTTTTATTTATTGCGATTTATTTTTATTATTTTTAACTAAACTTTTAACTGTACTGACTTGCGCTGAATTGTCGGCGCTGAATTGTCTTGAGCTGAATTGTCTTTGCGCTGAATTGTCGGCGCTGAATTGTCCTGCGCTGAATTGTCGGTGCTCCCATATGCCTCTCATGTATATAAATAGCACAGCCACCTTTACGTCTCGTTGTTCTATCCTCTTTTAGTAAGTTGAACCCATCGATATGCAATTCTTTCTTATCGATACAGTGTTTGCAGTTATCGCAGTTTCCTTGGCAATCTTTAAGATGTGTTTCTGTGAGGCATGCGATGTCCGCCCTTGTTTCGTCCATAAAACCTTTCAGGTACGAAACTTTGTTTAGAGAATTGTTCCATTTTATTCCTTGAATATTTGCCAGGACAATATTTATGTTCTTTGTTTTGCATTGCCCCTTGTGCATTTTAAGTTCGTTGTCCTTTGGTTTCGCGTGTTTTGTATCCTTGTGGTCCTCCGAGACCATATATATATATATATATGATGATGAAAATAACCACGAAGGAAAAAGGAAACACAGAATGGTACTCAAGCGCTTTCGTCTAATGACATCATCAGGAACATTGAAATAATAACAAGTTAGAGACTATATATAGGTCACAAAAAAATAAAATAGAAAATTAAACATTTCAGTAAGAAAAATGTGATGGAAAATTAAGGTGTTTAAAAATTTCGTAAGAATGATGGACTCCATTAATTAAAATGGTTTATTTTGAAGATTTTGTGAATAAAAACAATTTTTTACAAAATGGTTAGAAGTGAATAATGGATTTATAGGTCAGTAAACAGATTGGATTGGTTACGGACCTAATAATTGAGAACAGTAAGAGCCTCTATTCATTTATAGTTATTTATTTATAACTTTTTAGTTATCTATTTAAAATTATTGTTTAGTCTTTAGAATTGTTTCACATGTTCAAATGTTAATAATTATTTATTATAGTTAAATTCCAAATTATTTTATAAATTGAAAGACTTTAAAAATATATCAAATTATTAAATTTTGTTTCACATTTTATTTGGATGCGCAAAATATTTACGTATATTTCGAGGTGAAATGACTCTCTCAACAACTGTCCCAAGACAGTTTGGAATTGGAGAATGGAGACAGTAATGAGTCCGCTGCGAGTAATTTATTTGTCTCGACCTAATCTTCTTTTAAAAAAAGGACTCACTTTCTAGTTTTGCGAAATTATCGACTGTCTCGATGCTCTCACATGGGCGGAAGTTGTTACACAGAACAGTCAGACACGCACAGCCTATACGCATTTCCATGTGGTGATTGTCATGTACAGGTATCCCTCGTTTAAAGATTGGATTACGTTCCTGAAATAACTGATCAGCTAAGTTGTCGTGTATTGATTTTTTTAATAAAGATAAAATAATAATGTTTAATAAGGAATTTAATGATGGTTTGTACGAAAATAAGAAAATAATGTTTTTTTTTAAATTAAGAATATAAAATACTAGTTGGCAATACCTTGAATAGGCCGAGAGAAGGGAGGATGCCCAAAAACGACAGTCCTCGGACGGGGTGTGCCCTAATTAGGCGTTTTTTCGTATTAGTATGTTATTGTTTATTTAAAATATTTAATTGTCTCTCTCTCAGCGTTAAATGTTAACGATGGGTCTCCACTCGTGTTCCCCCGTTTGTTCAATTGTTTCGGCTTAAATAAAAAGTCAGTAAATAGTAAAAATAGTGTGTAATTATCCCCGGTTCTTTCATTGTTCGAAAGTTTAATGGCGCCCACCGGCTTAAGTGGTCTGCATGCGTCCGTATAAAGACAGAGAAAACGAGAGTAAAGAGTGATAATAGTAAGAAAAGGCAAATAATGAAATGAAAGCGAAGAGTAGAAGTAAAGACCGCGTTTAAAAATCACTACATTTTGGTACCAGCGGTATCCCTATTAAATTAAAATAAGGGCATTCCCACGTCTTCCGTACGAACCTTATATTTCGGCCAAATACATCGCTACCCGGTTTATAGTATTTATAAAATTAGTAGATATTCTCTTTCGGTAAATTAAACAGTGAAATGAATTGTCTACCTCAGTTGCAAGCAGTAAACACCCTAGGAGTGTGCCCCATTCCTTGAAAATTCGTTTTATCTATAATTCAAGATGGCGCGCACCATTTTCAAAATCTTAACGGAGTCAGACTCTGTTCCAACTGTTTCGGCTCAGTTTTTTTTGGAAGTAATTTTTTTTTTTCTCATAGCGGCCTTTGTCATCTCGTTTTCTTCACTCGTGGAGAGAGACTTATTTAAAATTTAGAAATCCCGTCCGATGGCTCATTTCTTTTTTTTTTGTCTTCTCCTTTTATTACTCCTTATACAGCCTACCTATTTTCTGTTTAAATTGTTTTGTGCGTTTATGTTTTCGGCATTAATAATAATTGGGATAATAACATAATTAGTAAATAAATTTCACATTTGCATATATGTAGTTAAATTATTTTAGTTGTAATTAAATTGACATGTATTTTTATATGGTAGGTGTAAAATTCGGAGCGTATATGTGACGCTTGCATTTTTAGGTATATATACTGTATGTATAATTGTATATAGTAGCGAATTGTAAAAGATTAAATAAGTCACAAAATTTTCCAGTATCTAGTTCTAGTGGGTGGTTTTTAAGATCATTAAAATTTTAAGGTAGATAAGAGTAATCTTAAGATTTTTGTTCAAAGTCGAAAAATAATGTTTAAAGGCGCTAATTTATACTGGGTGATTCAGACTAATTGACTTTTTTTTTTGCTGGCCGTATATATACTGTGTGAAACCTAAATTAAGCAAAAATCGGGTCATCAAAAATTGACCTTGTTTATTTGAAATACAGGAATTGTTTTAGAAAATTTCTTTGATAAATTAATTTTGGTTCTTTGAATTTTTTTATACATTCATTTGTATTTTATAGGCAGGCTGATTTTTTTGTCTATTTTTTTTTCGTTCTTTCATGAGTTTTAATGAAAATTCCAGGTGATATTTTGTATGGATAGGCTGATTAAATTTTTTTTTTTATTCTGAAATTATATTTTATTGTGATAAGTAGTTTTTGCTTAAAATTTTAATTCTGGGTATAAATAGTGAAAAAGGTATTTTTTTTACGTTCGCACGTTTGTATAGAAAATATTACAAAATTATTTCATGATGGAATGCAGCTTGATTAGGTTAGAATTATTTTCATAGAAGTTCGCTTACCAAAAAGTGAACACTCGCTTCATAATGCTGTGATTTATTTCATTTTTGATTCGTAATATGGTTGCGCTGTATTTTTCGGTTCATAATATCTGTTCTTATTTGTAATAACGATGAAAATTCGTATTTTGTTTTACTTGGGAACGATAAATTACTGGAATTCCTGTGATTTACAAACCATGCTGGGTTTCGTGTTGAAGGAGAGAGTTGTCTCTCAGATGTATTTTGTGAATTATGAGTTTTCTTCCTGTGAAATTTAGCGTTAAAGGTTGGAATTAATGTATTAAATTAATTTTTGGTATTAATATTTGAATTTTTGTTATTTAATGGTTATTTTGGAAACTGTTATTTTTTAAACTTCATTTGGGTTTACTCGTGCAGTTGGAGATCTAGATTGATTGCTGACCAGAAATGGAGCATTTTTAGATTGCAAGTAACGTTTTTGTGGTATCTTTATCCGTTCCCTACAAGGTGTAAGATGGTTCATTGTTATCGTGAATTGATGACGTGAAGTTTCTGGTTTCCATTTTTGTTTTTGTATTTAAATGTATCGATGTGATTTCTGAAGGTAGTTTGAATATTAATATTTTTTTTAATTATAATAACGGTTACTATGTATGGGCGCGTGCATATTTATACATAATGCAGTATTGTTTGGTTGTGTTTGGCTGCTGATATTTTTTTTTATTCTCTTCTTCGATGTAACTGCCATAAGTAACCTTATTGGTAGCTAGGTCGTGATTAAAGTTTTGCGAAATTTTGTAAAAGTATCATATTTTTCATTAAATTTGCCCAGAGCAAATTAGTTATTGTTTCAAAATGAAATGTTGAGAAATTTTGTAAATTAAATATGAAAAGTGATAATCAGTAGCAGTACAAACTTTTGAATATTTTTTCTAAAATTTCGAGAGGCTCGATTTGGAAGCAACTAAGTTGAATTCGAATTCCACTCATTGCGTTTAGTTGACCCGAATAAGGTGATCGATCACCATCGAGAGAGAAAGAGAGAGAGAGAGAGAGAGAAACGAAACCGAATGCGCAGCGACTTCAGTGAGGGACAGTTTCGATCGAATTTGGTCTACTGGTATTTACGGGTAGTCTTGGTCCCACCGCTTCGATGATTGGCTTAATATGCGTCTTATTACTCGGTAGGCAAACCACGAGCGTGTGAACGCGTGTTTAAGTTTTTACTGTCCATATAGGCATACAGTAGGTTCATTGTAAAACCATCTACGGCCAAGTGATCGTTTGATTAATGCCATGTTGGGAATCTTTCAGCTGGACGTAGCAGAGGAGCAGCGTTCACCGAAAAAAGTTGAGATGAGAGAGGCGAGCTTCTTCGTCGACTTCTAGAATTGCAAATTCCGTCCAATTCTGGTGCGTCGTTCTACTTTCAGTATATCTCCGTCCCCTGATCCTCTTTGAATTGGGACGACTCCTTTTTCGCCACTTTTTGGAGAGAAAGCGGAACTTCAAGCGTGCTGATCTGTTGCATGGTGATGCTACCCCTTGCATTCTAGCGAAGTGAGCAGGAGAGCTGCGATTAAAAATTTAAGAAATCCGTTGTCAGCTTTGCGGAATGTTATCTAAACAACGTCCAGAAATTGATGTACACTGATTGTTATTTAATGAAATTATAAGTGAAAGGTGTTTTTGGTTTTAGTATGTTATTGTTTATTTAAAATGTTTAAGTGTGTCTCTCTCAGTGTTAAATGTTAACGATGGGTCCCCACTCGTGTTCCCCCGTTTGTTCAATTGTTTCGGCGTAAATAAAAAGTCAGTAAATAATAAAAATAGTGTATAATTATCCCCAGTTCTTTTATTATTCGAAAGTTTAATGGCGCCCACCGGCTTAAGTGGTCTGCCCGCGTCCGTATAAAGCCAGAAAATGAGAGTAAAGAGTGATAATAGTAAGAAAAGGCAAATAATGAAAAGAAAGCGAAGAGTAGAAGTAAAGACCGTTTTTAAAAATCAATACAAAGTGAACGATCGCTAAACGAGAACGTTATAACATGGGTTAATAGGGGATACGTTCCTACGTTAAGACAAATAAAAAGATGGGTGACACTCACCAAGTAAAGTCCAGGTCACAAGCTAGTTCTTCGTCAGGTGTCCTCTCCGAGGCTGGAGGATTGAATGTTGTTGGGGCAGGTCACACTCAGGCTCTCACCTCTCTCAGGGTGGACAGCATTGCAGGTCTGGCCCTGAAGACGATGAACCTTGAGGTGGAAGGTGTTGGTTCTGTTGACGTTGACTCCGCCTTGGGTTTGAAGAAGCTTGTGATGGTTGCCTGGCGCGCCTTCTTCTTCTTTGCATAGTACATTTCGCGGTAGCAACCCGTGAGGTGGAGGCTGCGGAGATTAGCCCGCCCCTTAAAGCGCTCAGACCACCCCGCACTGGCCTTTAAGTTCTCAACAGTCCCAGCAGTCCTCTCATGGCCCAAGTCTTTCAGCAGGTCCTCCCACAGACTCACAGCTTTGGCCATGATGATGGTGATAGAGCGAGGCACACGGCGGCGAGTTTGATCCTCGATCCAGATCTGGAGTAGCTTCTCCATGTTCTCTATCACCGGATGACGTGCCCCAGTTATCCTCGTGGCGCTGCTAGAAGTCACATTTTCCGCCGAGACCTTCAACTCAGGAGCCTTTTGGGTGATAGTCGAGACGGTCGACTGGGCTAGGCCAAGCGCTCTCGCGATGGAGTTCGCTCCTTCACTACTCTTGTGGCGTTTAATAATGTCCAGCTTAACTTCCAAAGTCAAGGACTTACGAGAGAGTTTAGCCTTAGCCGACGACTCACGGAAAGCAGCGACACGCTTACCCGTCATTTTCAATGTTTACAGTCACTTAACACAGTCCAAATTAACACCAAACAGTCTGCACAATGTTGCTTTGCACTCCACAAAGACGACGAATAACACAACGATCACAATCGTGCGCATCTTACACAACGATGCAGAAGCACGATCGGTTTAGCGATCGTAGCGATCGCTAAACGAATTTTGACCGATCACTGTACGAGAAAAGCTGTTAGAAAAATAGATCGCTAAAGTGAGTGATCGTTGAGTGAATGATCGTTAAACGAGGGATACCTGGATTTGTCACATATTATTTCCAATCTATATTTTCAAATTTACGAATCTATTTCCGATCTTTTTAATGTATAGTCCCCTGCAATAGTTCCGCTCCACTTTCTCTGAGATGTGGAAGCAAGCGTAGTCCCTCTTTCTCCCCCACCCTCACTCCCTCTCTCTCCTCCTCCCCTCTCCCTCTCGCTATCCCCTGTCTCGTCCTCCCCCTCTCCTTTCACTACACCAAAAACGACGATATTACGAGATCAAACTGTCTGCATGGAATCGCACAATAGCTGAAATTAATCATCATAATATGGAGGAATATAACACTTATTTGTAAGTGTTAGTGTCGAATCACAATACAAAAGTACTGCATCACGAATGATCCCAAAATTCGAAGGACACTGTAATTCGGCGTGTCAGATTACGATTCGAATAACATCTAGATTTAAACTCTGATTTGAACCCAGCGATGAAATAGTATATATTAAATAATATATATTAATATATACGTAAAAATGAATAATTCTAACATTCATTTTTGCATATAAAGTCCAAACTCGCGTGACATTCTAACTATATAAAATGCAAGTTTGGAAAAAAAATTTCATCTTCTTCCTATTTTATTTTTGCTAAGTAATTGATGAATTATTTCTTTTTTAAATTGCCTAATCATTTTTTTGATTAAGTTTAAACATGTAATCGTGTTAAATTCTGCAATGTTAATTTTTTTAATACATTCGCTCTTAGTTGTAAAAGTTAAAGTCATAACTTGCCAAAACTCTAAATTAAAACTTAACTTTAAATTTTAAGCATTTAATTTTGGCTCATATGCATGTTTAATTTTAATCCATAATAAAATGCATATTTCAGTTTCCATTTTTAGTTAACTTGGCAAATCATAATATCAAATCTGTCAATATGCTGTTTAAAAGAAAATATGACTTCATCTTCAAATATCTTAAAAAAATTCAGCCTATTGAGAATAAAAAACAAAACAGGTCAACATTAAATAATGATGTCACCAAATTATTAGTAATAAACTCTTGTAATTTTTCAAATAATTATCATTCTGATTATTCTGATCTGACCTAGAGGCTGAAGCATTACCTGTAATATTTTAGAAGCAGTAAAATTCAGTCAGAGGATCTCAATGTCTTCTCCTTTGAGCCCTGCTTTCTCCAGAGAACTTAGTTTTAATATAGAATAAATAATTTCCCGATATGCTACAAGAAAAATCGGGGAACCGTCAGATAACTTCGTAAGTTTTCACAGAATAGGAAATAGGAGTGAAGTCTAAAAGAAACTACTGCGATTCCCTACACGGTATCAGCTACCCCAGAGTGAGAAAATCCGTTGATTTCACCTAACCAGAACCCCCGTCAACCTCGAACCACCCAAGGCCATAGACGGAGTATTAACATATATATTAAAGGATAACTGCCCTATTCATACTGCCAGGATCATCAGACGGCGGTTTCAGAAACAACGAGATGTCGAGCTGTTGAACTGGCCCACCAAAGGGTATGACCTAAACCCCAGCGAAATGTGTAGGCAAATGTGGTTAACGCTTGGGAGCCTGGGCAGGAGCAGACATCTCGGTACCTGCTGGAACACACCATGGCAGAGTGGGAATTTTTCCGCAGGAACCCACAAGTCATCTACAATCACGTGGCATCTGTTCCATATAGGCTACAAGAGGTCATTAATAATAATGGAGGATGGCAAGTATTGAGTAATTGTGTATAATAATGTTTTGGTTGTGATGTAGTAAATATATATTTATTTACTCGAACAATTGTCAGTTCCTTATAATTTGAACATTATGTTTTGGATGTTCTTAAGAAAATCCCTAAATTTACTCGATTCATGTTTATTTTTGTAATAAAAATTTAACTATGTTATCATTATTTCTCCATGGATAGACCTTTTTCTGGATAATCATTTGTTGATGATGCATAGACTTTAAACAAAAATGTTATTGCCTGGAGGAAAAGTCGATACTACAACTTATCTTACACTTTAACTATAACATGGCCACATCAAAATCCTATGATTGAAAGTTTTTAAAATATCCCACATTTGTGAAATAACCTAACTACTGTATTCCCTAAATTTAGGAGTAATGCATGAATAAAATACATAGTCGTCCTAGCATTACCACTAAAACTTCAGTAAACAATTTATTCAGTCATTGGTTTTCAAGAAATAAAATTATTACTATGGCTACACCTGAGAGGGGAAGGAGGAGAGGGAAGAAGTGAGGGTGGGGAACTGGGGTTTAGGAGGGACTGAGTTGTCACCACATTTCGGAGAGGGTGGAGCGGAATTATTGCAGGCGACTGTACAAAAGTTTCGTTTCTTTCTGAATGAGTTTATATCCGTGTTAAATTTGCTATTTTATTTTTCCTTCTCCCTTCCCCCTCCCAAATTGTACGCAACTGAAATGGAAGGGTTCTCCTCTTCTTAATTCCATTTTTGATTTTTCCCTGTACCCCCCATTCTTCATTTTGCGCTTATCCAACTGAATCTCGACAGAAACATTGAAACTTTTTTGGTTTTACGACACAAAACGTTATTAGTTACTTCGTGAAAGTTATTAAACTTTTTTAGTTATTGTAATTTTACCAAATTCAACTGAAATTATTAATTCAATTTTTATAATTGAAAAATATTAAATGGAAAATTAATTTCTAAATTTTAAGTTTTCCACTTTGTAAATTTTAAATTTCTAAAAGTGAAATGTTCTTTTCCATAGAAAGATATATCACTCGATATTTTTTGGGGGAAATGAAACCCCGAAGAAAGAAAACGAATTATACCATCAATAAATACATATGTTAACACATGTGTCAGACGTATACGGTTTACCTGCATTCATTTTCATGTGAAGACTGTTGTATGATACCTCTGTCATCTATTCTTTCCAATATATATTTTTTAATTTACGAATGTGTGTGTGTGTGTGTGTGTGTGTGCACTGGTTGTTGTTCCACAGTTTACCTACTAAAGAAAGGTATCTTCACGGTTATATTCCTGAGAGTCTTTACGATTTGGGCTCTGAATTTTATTATATTAAGGATTCTTTTAAAAATATGTATTTTGAAAACGGCAGATGAAAATTGGGCCTTTCAAACGCATCGTTCGGAAAGGGAACATAATAATGATATTAATTACACTCAGTTCTTTTTAATTTTAAGTAATAGTAATAAGACAAAGGTAAACTCACCGAATCTTTTATTATAAAAAGCACTGATAATTTTAATATAAAACATAGAACCTTCCAACTTGATTTTATGATCAAATTTGGCCTGTCAAAGTCTCCTTCTTCTTTTTTAAATAAATTGCCCTGGTTTGAGTTACTAAATCATGAAAGCGTTTAGTAAATACACATCTTAATTTTGATTTACTTTTAGTTTCCTTTCACCGCCTGAAAGATGACGGTAATTTCTCTCCAAAAGCTTCATGTTTTTAGTATCTTATTACTTCAATGTAGAGGGATTCTAATTGTTTTAGGTAATTTTTACACGGTTACTGTGTTTTTAGCATATACGAGGGTAATTCAATAAGTATCCGCACTTTTTATTTTCACAATTTTATTTTCACATCAGATAGATTATAAACACATCACTTCTCAACATAGTCTCCCTGTTTGTCAATACACTTAGTCCAGCGATCTACAAGCTCCCTAATGCCATCACAAAAGAATGTTTTTGGCTGTGTGCGCAGCCAGTCAGGTCATCATCGCCTTGGAATCGGTGACCTCTCAAAGCGTCTTCTAGTGGTCCAAACAGGTAAATTCCGAAGGTGCCAGGTCTGGACTGTAGGCTGGATGGTCGAGAACTTCAAATTTAAGTTCTTGAAGGCATTTTCTAGTCTGTGCAGCAGTATGAGGGCGCGCATTGTCGTGTAACAGAATAACACCTTCCCGTTGCAAGGAAGTTCAAAGCGCAGCCGTCAGCAGGTAAAGTTATGCTAACACTGTTTTGGGATACACGAGGCCCTATCCTTGAACATTATCTAGAGCGTGGAACTACAGTAACAAGTGCATCGTATTCTGATATGCTTCGGAATGAGTTAAAGCAAGCAATTCGCACAAAACGGAGAGGGAGTTTGTCGGAAGGTGTTATTCTGTTACACGACAATGCGCGCCCTCATGCCGCTGCACAGACTAGAAAATGCCTTCAAGAACTTAAATTTGAAGTTCTCGACCATCCAGCCTACAGTCCAGACCTGGCACTAAGGGTGTGTGATTCGGATATTTTTATTTCGATTCGATTCGGCCACTTGTTTTCGATTCTCGATTCGATTCGATTCGACTGCGACTGTGCACTGCACTCACCTATACTTTATAATTTACACGCACCAGCACCAAGAGAACAACATACGTGCACCAACAACAACGTACTGAAAAGCGTAATAAACAACTGAACCCAAAGAACTGGTCCAAACTTGTCACACCGAAGTCGCGCGCACGTGATTCTGTTACATCACAAAATCAAAAGCTGACCATGCGCATTGAGCGCACTCAGATCTTTATAAAAGCGTAATCTCTCAAATATCCAACTATTTTATAACGTTATTATATTATTATATTATACATAATATATATATATATATATATATATATATATATATATTATATTATTTTTTTTTTTTTCAATTGTTATTCCACGGTTTCGACATTCCATGGTTTTGGGATAGTGCCAGTTTATCGTCTCGACAGGTTACAGTTAGCGAATCGAAGAATCGAATTTTTTTAGCTCTAAGTCGGTTCGGGTTTCAATTCTTTTACTGAATCGACCCGAATCAACATTTTCGATTAATCGCACAGGCCTACCTGGCACCTTCGGATTTTTACCTGTTTGGACCACTAGAAGACGCTTTGAGAGGTCACCGTTTCCAAGGCGATGATGACCTGAAGGAGGCGGTGCATGACTGGCTACGCACACAGCCAAAAACATTCTTTTGTGATGACATTAGGAAGCTTGTAGATAGCTGGACTAAGTGTATTGAGAAACAGGGAGACTGTGTTGAGAAGTGATGTGTTTATAATCTATCAGATGTGAAAATAAAAATATATATACACACACACACACACAGTGTATATATATATATATATATATATATATATATATATATATATATATATCTTTGGTTAACCTTGGTTTTGCCTCCCCCAGAATTGTTCATTCTGACGAAGGTCAAGCTTGTCACCCCACCTCAGACCTACAGTTTAAAGTGGAATCCGAACCACGCCCAACCAGCAGCTCAGCGTCTTAACCACTAGGCTACCCAGGGTTCCCATTTATCTACCAACCATTTTTTTTTATGTGGAAGGATGAACAGCTGGGTTTTGCAGCGCGCCGCCTGCCGTCACCAGGTCTTGATCCCGTGGCCGATGGATTCGTAGTAAGCGACGCTAACCACTACACCACCGAAGCGCTCTCTCTCTCTCTCTCTCTCTCTATATATATATATATATATATATATATATATATATATACAGTGTTGGGCACTAAAGCGTTAATCCGATAACAGTTAATTAACGAAGTTAACTTTTTTTAACGGACTATTAACGGAAGTTAATTTCCATTTATCGTTATCGGACCAGTTAACTTCCGATAACTCGATATTTAGTCTGTTAAAGTCCGTTAACACGTTAACTGCGAGGAGTCATTCACGGAAGATCACCGCTCCGCGAATGAATTCAAACCGCCATAACTTCAGTCTGCCAATTCCGTCCTCTGCCGCAGTGGAACGGCTCTTCTCTCTCGGCAAGGACATCCTGAAGCCCAAGAGGTCAAGACTGGCAGTTGGGCCTAACTTTGAGAAGTTGGTCTTTCTGAAGGGCAACCAGCACATTGTGTCATAGTCTTTAATAAATGTGCCTAAAATTTAATTTTACCTTTCAGTTCCCGCCATAATAATTCTCTGGTAAATTAAAATTTAGTTAATGGTTAGTGGTTACAAGGGTTTCAAAACATGTAATCAGTACATTTTTTATTAAAAATAAAAAATAAAGTTATTAAGCAAAAAAGTTGCAAAACTTGATAAAAATACAGTTAAATACCTATTTATTGTTGGATTTTGCATAAATAAACATTTTCTATGGGTTTTAAAGCTTTTTTCCTTGATTTTTTTAAATGTTAGTAAAGAAATAGTTATCGTTAACGGATTATCGTTAACTTCCGTTAACTTTGTAATAAAATTATCGGATTATCGTTATCGGAGTTAAAAATTGGGTTAACAGATTATCGTTATCGAAGTTAACTTTTTGGTTAACGGTGCCCACCACTGTAGTCTGTATATATATATATATATATATATATATATATATATATATATATATACACACACTGTATGTACTGTATATATATTATGATCTGTATCAGTTTTATTCCTGAATGCGTAGTACTGTATACTCGTGTTAAATTTGGTATTTTGACTTTTACCCTCTTTTCCTGACCTTTCTTTATTTCTGGAATTTGACCTCGTAGAAGATTTCTTCCCATGTCTTCCGGGTGATGCTGGCGCTCTTTCGCTGGACTCTCTTTAGCATGTTTGCAAGAGTGTTTGTTAGTTTCATATTTGAGGTTGCAGACTTTTCAGTTTGAATCCTGAAATTGCACGCAACTGAATTGGAGGAGTTCCTCTCTTTCACGACAGAAATTCGCAGATTATTTGTAGCCTTTACCTCCTCTTATTTCTTTCCATTTTTTACTTTTTCCTGTTCCCCATTCTTCACTTTGCTTTTGTTCACCTCAATCTTGACACGAAAACTAAAACTTTATTGCTTATATGACACAAAAAGTTGTTAGTTACCACGTAAAAGTTATTAAGCGTCTTTAGTTTTTATCATTTTTACCAAATTAAACTGAAATTATTAATTCAGTTTTTAAAACTGCAAAAATATTAAATGCAAAATTAATTTCTAAATTTTAAGTTTTTCCACTTTGTAAATTTTATATTTCTAGCAGTAAAAATATTCCTCTTATCTGGATCTATTCTTTATTTAATTATTTTTAAGGGGAAGTAAAACCCTAACATATAAATAAATACTACTTTAATAATAAACACACGCGATGATACTTCAACTCCGACAGAATGATATACTTTTTACACGTAATTAAAAGAAATTATACATTATACATTATACATTTTACAAGAGAAGATTGTAGACACCACTCGACAAGGGAAGTACTCCGAGGGGAGCGTTAGACAGAAGATAGAGGGGACCATAAATGTTCCCACTTCTGGCTCCCCCGATGCCGATGCCGGGAACGCAAATCCGGGCAGCGGGGCTGGATCTACTGCCGCTCATTCGAGATATTCTGGGCCTGTGCCTGATTCACTTTTCATAAACTTCCGCAACATTCGTGGCCTTTTCTCAAATTTTCAATTTGTTGAACACCACCTCTCCTCCTCTAAACCTCATTTCCTCTTCCTCACTGAAATTCAGGTGTTTGAGATGACTGACAGCAACCCCCTTTCCTGTGGATGTTGCGCATATGTACGCAATGACCTAACTTGTTCTTGTATTACCGAACTCGAATCCTCCGAATTCTATACCCTCTGTCTACGGCTTACATTCCAATCTCTAACTAAATACATCTGCGCTGTCTACCTTTCTCCTAATTCTACTGACTATCCAGCGCCTAGGTGTAGTGGTTAGTGTCGTTGACTACGAATCCATCGGCCACGGGATCGAGACCCGCTGACGGCAGCCGGCGCGCAGCAAACCCAGCTGTTCATCCTTCCACGCAATAAAGAAAGTGGTTGGTAGATAAATGGGTACACTGGGTAGCCTAGCGGCTAAGACGCTGGGCTGCTGGTGAGGCGTGGTTCAGATTCCGCGTTAAACTGTAGGTCTAAGTGGAGTGACAAACTTGACCTTCGTCAGAATGAGAAATTCGGGCGGAGGCTAACCCAAGGTTAACCAACCAAGGTATCCAAAATTCTTTGACTACCTCACTTCCAAAGTGGAATATATTCTATCTCGCTCTCCTTTTGCTGAAATCGCCATTTTTGGAGCTTTCAATCTTCACCACCACCTTTGACTTTCCTCCCATTTCACTAACATCCCTGGCGAATTAGCTTATAACTTTTATGTCCTAAATGACCTGCAGCAGATTGTACAGCACCCTACTCGTATCCCCGATCGCCTCGGAGATAGGCCTAACATTGAGGATTTATTTCTTACCTCTCATCTTTCTTACTTTTAAACTTTTTCCTCCGTTGGGCTTCTCCGATCACAATCTTATATCTGTTTCCTCTCCTATCGCTCCAATTCGCCCTTTGGATCCTCCCAAGAGGAGGCATCTTTGGTACTTTGGTGCCGCTGATTGGGAGGCCCTTAGGCGATACTTCTGTGAATTTCCATGGAATGATTACTATTCCGTGGCCGAAGCCCTTCCGGGTGTGCCGAGCGCATCACAGAGGTGATTCTTTCGGGTATGGAGGTGTAGTTTCTGTATTCTATTCCTACTGCTAACGCAAGAAAACCTTGGTTTAACTTTACTTGTTCTAATGCTATCCGCAGCCGGGAAGAGCCTTTCAGAAGGTACTGTCGCCATCTAAATCTTGACTCTCACTCAGCTTATATTTCTGCCAGGAATCGTACAAAATCTGTTCTTCGACTCGCCAAACATTCCTTCATCCGACAAAAATGTGAAAATCTATCTAATTCTAATTCTTCTCGCTCTTTCTGGCATCTAGCTAAGAACCTCTTCAACAACTTTCCTTCCTCTTCTTTCCCTCCTCTTTTCCATTCCGACGGCTTAACTGCCGTCTCTTCTTCTGACAAAGCTGAACTCTTCGTTCAAACTTTCGCCTCTAACTCAACCTTGGACGATTCCTGTGCTGTTCCTCCATCTCCTACCCCCTCTGACTTTATTATGTCTGAAATTAGAATCTCTTCCAAAGATGTTCTTTCTGCCCTATCTGGGCTCAACTGTTGGTTGGTTTGTACATTGTGTCAGTTGCTCGGAGACACTAGCATTGTGCTTCTGTGCTGACACCCTGCCTGGGCAAACCCTTTCGTCTTTGTCTTTCATCTGGTATTTGGTAAGAGCTCATCAAGGTGCGCCCGAACGATGTTTGCAAAGTGACGTGTTGCTCTCTCTTCTTGAACGACAACAGTATCGAGAATACCATCTGAACGAAGCTGGTGTTCAAGAAACTGCTGAAGCATGTCAAAATAAATTGCCCCGTTACCGTAGCTTCTGCAAAGAAAAAAGATCCGTAAATCTTCGATCTTCTCATACCCAACCAGACATTAACTGTAGGAGAATCTCTTTCCCATTCGTAGAACTCGATTGGTTTTTCACTAGCCCAGATACGGCAATTATGTCGATTAACCTTTCCGCATGTGTGGAATGTCGCTTTATTGCTAAAGAGAATGTGGTTTGATAAGTTTTTGGTATGAATTTCTTCAATCAATTCTGTGCACATGGCGGCTCGTCTTGGATAATCCTCTTCGTGCAACTCATGTAGTACTTAAATATGGTAACTTTTCTTTTTTAATTTTTAATGTTAATTTTAAAATCCTTAGAACAGTCTTTTTGAGTATGCTCAGTCTACGTGATGGTATGCGAGTTGACATTCTAGGATTTATTTCAAAGGCATCGCTTACCAATTCGACATTTTCTTGAGAGGTACCTGGACGTCCAGATCTCGCCTCATTATGAACAGATCCTGTTCTTTTAAATTTATTGACCAGCTCGCGAATTGCTTGTCTGTAGGTCCTGGTTTGTGAAATCTTCTTTCGAATTTTCTTCGAATTTCTTTGCACTTCTTTCCTTGAATACGTAGTGTTACTACCATCACACGTTCTTGTACATCCATCATCATCTATGGCCTGTAGAAAATAAAACAGATAGGGACTTTTGGACCACCCTCTATTATCTTACATAATTATAAAATCATAAAATACTTATCAAATATTTACTGAAAAAAGTTAGTAATTGAATGTATTGTTAATATTAACATGCATATTAATTCAAAATGTATATTAACGATAATTCTATAAAATCTTTTCTTTATCAATAAAAGCAAATATAGTATTTTCTCATGCATAAATCTATAACTTCTTTTAATTATGTGTAAATAGCCTATCATTCTACCTAACTTGAAGTACGATCTCGTGTGTTTATTTACGTGTATGTTTATTTATTTGTTAGGGTTTTACTAACCCCCAAAATAGATCATGCAACAACCATTCAATCCCAAGTGATGTTTTCACTATTAGAAATATAAAATTTACAAAGTAGAAAAACTTAAAATTTACAAATTAAATTTACATTTAATACTTTTCAATCCTAAAAACTGAATTAATAATTTCAGTTGAATCTGGTAAAATTACAACGACTAAAAGAGCTTAATAACGTTTTGTGTCGTAACGCAAATAAAGTTTCAGTGTTGGTGTCGAGATTCAGGTGGACAAACGCAAATAAAGTTTCAGTGTTGGTGTCGAGATTCAGGTGGACAAACGCAAAATGAAGATTAGGGAAGAGTGAAAATTTGAAAATGGAAAGAAAGAAGAGGAGGTGAAAGCCACGGGTAAGATGCGAATCTCTGTCGTGAAGGAAAGGAACTGCTCAAATTCAGTTGCGTGCAATTTGGGGACCCAGACTCTGAAGCCCGATAACGCTCGAAATGAAACCACCAAAACCCCTTGCAAACTTAGCAAAATAATCCAACGAAGGAACGCCAGCGTCACCTGCAGTACATGGAAAGAAACTCACATTTTCTGCGAAACCAAATTCCAGAAATAAAGACCAAAAAGGGAGAATAAAAGATGAAATAGAAAATTTAACACAAATAAATAATCATTCAGGCAAAAGCCGATGAGGTTATTATATATATATATATATATATATATATATATATATATATATATATATATATATATATATATATATATATAAATGAAAATGAATGAAAATGAAAAAGTTTATTGGTAGACCATAGTCCATATAACAAATATTAATAATACGAACTGACAATAAAATACAATGACAATTAAAATACTAAGGATAGAAATACAATTAATGCGAGATAGTACAGTAATGTCAAAGTAAAGTGTCGCTACAGACAGACGTTTTCATACCATGAATTCCATAGCTTAGAACAGTGGTAGTCAAACCGGGGTACGCGTACCCCTGGGGGTACGCGAGGGGTTTCCTGAGGGTACGTAAGCTCTGCTGCAAAAACAAGCAAGTTGGTTAATCAATTATAAAATGAATTTATACAATTATAATTATCATTTAAATTTTTTTGAAAATATATATTATAATCATTTATTTATAATATTAATATTTAATTATAAATCTAACTCAACATTGGTGCAAGTTATTATTAAATTATTTAATATTAATTATTTTATATTTTTATATTTTTATATTTTATTTAAATTATTATTAAATTACGCGATGTTGGTACAAATTGGTACGAATCGTACGATGCTGTAAAAATAGTAAATTATATCAAGTCTCGAGCAGTGAATTCACACCTCTTTAAAATTCTTTGTGAGGAGATAGGCAAGAATCATACTCAGTTGCTTTTGCACACTGAAGTGCGCTGGCTCTCACGAGGAAAGGTATTAACACGACTTTTTGAACTTAGGAATGAAGTGAGAAGTTTACTTAACAGCAGAAATTCAGACTTATTAAAATTTATAGAAAATGAGGAGTGGCTTTGTAAACTGAGTTATTTGGCAGATATATTCACCAAATTAAACGAACTTAATCTTCAACTTCAGGGGTATGACAAAAATATATTGCAGGCACAAGAAAAAGTCGAGATTTTTTGGGAAAGTTTTATACTGGATAAAGTGCATAGAAGACAATAATACCACACCTTTCCAAATATTCAGCGAATTCTGTCACGAAAACGAGTTTCTTGTCAGTAACTCAGTTACGAATATTATAAAGCAGCATTTAGTGAGCCTTCGTGAATCATTTTTGCATTACTTTCCATGTATTAATAGAGATTCCCCACAAAGTAAATGGATAACGAATCCGTTTTCGAACCTTGCTGTGTCTAATGCGGAGCTTCCCGCTCGTTTAAAAGAACAATTGATTGAATTGGCAGCTGACAGCTCACTTAAACATAAATTCAATGATAAATGCAAAAAACTTCACTTTTTTACGTGAAGGTCAAAATATGAGAATAAAAACCCACTCTAATAGACAGAGTTTATTTCCACGACAGTTTCGACGCCCACTGGCATCCTCCTCGGGTGGATACAGAAACACAAATGAAACAACAAGAGGGAAAAAACAGTTCAGGGATCGACCGTTAAGAAATTCGCACCTAGGTTGGATTCCATTCTCTCGAGACAGGAGGGGCATTTTCATTAAGTACATTCGCACAAATTTTAAAACTATCTTCCTGTTCTAAACATACAGATTCTATTATTTTTACATAATTATTACATTTATAATTAAATTTATTACATTTAATATTGCATAATTATTAATTACAGAAATTATAAATTTATTATTACATTGGTTATTACATTGTTGTTTATTATACAGAAATTATAAACCGAAAAACGAATGAAAAAAGGCGATTAGGAAATAATCCAGAGACCATTGAGAAATTCGCACCTAGGTTAGATATCGTTCTCCCGAAACCAGAAGGGCATTTTATTACAGGGTCAGCTTATAACTACATTTCCACAAATTAAAAATATCTTCTTGTTCTATACATACAGATCCTAATGTTTTGACATAATTACTGCATATATTTATTTCCACATTAATTACTTCCATTATTACATTTACTAAAAGCGAGTAAGGAAACATTCCAATCCAGAGACATTTAAGAAATTCACACTTAGGTTCGAACACGTTCCCACGACTCCGTAAGGGATTTATTGACCAAGAATCTCATTAAAGGGTCTAACTTATAAGTACCTTCGCACAAATTAAAATTATCTACTTTTTCTATACACACAGATTCTATTATTTTTCTTTTGACATAATTATTACATTTATAAAGTACCTTACTTGATTCCCAATCTATAGCATGATTATTTTGGCTAGCGTGATAAAAAATGGCATTATTAGTATTACAACTTCTGAAGGCATATTTGTGTTCTTTGATACGGGTTTCAATATTTCTTCCAGTTTCTCCCACGTATACTAAATCACAACTTTTACAGGGAATGCTGTAGACACAGGCTTGTTCCTCTTTTGCAACGTTTTCCAAATCCGAAAAGGAAGTTCTTAATTTAGGGCTGTCGTTTGCGCTTAAACCCGATAAAAACATTGTTTTAGATTTTGTGTCTTCCGTAGTTAATTCCAGGGTGGATATTCCGTGTTTAAATGGTTTGATTCTGAGCAAGTTTCTGGAACATTTCAACTCATTGGACTCTATTCCCAAAAGATTCCGGTTAGCTTTAGACAAGCTCAGGAAGAATGAAGCAATATTTGTCACTAAAGCGGACAAAAGTAACACTGTGGTTATTTTGGACAAGTGTGATTATAAACAAAAAATGGAAGCGTTACTTAGTGATGAATTCACCTACACCAAAGTGAGATCGTCCCCCTAAAGCGTCTTTCTGCCGAATTCAACAAAACCATCAGGAACTTATTAAAAGATGTCCCGGCGATTGATCCTAAAAGATTTCTACAGATTAACCCCAAACTCCCCCACATTTACGGCCTACCCAAAACCCATAAGATTAATATACCACTCCGTCCCATTATTTCACACAGGGGTTCCTTTAGTTACAGGTTATCTAAATTTCTTGCAGATAAATTATCCCCATTAGTTGGTAAATTTTCAGGCTCGCACATCACTAATTCCTGTGACTTTATTAACAAAGTTATGTCCTTAGATTTAAAACGGGGAAGAATGATAAGTTTTGATGTTGAGTCCTTGTTTACGAAAGTTCCCATTGATGATGTACTTAGTTTTTTAGATAGAAAATTGCCAACATGTAACGTAGAACTAGGCATGCCCACATCTGTATTTTTAGAACTGATAAAACTCTGTGTCACCAATAATGCCTTCTCCTTCGGTGAAGAATTTTATTTGCAACGTTTTGGTATGGGAATGGGGTCCCCTTTATCCCCAATACTGAGTACATTATATATGGAGTATTATGAGTCGGAATTGTTGCAAACAATATGTCCCAGGAATCTAATTTGGTTTCGTTATGTAGATGATATTTTCTCATTTTGGCCTGACCACTGGAACAACTTTGACACTTTCTTTCAGTCATTAAATAATCTTGTTCCCTCTATTAAATTTAAATATGAATGGGAGAACGACAAACAATTACCTTTTCTAGATGTTTTGGTCATTAACGAAAGCGGAAAGCCCAATTTCACGGTCTATAGAAAACCTACTCATTGTAATTCGTACATTCATTATTTTTCATATCATGATGAAGGGGTTAAAAGCTCAATTATTTCTTCCATGTTTTTCCTAAGAGCACTCAGGATTTGTAGCCCACAGTTGCTGGATCCGGAAAATTCAAAGATTTGGAACATTTTAAGGATTAAAATATCCTGAGTGGTTTATCAGAAAGGCGTATTTTAAAGCCAGAAAATCTTTTTATGCCCCTCGGGAACCTTCAGTTAACCAAAAACAATATGTGAGTTTGCCTTACATTGCCGGCTTAGAAAGAGTAAAACCGTTGACGAAAGAATTTAAGTTTGCTTTGGCGTTCAAATATTCGTCTACCGTGAAAAGTAAATTGGTTAGGAATAACGTTGCAAAAGAGGAACAAGCCTGTGTCTACAGCATTCCCTGTAAAAGTTGTGATTTAGTATACGTGGGAGAAACTGGAAGAAATATTGAAACCCGTATCAAAGAACACAAATATGCCTTCAGAAGTTGTAATACTAATAATGCCATTTTTTATCACGCTAGCCAAAATAATCATGCTATAGATTGGGAATCAAGTAAGGTACTTTATAAATGTAATAATTATGTCAAAAGAAAAATAATAGAATCTGTGTGTATAGAAAAAGTAGATAATTTTAATTTGTGCGAAGGTACTTATAAGTTAGACCCTTTAATGAGATTCTTGGTCAATAAATCCCTTACGGAGTCGTGGGAACGTGTTCGAACCTAAGTGTGAATTTCTTAAATGTCTCTGGATTGGAATGTTTCCTTACTCGCTTTTAGTAAATGTAATAATGGAAGTAATTAATGTGGAAATAAATATATGCAGTAATTATGTCAAAACATTAGGATCTGTATGTATAGAACAAGAAGATATTTTTAATTTGTGGAAATGTAGTTATAAGCTGACCCTGTAATAAAATGCCCTTCTGGTTTCGGGAGAACGATATCTAACCTAGGTGCGAATTTCTCAATGGTCTCTGGATTATTTCCTAATCGCCTTTTTTCATTCGTTTTTCGGTTTATAATTTCTGTATAATAAACAACAATGTAATAACCAATGTAATAATAAATTTATAATTTCTGTAATTATAATTATGCAATATTAAATGTAATAAATTTAATTATAAATGTAATAATTATGTAAAAATAATAGAATCTGTATGTTTAGAACAGGAAGATAGTTTTAAAATTTGTGCGAATGTACTTAATGAAAATGCCCCTCCTGTCTCGAGAGAATGGAATCCAACCTAGGTGCGAATTTCTTAACGGTCGATCCCTGAACTGTTTTTTCCCTCTTGTTGTTTCATTTGTGTTTCTGTATCCACCCGAGGAGGATGCCAGTGGGCGTCGAAACTGTCGTGGAAATAAACTCTGTCTATTAGAGTGGGTTTTTATTCTCATAAATTCAATGACTTTTCTGTCTCCGAGTTTTGGAAATTGGCCCATATTGAATACAAAGAATTAAGTGAATTTGCTATCAACAAACTACTTCCATTCCCGTCCACCTATTTATGTGAAAAGGGATTTTCGGCACTGACAACTATCAAGTCGAAAGAAAGAAACCGCCTACATCCAGAAGCTTGCCTCATAATGGCACTCACAAATGTTCGTCCGCGAATAGAACAACTTGCTAGTGACAAACAGTCCCACCCATCGCATTAATTACTTGTAAGTATTTAAAATATATATTTTAAAAGCTCAGACGACTTCTAATTAACTGTATTAGATTCTAATAAGTATTTGCCTGAGTTAAAATTTGTGTAAATTGCTTGAGTTGTGTAAAATGTAAATTGTATAATTAAAATGCTATGATATATATATATTAGTGATGTAGCGGATGTCATTTTTTTCACATCCGCGGATGCGGATGCGGATGCGGATGTTTGATTTCAACATCCGCGGATGCGGATGCGGATGCGGATGTCTACATTTTCGTTATTTTTTAGGACATATTCGAGATTTGTTGTGTTTAACGTATATAATAAGTTATTATATAGAGAGAGCTGTAGCTATAATGTAGTATAATTGATTAATTGTACAATAATTGCTGTACTTTTCTCTGAACATATAAAATAATATCAAGCATCTAACTAATATAGAAATCAATTAGTGAATTCGTCTGCAAATAAATTCGTTATATTTTGTTGAGTTTCAGCCACAATTGGAAACCATAATTGTGTTACCAGGATGCGGGACGTGAACCCAACTCAAATGCACCCCACCGACCTCTTTCCCCAACCTCCACCCTTATAGAAAGAGATCTTTAATTAGCTTGATAACTATTTATATTAAGTTTAAAGTTTTATTAGGCATATTTATAAATGAGTAATTAAAATAAAGTAAACTAAGATGTTCATCGTTTAATGTTCAAACTTAATTATAGGAAGGTTATGCTTAAGGAACATTAATTTTTCTGCCTTTTCTGCTGCCAGTCTGTTTCTCTTTTCATCATATATTAATCCAGCACTGCTAAATAATCTCTCGCTTGGTACGTTTGTTGGAGGACAGGCTAAATGTTTCCTTGCAAGTTTACTCAAGTATGGATAGATATTCTGCGTATTTTTCCACCAACTAATAGGATTGTCACATGCAGCCAGGCGTTTTTCTTGGTGATAGCTCTCGATCATTTTTACTACATCTTTTGACATCGCGTAGGTCTCGTCATTGCTGCTTGACTCAAGAAACTGAGAGACAGATTCTGTGATAGATTTGCTTGTTGAAGGTGTTGGTTCTGTCACTGAAACTTTTATTCTTTTGGTGGGTGGCGAAGCGACAGATTCAAGAGATTGAAGCTCTTCAACTGCTTTGCCAAGTGATGATTTAACTCGTTCTAATGTACTAGGTGAAAATAACTTAGCTTTGTAACGTGGATCTAAGTAGGTTGCAAGAGAGTAACTTCATACAAGAACAGCCTCTCGTCTTGTCGCTTGCATCACTTTTGCGCACAATGAACTAGTTCTATTAATATAGTAGAATTTGATAATTTCCGCTTATTAATGACATTTTATCTCAACGGTCCACATCCGCACGACATCCGCAGTCCAAAGTGCGGATGCGGATGCGGATGCGAGAAAATGTGCGGATGTTCCGCGGATGCGGATGCGGATGTGACCTACATCACTAAATTATATATATATATATATATATATATATATATATATATATATATATATATATATATTCATCTAATAATTAGGTGGTCGTAAATAAAGATCGTTTGATAGCTTCATATTCTGTGTAAATTGTATAATAACATTTTTTTTTGGAAACTGAGGGGGAGGAGGTACGCCATAATAAAAAAACAAACTAAAGGGGTACGCCAAGGAAAAGTTTGAATACCACAGGCTTAGAAGACATACGGCAGGATTGGTGAATAGCTTGGATAATCGGATTAGTTGATTTTTTTAATTCTTTGCATTAGACTGTATTGAACACGTCTTGTTACCTCTGGGAAGCTCTGGGCATTGTGGGTCACAAACACTTGCGAAGCTGAGCATCTCGCGGGTAACTTATGTAGGACTGAAAGCTCTGCTGTATAGCAAATTTAGGGTTCTGACATAACCTTTTTCATAATTCACTCACAGTTGCTGCAGAAAGTACAAAAGAGAGTGTCTTTCACTTCATTTGTACAGAACCGGACATTCCTTATAGTCATATTCGCTTTAGCACAGAGGCTTCGATATTGTTTTCTTATATCTGAGTCATCACTCAAGGAGCTGATGATAGTTTGACCCAAATACTTAAATTCTTGTACTTCCTCTATTGCTTCACCTCTCATTTTGAAACTAACATCAGCTGGCTGATGAGAGCTTTTAGGATGGAATTGCATAACCTTAGTTTTTGCAACATTAAACATTTGTAGTATATATATATATATATATATATATATATATATATTATATATGAAAATTATTTCACGAAAGTAACACGTGAAAAATATTTATGATGAATAAAAACACGAAGGAAAGGAAACAGAGTGGTGCTCAAGCGCTTCCGTCTAATGACATTAGCAATTAGCAATGCCTAAAAAGCCCGGAAAAAATGGAAGTACTAAAATATTCTTTGACAAAGTGCAAGAGTTATTATTCACACGATAGAAGGTTCGTTTTGCTTTGTTAAGACAAGATTCCATAAACGCGGGTGGGTAGCACAGATCACTTCCAATACCGTTGATTTTTTTCAATTCGGCATCGATGTATTCCGGATTGGCGATCCTAAGAGCGCGGAGAAACATTGAAGAAAATATGGCCTTCTTAATGGGGGTGTCATGTCCAGAGTAAAAGTGTACGTAGGACAAATTGCTTTTTTTTTTCCGATAGATACTAAACTTAAAACCTGGGCTTTCCCTATGTACACGCACATCCAAAAACGGGATTGAGTTGTCTTGTTCCACTTCTAAAGTAACTTAATGGAGGGGACTTGATCATTTAACTGAAGGAGGAAGTCATCCAGGTCACGATTCATGGGCCAGATACACAAAATATCGTCGACGTACCGCAACCATGGGATGCCAACCCCCAGGATTCTCGGAATGTAAGTAATTTCGAAAAACTCCATATAAATATTGGAGAGGAGGGGCAACAAGGGGTTGCCCATGGCCATCCCAAAAACCTGTTGATAATACTCGTTATTGAAAGTGAATTTACAGTCTTTGATGCAAAGCTTAATAAGTTCCAAAATAATGTGTGCAGGTACTGGCAGGTCGTACTTATGTAATTCTCGGGAGAGAAAGTCAAGTATATCGTCAATCGGCACTTTTGTAAACAATGAACAAACGTCAAAACTGATCAATCTATAGTTGGTTTCAGTACGTGCATTATTCAATTTTTCAGTAAGATCCATGGAATTTTTTACATGTGAATCAGAGATAGTTCCGAGAATGGGGGACAAGACTTTGACAAGCCATTTGGAGAGTTTATAAGTAATAGAGCCCACCGAGTTAATAATAGGGCGCATAGGGTTGCCAGGTCTGTGGGTTTTAATAAGACCGTAAAGGTAGGGAAGAGAAGGTGAAGTGGACATGAAAAACGGAATTAAGTCCTTATGATCTTTGAGAATGCGTTTCAAGCCACTATTGAATGATTTGATGACGTCATCCTGCGGGTTCTTCCTAAGTTTTCTGTATGTGGCGGGGTCCTGGAGCAGCTCGTTCATCTTTCTAATGTAGTCCACTTTGTCCATAATAACTATGGTGTTAGCCTCGGCTGCTTTAGTAATATGGAGCTCACCATCTTTTTTTAATTGTGAGAGGCTATTGCGAAAACGTTTAGGAAAGTTATCTTCGTAAGTACCATTCGCAACACTATAGACAAGGCCTTTAACTATGTTAACCAAAGACTGAGGAAGATTACACTGTTTTTCAAAACAAGCAAGACTATAACATATTTGTAAAGCAGAAGCTTTTTTAACAATAAAAAAGGACATACCAAATCCAAAGGCACTTTTTGCATCGTCACTAATGTTTTTCGAAGAAAGGTTCAAAACACATTTTGAGCTTGCTTTTTTACTCCACTGACTATTTCGAATGAGACTTTTAATTTTTCAATCCAAAATGTTACGAAGTGAAGAAGTTCTCCGATGCAACTCGTTGTAAATTTCATCAAACAAAGGTTGGATCCACGGTTGGGGAATAATGGTCACAAAATTACGTTTGGCAATGCGTAAATTTTTGAAGGCGGACCACTCATTTTGTCTGGTGACTTCAATAGGTTTCTTTAAAATTAATCTGCTGAAGTTGTTGAACGGTTGGTCGTCAATTTGTCTGAGGCGAATCGGAAGAAGGGACTTGGGAAGGACCTGCTACTCTAGACAATTAGTAAGAAATTAGTAAGGCTTGAACTCTTTATTTACGTCAGCGTTCCTGAGGATGTCATTAGACGAAAGCGCTTGAGCACCACTCTGTTTCCTTTCCTTCGTGGTTTTATTCATCACATATATATATATATATATATACACACACACACACATATATATATAACACAATAACCGTGTAAAAATTAAATAAAAGAATTAAAATGTGCAAAAGTTAAGATAATAAAACACTAAAAACCGCAAAGTATTTTGAAAGAAAGGGCTCCCATCTTTCAGGCGGTGAAAGGAAACTTAGAGTCAAAATGAAAACTTGTATTTGCTAAAGTCCGTTATACCTCAGGCAACTCAAACCGGTGCTAATTATTCTAACAAACAAGAAGGGACTTGGGAAGGACCTGCTACTCTAGACAATTAGTAAGAAATTAGTAAGGCTTGAACTCTTTATTTATGTCAGTGTTCCTGAGGATGTCATTAGACGAAAGCGCTTGAGCACCACTCTGTTTCCTTTCCTTCGTGGTTTTATTCATCATATATATATATATATATATATATATATATATATATATATATATATATATATATATATATATATATATATACACACATATATATAACACAATAACCGTGTAAAAATTAAATAAAAGAATTAAAATGTGCAAAAGTTAAGATAATAAAACACTAAAAACCGCAAAGTATTTTGAAAGAAAGGGCTCCCATCTTTCAGGCGGTGAAAGGAAACTTAGAGTCAAAATGAAAACTTGTATTTGCTAAAGTCCGTTATACCTCAGGCAACTCAAACCGGTGCTAATTATTCTAACAAACAAGAAGGGACTTCGACAACCCAAATTTGGTTATAATTTGAAGTTGGAAGGTTCCATGTTTTATATTAAAATTATCATTATTTTTCATAATAAAAGATTGGATGAGTTTACATTTGTTATAATCACGAATATTTGAAAGCAAATGAACGTTATAAATGTCATTATTATTTATATCCCCTGTTATTATGTTCCATTATTATGTCTCGATGCCCTCACATGGACGAAGGATGTTACACGGAAGAACCAGACACACACGGCTTGTAGGTATTTCCATGCGCTGATTGTCATATATCTGTCGCATATTGTTTTTTTAAATACAGTATATTTTTAAATTTGCGAATCTATTTCCTATGATTTGTTTCTTTCATTGTACAAAGGTTTTGTTTCTTTCTGAATGAGTTTTATATTCGTGTTAAATTTGCTATTTCGTTACATGTTCTCCCTTCCTGACTTTCCTTATTTCTGGCATTTGGCCTCAGTAGAATGGGTGACAGTCTTTTTACGTTCTGTAGGCGAATCTGGCATTTCTTCGTTGGATTCTTTTGCCATGTTTGCAGTGAGGGGATTTGTTGGTCTTAGTTTTGGGGTTACCAGCCCTCTGATTTTGAATCCTCAAATTGTACATAATTGAAATTGAGGGATTCCTCTCCGACACGACACAGATTCACAGCCTACCCGCGTCCTTTACCTCCTCTTCTTTCTTTCCATTTTTGACTTTTCCCTGTCCCCCAATCTTCATTTTGTGTTTGTTCGCCTCAATACCGTCATCAGCATTGAAACTTTTTTCCTGTTACGACACAGAAAAGTTGTTAGTTACCCCGTGAAAGTTATTAAAAGCTTACAGTTATTATAATTTTATCAAATTAAACTGAAATTATTAATTCCATTTTCATAATTGAAAAATATTAAATGCAAAAATAATTTTAAAATTTTAAGTTTTTCCACTTTGTAAATTTTATATTTCTTTAAAAAAAAAATTAACAAGCTAATCAGACACACGTATGTATATTTTTTTAGGGGGGGGGGGGGGGGGGGGTAATGAAACCCCTAACAAAGGAAACTATTTGTAACATCTGTAAGTGTATATATTAACACACGTATCATAAATATAGGGTTTATTGCAATTTCTATGTGGTGATTGTCATATATCTTACTTAATCTTTTAAATGTATGATTTTTAATTCACGAATATATTTGTGTGTGTGTGTGTGTGTGTGTTCACGCAATGGTTCTCGTTCCATACTTTATCTATTAATGAAAGGTATCATTACGGTATATTCCTGAGAGTCCTCAGGTTTTGAAAACGTCAGATGAAAATTGGGCCTTTCACACGCATCGTTCAGAAAGGGAACATAATAATGATATTACTTACAGTCAGTTCTTTTTAAATTTTAGGAAGGTAAACTCACCGAATCTTTTATTATATAAAATATACTAAATTTTAACATAAAACCATAGAATCTTCCAACTTGATTTTATGATCAAATTTGGGCCGTCAAAGATCCTTTTTTTCTTTTTTTTTTTGTTATAATTTCCACCGGTTTGAGTTGCCTGAGGCATGACCGTTTCACGTAAATGCCCTCTTTAATTGTGACTAACGTTTAGTGTCCTTTCACCGACTGAAAGATGACGGTAGTTTCTCCCCAATAGCTTTGCAGTTTTAGTGTTTTATTACTTTAATTTTGGGGATTGTAATTGTTTTATTTAATTTTTTCACTGTTATTTTGTTTATAACACACACACACACACACACACACACACACACACACACACACACACACATATATATATATATATTTTTTTTCCTTAATGTGTATAATATTCTCGTTAGATTTGCTGTTTTGACTTTTATTCTCCTTTCTCGGGCTTTCTTTATATAAACTCTGGAATTTGGCCTCATAGAAGAAGTAAGTTTCTTCCCACGTCCTGCGGGTGATACTGGCGTTGCTTCGCTGGGCTCTTTTGTCATGCTTGCAGAGGGGTTTTGTTGGTCTTATTTCTGGAGTCAGCAACCATCGCAGTTTGAATCTTCAAATTACACGGAACTGAATTGGAGGAGTTCTTCTCCTTCATGACACAGATTCATAGTTTACTCGTGGCCTTTCCCTCCCCTTCTTTTTTTTTCTTTTTTGCCTTTTCCCTGTTCCTTACTCTTCATATTTCTTTTATCCACCTGAATCTCGTCATCAACACTGTAACTTCATTGGTTTTACGACAAAAAGTTGTTAGTTACCCCGCGAAAGTTATTAAACATTTTTAGTTGCTGTAATTTTACCAAATTAAACTAAAATTATTAATTCAGGTTTTGTAATTGAAAAATATTAAATACAAAATTAATTTCTAAATTTTAAGTTTTTCCACTTTGTAAATTTTATATTTTTTTTTCGTGGTGAAAATTTGAATCGGAATGAATGCTTATGCATCGTCTATTTTGGAGGGTAATGAATCCCAAATAGGAAAACTAATTTTTAACATCAACTGATATATATATATATATATATATATATCATTCTTCAACGCATTCATACACCCATTTCGGGGTTCGAGCAGCTCGCAGCGTTATTACCAGGGGGGTCAATAGGAGATAAAATTATTGACGAGGCTTCCATACGCGGTTCAAAACCACTTAAAAGTAAAAATGTTCTGTGTCAAAAGAACATTCATATCCGTATTCACTTTATCGCAGTTTTCGTTAGTATATTAAGACACGTGACACACTAACACGATTTATATGTATTTCCATGAGATGATTGGCATACAGAGTGTCTCAGAAGTCGCGCACCATATTTATAAGTAAATTCACTTCAATCTGTGGTGCGCGACTTCTGAGATACCCTGTATATCTATCATTTCATCTTTCTCATATACATTTTTTAATTTATGTATGTTTCTGATTTTATATATATATATATATATACACACATATATTCGGGTGGGCCGAAAAAAAAATGTTGCAATGGAAAATTGATATTTTTTTGTGGTTATGGTCAGGATGAAAGGATATGGCAATAAAAATCTTCTTCGCATATTCTAAGTGCCGCATTTTTTACCATAAAAAAATGGCGGCGAAACATGAAGATTGGCGATTTTGAGGCATTTCTAGGCAGTATTTGGAACATATAATATGTATATATAAAAAAAGTCTTAAAATCGAAAGTTAAGACTTTTTTTATATACACATATTTTCCAAATACTGCCTAGAAATGCCTCAAAATCGCCAATCTTCATGTTTCGCCGCCATTTTTTTATGGTAAAAAATGCGGCACTTAGAATATGCGGAGAAGATTTTTATTGCCATATCCTTTCATCCTGACCATAACCACAAAAAAAATATCAATGTGCCATTCCAACATTTTTTTTTCGGCCCACCCTAATATATATATATATATATGTGTTATAATGTTTCAACCCAACAAAGACCCTACGATCCACTCATGGCTGGTCTACTTAACTGTAGTTGTAGTTGTGTATTCCGCGTGTCCTCCGTGGTGGCGGGGGGAACCTACAATTTTACGTGGGTTTCGAACCACAAAAACCTTAATTTTACTACCTTAAACTATACCAAATCTATCAACATATGCGTCTAATGGATTTTTAAACATGTTTATAGACGTGCTACTAATTTCTTCTACTGCCAAACTATTCTAGCGTTTACTATTCTATGCGTAAAAAAGTTTTTCGCAACTGCAGTCTCGAACCTTCTACTTGTCAACTTACACCAATTATTTCTACAAGGAGGGGCGGTTCAAACTGGAAAAATCCGGTTATGTGAAGCGCAGAAAGTTCAAACTTACGGCCCAAAATACATTTCATCCCCATGGCCTATTATTTAGCTAAGAAAAAAGGGTGGGGCAAAATATATTGAGTGCCCCTAGTAGTTCTATTATATTGTGATATTTCGAAAAAGCTATCTCTATTTACGTTATTGAACCCATTCATAATTTTAAAAACCTGGATTAGATCACCCCTTAGCCTCCTAGTCTCGAGTGTAGTCAATTTAACTCATTAAGCCTATCCTCGTACGGCTTTGACCAAAGCGACGGAATCATCTTTGTTGCTCGTCTTTGAACTCTTTCGATTTTATCTGTATCTTTGCGCATATGCGGATTCCAAAATTAGATCGCGTACTCCAAATGGGGTCTAACTAATGATTTATAAAGAGGAACAATAATATCGCGCGATTTGTAGTAAAAAATCCTAGCTATAAAACCTAGCACATTGTTCTCCTTATGGACCACTGCTATACTTTGTTTTCGCCACTTTTGAATCACCAGTGACGATAACTCCTAAATCTTTTTCCTGTTCTACGCTTGCCAACTTCTTCCCTGACATACTATACACAAAATTACCTATATGTAAAATTTTGCACTTATCGACGTTAAATCTCATTTGCCATGTGACTGACCAGTCAACGATTTTGTTCAGATCTTCCTGGATTTTACCTCTATCTTCATCATTAATTGCCTTACCACCCAACTTCGTGTCATCCGCAAACTTTGAAACTGTACTGACTATGCCGACATGTAAATCGTTAATATATATAAGAAAAAGCAAGCGGCCCAATACAGAACCCTGAGGAACGCCGCTCGCTACATTAGTCCAAGATGACTCCGCTGCATCAACGATCACCCTCTGTTTCCTACCTCGCAACCACTCTTCTATCCAATTTATTACTGCACTCCTGATTCCACGAGCCTTAGTTTTTTCAATGAGTCTTTTGTGCGGTACGGTGTCAAACGCTTTTTGAAAATCTAAATACACTACATCTACCGCCCGATGACTATTGTAAACTTCAACCACACTTTGAAAAAA
Source organism: Bathynomus jamesi (assembly GCA_023014485.1). Lineage (NCBI taxonomy): Eukaryota > Metazoa > Arthropoda > Malacostraca > Isopoda > Cirolanidae > Bathynomus > Bathynomus jamesi. The sequence continues at coordinate 188,545 of JAJOZX010007469.1, read as the reverse complement.
TTCTAAGAAATTAGTCAAGCATGATTTGTTTTGCCTAAAACCGTGCTGCGTATTTCTAATCAAGTTATGCAATTCCAAGTGTTCGACTATACGATCCCTAATTATTGATTCCAGTAGCTTACCTCCAACAGACGTTAAACTGATGAAATTATCTGGTACGCCCCCCTCAGAAATAGACGCATTAAAAATCTTTGTTAGCGGCACAACAATGCTTTCTTTTCATTCTTTTGTATGGGATATATGGAATCCGGCACCGGTGATTTACGCATTTTCATTTATCAATATAGTGCATTACCCCCCTTTCACTAACCACAATATTATCTAAAGTATTACCACTGTCAAAAGGTATTATGTCTATGACCGTAGGGATATTCGTTACATCTTCTATTTTAAAAACTGATGTAAAAAATTCGTTTAGCAAGGTAGCCATTTGCTTGTTTGCAGAAACTTGCTCTCTTTCATAATTTGTCAACGGCCCCAAGACACTCTTTACTGGATTCCTATTATTGACGTATTGAAAGAATCGCTTGGGGTTTTCTTTGCCATCACGAGCTATGGAGATTTCAAAATCACCCTTGGACTTTTTTATTACGCTTTTCGCTTCACGCCTTAGAGATATGTAGTTGTTCGTAACCACAAATTGTCTTTATCGCACTTATGTACCCTATAAGCCCTATCTCCTTATAATATCTCCTACTCTAGAAGTAAACCACAAGGGCTTGTTATTTACTTTCGCACGCTTAATCATGTACGGTACATATTCCTCATTTATAGTCCTAAATATTGTTTCAAACGATTCCCACATTATTTTTGCGTTGGAGATCCCCATCACGTTTTCCAAATTGACGTGTGACAATTAATTTCTAAATTTACAAAAGTCTGCGCGCTGGAAGTTAGGAATTTTAGTCGAGTTAGCTGGTTTCGAGTGATATATAATATAATATATATATATATATATATATATATACAGGGTGTCCCGTAAGTCTGGAACCATAGGGCAAAATGATAAAAACGGCAATAAAAACGCCAAAGAGACTTTTGGGGACTGTTTGTGAAATGAGCGAGGATGGTAGCGGCTGTGTCGTCGTCGGTGGATGTCCTCGGAGGTCCACTGCGTGGTTTATCTCCTATGGATCCCGTTTCCCTGAACTTTGCTACAAGTTTGCCGACACAGCTGTGTGTTATCGGCGCGCGGTCCGGATGCAATCTGTTAAATTCCTCAGCGACCTCCCTCTGACTCCGATTTCCTACGAGCAGAATTACTGGATGCGTTCTTCCTTACTCAAAGACATCATGGGCACTTGCATAAACGGAAAAACATGAATTACTTATTTTGCCCTATGGTTCCATATATATATATATATATATATATATATATATATATATATATATATATATATATATATATATATATATATATATATAGGGCGCCCCAAAAAAATGTATACACACTTTAACAGCTGATAGCTCAATTGATGTTTCTTTCTTTCCAAGTTAAACCCATTAGAATTAATAATGGCAGTCAGACTAAGCTTTGAACAAAGGAAATTCATTCTAAAATGCTACTGGAAGTGTGAAAACGCAGTTGAAGTGCAAAGACAGTTTAGGAGGGAGTTTCAAACAGATCCACCAACGCGACTTACCATCACTCGAATTAAAGATAAGTTTGAAGCCGATGGAACTGTTCAGAATGTCCACAAGAAGCGTTCCGGAAGACCACGGACATCGACAAGCCCCACAAAGCAAGAAAGAGTACTGGAAACGTATCACCAAAGTCCAAGAAAATCTGTGCGGCAAGCGAGTCGTGAGGTAGGAATTTCAGAATCGTCTGTCCAACGCATTTTGAAGCGCTGTCAATGGAAAAGTTACATTCCAAGATTAGTCCATGCTTTTAATGAAGATGATCCGGACCGAAGAGTGGAGTATTGCGAGTGGTACTTGGCACGATGTGGGTGTGGATTGGACGAAGGGGTTTCGTAGAATACCCTACGCGTTCACCAGACCTCACACCACTAGACTTTTTTATGGGGATACTTAAAAGACAAAGTCTACGCTATAAAACCTGCAACAGTCGCTGAATTGAGAGCAGCCATTGAACGAGAATGCACACAAATACCAAACGAAATGTTTCGTGATGTTTGCGATTCCATTGCTTCGCGTTATCAGCAGTGCCTGGACCAGAACGGACGTCAGTTTGAAAACAGGCGTTGACAAAACAATTAAATAATGTCTGTAGATTCTATTACATTTTGAAAATGAAATGTATTTTAATAAACACTGCCTTTATAAGTATTTAAAGTGTGTATACATTTTTTGGGGACGCCCTGTATATGTGTGTGTGTGTGTGTGTGTGTGCGTGTGTGTGCGCGCGCGCCGCTGTTTGAATTGATGTTAATCCCCTTAGAATCCTTCTAATCCAACTGGGTCTCAATCGAAGGAATTTTTGCGTGAAGTTCGGAGAAACCAGATGCAGATATCACTCGTGGAAACGTCCTCCATTGTTTCTGTCGATGTATGTCCCTACCCGGGTATGCAGTACAGGAGTGACACGGATAATTTTTCACGACGCAAAACTAAAGTCAAGAGCTTACATTAATTTGTATTTGTTAATACGTTCAATTAATAGTTATTTACTCATTGTTGGGTTGGAACGAACAAAAAAATTATATAAATCAATTCTTAATTTTTATTACCGACATTATGAGTGAATTTAAAGTTTAATTGATGGTAATTAAAGTATTATTTTTTAATTGATTTAAATTTGGATTAGAAATGAACCTTTTGTTTCTCAAAAAGAAATTATTATAACAAAGTTAATTGGAAAACAATGAAGCGTTTAATAAAAGCGGAGTAAATTACCACAATTTAGGTTTTAATTAGCTTTGTTCTTAAAGCGCGAAGCAAAACAATATTATTTAATAACTGTAACTAATGAAGCTGAACAAAAGTTATATTACAGTTAATGTACTGTAAGTTGAATATAACCTATATACCAGGAATTAATCAATTTAAAGGGGAAAACGTGTCACCAATTTCACAGAGGCTGCTTCAATGAACAATGATTCATGAGCAAAGAACGTCTAAATGGAGGCTCTTCGATCTTTTATAACTTCCGGAGGTAGAGAAGGAAGAAGTTTGAAGTCCACGTACTTGAAGAGGGGTCTCGCGTCCACGCATTAATAAGAATACGTTCGTTCGGGACTTGGGCGAAGAGGTTTATAAAAAATGATTGTGATTTGAGGGGAATTGGAATGGAGTGCTTTTTGTGGTTAACCAATTAAGTTGTGTTATAATTTGTAGGCAAAGAGATTTCCTCGTTGATGGATTTGCAAAATTTTAAGCTTAAGAGCGCGATCTGGCGCGTTAATGGTGGTATAAAAGTTATTAAAAAAAATGGGTTCACTTTGAAGGGAAATAATATTATCAAAAGGATTCTATAATTAATAAGAACAGTCTTGTTGAATTTAATGTAAGGTTGTGAAGTGGGGACATAGAGAGGTATTAGCAGGAGAGGCGATTTATATAAGCTATACTTAACTAACTTTTATTTATAGGCACTATAAAAGAGTTTAGTAAAACTAAATTATACAAATGAATAACAATTTGATGAGATGTATTCCAATAAGTGCTGCTTAGTCAGTGATTTTTTTTCAGTCAGTCTTCTTTTTCATATTTCGAGTTCATATTTTTAAATTTACAAATCTATTTCTAATGATTTTTTTTTTAATGTACAAAAGTTTCGTATTTTTCTGAATTTCTGAGTTTTATATCCATTTTAAATTTGTTATTTTGGTTTTATCTTTTCTTTCCCGACTTTCGTTATTTCTGACATTTGGCTTCGCTGGATGGTTGACAGCATTACCACGTTCCGTGGGCGATGCGTGCATTCCGTTGTTCTATTCTTTTCTCATGTTTGCAGTAGGGGTATTTGTTGGTTTTATATTTGGGGTTACCATCCATCTGATATTGAATACTCAAGTTGTACGCAACTGAAATGGAGGAGTTCCTCTCCTTCACGACAGAGATTCGCAGTTTACCTATAGCCTTTACCTCCTCCTTTCCATTTTTGACTTTTCCTGTTCCCCCAGTCTTCATTTGCGTTTGTCAAACTGAACCTCGACATCAACACAAACTTTTTGGTTTTGCTTCACAAAAACGTTGTTAGTTACCCCGTGAAATTTATTAAACTTTTTTAGTTATTGTAATTTTACCAAATTAATATGAGAATATTAATTAATTTTTTAGAATTGAAAAATATTAAATGCAAAATCAATTTCTAAAGTTTAAGTTTTCCCACTTTGTAAATTTTATATTTTCATCGAAAAATTTAACCAGCAGTGAGTCTCATATACGACAGGATATTTTGGCGAGTAAATGAAACCCCCAACAAAGGAAACTAATTGTAACATCTATGAATGTACAATATATGTTAACACACGTGTCATAGATGTAGGGTTTATTGGAATTTCCATGTGGTTATTGTCATATATCTCTCATCCAATCTTTCAAATGTATGATTTTTAATTAACGAATATATATATATATATATATATATATATATATATATATATATATATATGTGTGTGTGTGTGTGTGTGTGCGCGCGCGCGCGTACTGGTTCTTGTCCTATAGTTTATCTACTAAAGGAAGGTATCCTTATGGATATGTTCCTGAGAGTCTTTAGGATTTGGAATCTGAATTTTATTGTATTAAGGATTCTTTTAAAAATATATATTATGAATAAATTCGTTATAAAGGAAATAAATTGAAATTAATTAATGAATAGAGGGCAATAATCACGTGGGGGATAAAAGGAACAGTGGTTTGTTTTGTAGTCCGGCTTATGTAAATACAAACTGATTTCCCTTCTACTTATTTACATTTTCAGGGTGATTTACATCACCACATACAGAATGTCCCAAAACATCTGCCCAATAATGGACAACATGAAATTAGCTTACTAGACAAAACTTCTGGAACACCCTGTATATATATATATATATATAAATGTCTCTTTCAGTCAGGAAAATGCTATGGAAAATTGAAGTGTTTAAAAATTTCCCGAGAATGAAGGACTCCATTAATTAAAACGGTTTGTTTTGAAGATTTTGTGAATAAAAACAAAATTTTTCAAAATGTTTAGAAGTGAATAATGGATTTATAGGTTAGCAAACGGATTGGATTGGTTACGGACCTAATAATTGAGAACAGTAAGAGCATCTATTTATTTATAGTTATTTATTTATAACTTTTTAATTATCTATTTAGAATTATTGTTTAGTCTTTAGAATTGTTTCACATGTTCAAATGTTAATAATTAATTATTTATTATAGTTAAATTTCTAAATTATTTTATAAATTGAAAGACCTTAAAAATAAATTATATCAAATTATTACATTTTGGGATCTTTTCCGTTTGGGGGCTTGCAGCGAATTTTAATGAAAATAACTGTTTTTGGAGAAATGAAAAGCAAACATGTTAGAGCACTTTAAATAATTAATGTGTTTTTAACGAAAATATCATAACTTAACCTAACCAATCGTCAAGGGCGTACAGTTGACCTAACCAGGCATTCAATTGACCTAACCTAGCATTCAGTTGACCTAATCGGGCATTGAATTGACCTAACTGGGCATTAATTCTTGATTTTTTCTGCTGCTTTTACAGATCTGCCGGGATCCTTCAGAAAAAGGTTCTTCTTAAGTTGCACTTTTTACCGTTTGACCGACGCTTTTGGCAACGAAAGAACTGGGTATTTTTTATCAAAGGAACACACTTTCCCACACTTAGAGCACTTTTTCATAAACAGTAGCAGTTTGTGACTGGCTAAATTTAACACAATCCTCTGTAACTAGTTTAAGCTAGTTAAAACACATATTAATTATTTAAAGTGCTCTAACATGTTTGTTTTTCAGGTACTTGAGGGTTATCTCCCCCCCCCCCACCACCACCACCAATTTTGACAGAATATTTTCGTTAAAACTAACGAAAATATCGCGACTTAACCTAACCAATTATCAAGGGCGTGCAGTTGATCTATTAGTAAATAGTAAATACTATTCCAGAAACAAACAATGTTATAATTAATAATAGATCAACTGTACGCCCTTGATAATTGGTTAGGTTAAGTCGTGATATTTTCATTAGTTTTAACAAAAATATTCTGTCAAAATTGGTGTGGGGGGAGATAACTCAAGTACCGTTTTTCATTTTTCCAAAAAAAGAAAGTTATTTTTGAAATCAGTGACCAAAACTACATTAGTATACCGATTTTCATTAAAATTCGCTGCTAGCCCCCAAACGGAAAAGACCCAAATTTTGTTTTACTTTTTATTTGGATGCGCAAAATATTTATATTTTGAAGTGGTATGGCCTGGTCAACAACAGTTCAAAGCCAATTTGGAATTGGAGATTCGGGGACAGTGATGAGCCTGCTGCGCGTAATTTATTTGTCTCGGCCTAATCCTCTTTTCAAAAAGGACCCAATTTTTCAGCTTGGTGGAATTACCCACTGTCTCGATGCCCTCACGAAGATGAAGAATGAAGGACGAAGGATGTTACACTGAATAACCAGACACACACACACGGCTTATACGCATTTTCGTGTGGTGATTGTCATGTATTTGTCACATATTATTTCCAATCCATGTTTTCAAATTTACGAATCTATTTCCGATGATTTATTTGTTTTAATGTACAAAAGTTTCGTTTCTTTCTGAAAGAGTTTATATCCATTTTAAATTTGCTATTTTGTTTTTCCTTCCCCCTTCCCTTCCCAAATTGTACGCAACTGAAATGGAGGGTTTCCTCTTCTTTAATTCCATTTTTTAATTTTCCCTGTACCCCCATTCTTCATTTCGCGTTTATCCAACTGAATCTCGACAGCAACATTGAAACATTTTTGGTTTTACGACACAAAAGTTGTTAGTTACTCCGTGAAAGTTATTAAACTTTTTTAGTTATTGTAATTTTACGAAATTCAACTGAAATTATTAATTCAATTTTTGTAATTGAAAATTATTAAATGCAAAATTAATTTTTAAATTTTAAATTTTTCCACTTTGTAAATTTTAAATTTCTTTCAGAAAAAATTGAATAAGGAGTTATCTGACTGCATATTTTTAGGGGGGAATCGAACTCCTAAGAAAGAAAATAATTATATCATCAATAAATGTTTAAGATAACAAACGTGTCAGATATATACCATTTATCTGTATCTTCATGTGAAGATGTTCATTATCCGTCATCTATTCGTTCCATTATGTATATATATATATATATTTGTGTGTGTGTGTGTGTGTGTGTGTGTGCATTGGTTGTTGTCCTCCAGTTTATCTACCAAAGGAAGGTATCCTTACGGGTATGTTCCTGAGAGTTCTTACGATTCGGTTTGTGAATTTTATTTTATTAACGAATCTTTTAAAAATATATATTTTGAAAACGTCAGATGAAAATTGGGCCTTTCACACGCATCGTTCAGAAAGGGAACATAATAATGATATTAATTACAGTCAGTTCTTTTTAATTTTTAGGAAGGTAAACTCTCCAAATCTTTTATTATAAAAAGTACTGATAATTTTAATATAAAACATGGAACCTTCCAACTTGATTTTATGATCAAATTTGAGCTGTCAAAGTCTCCTTTTTCTTTTTTTTAAATAAATTGTACCGGTTCGAGTTGCCTAAAGCATGATAGTTTTTAGTAAATACAGTATACCTGTAATTTTGAATCTTAGTTTTCTTTCACTGCCTGAAAGATGACGGTAGTTTCTCTCCAATAGCTCAACGCTTTTAGTTTTTTATTACTTTAATTTTGGGGGTTTCTAATTATTTTATTTAGTTTTTACATGGTTATTATGTTTTTAGCATATATACATATAATATATATACACACAGTAATCCCCCGATTTACGCAAGAGTTCCTGAACCTTCAGCGTAAATTGTAGGTACTATAACATCTAATTCAATGTGTTAGGTACGGTCTCCCCTAAACCTAAGACACCCTAAAAATGAAATAAACTTAAATAATAATATTAATAATAATAATAATAATAATAATCTGCCCAAAATAATAATATTAATTAAATAAATAAATAAATAATAAACTCATCTGTAAAAAAATGTAAAAATTAGTAATAACGTAATTTTTGTTATAAAAAACTTTAATATTTTTTTACCGCGTTAATCTGAAACCACGCAAATGGGGTGCTCGTAAACCGCGGGGTTATTATATAACGTAAAGAACGACGCTTGTATAGAAGAGCGTTCCGCGCAAGATGAGGAGGGAGAACGAACAAATGAAAAAAATGAGGTAACCACCCGGGAATCGAACCCGGGATCTTCCGATTGCCGGTCAGATATGATAACCACTACACTGATCGAGTGAGGCCCATGGTGTAGTGGTCATCATATCTGACCGGCAATCGGAAGATCCCGGGTTCGATTCCCGGGTGGTTACCTCATTTTTTCATTTGTTCGTTCTCCCTCCTCATCTTGCGCGGAACGCTCTTCTATACAAACGTCGTTCTTTACGTTAATTATACTGTGTTGTTTGCAGTTGAAATATATATATATATATATGGGATGAATTTCACAATAAGACACGTGAAATGAATGAATGCTGCAAACCACAAGGAAAAAGAAAAACGATTCCAAAGGCCTTTCTTTTTCTTTGTGTGTTAGCATCATTCATTCATTTCACGTGTTTAACTGTGAAATTCAGCCCATATATATATATATATATATATATATATATATATATATACACTGTATGTGTATATACAGGGTGATTCATAAGTCTGTTACCACTGTAATGGTGAATAAAAATAACTACAAACCACAGTAACTTGTGATGTTTTTTTATTTGAGGTTATTTTTACGCAATTACACATTGGAAATTAAGAGTGGAAATTCTTTCTTTTAAATCATTGACATTACGAGGTTTTGTTGCATATACCCTATCCTTGACCATACCCCATATTTTCACACATCAACAATCTGAAACACAGAAAATATTTCACCATTACAGTGGTAACAGACTTATGAATCACTCGATATATATTGAACTGTAACGGTTTTATTTGTGAATGAGTAATATTGTATATTCGTGTTAAATTTGGTATGTTGAGTTTTATTCTCCTTTCCTGATCTTTCTTTATTTTTGGAATTTGGCCTCGCAGAAGAAATAAGTGTTCTCATGTCTTGCGGGCGATGCTGACGCTCTTTCGCTGGACTCCTTTTGCCATGTTTACAAGAGGGTTTGTTCGTCACATATTTGGGGGTTGCAGGCTTTTCAGTTTGAATCCTGAAATTGCACGCAGCTGAATCGGAGGAGTTCCTCTCCTTCGCGAAAGAGATTCGCAGATTATTTGTAGCCTTTACCTCCTCTTATTTCCTGTTCATTATTCTTCATTTTTCTTTTATCCACCTCAGTCTTGACACCAACACTAAAACTTTATTGGTTTAAGACAAAAAAAAGTTGTTAGTTACCCCGTGAAAGTTATTAAACTTTTTTAGTTATTGTAATTTTACGAAATTCAACTGAAATTATTAACTAAGTTTTTGTAATTGAAAAATATTAAATACAAAATTAATTTCTAAATTTTAAGTTTTTCCACTTTGTAAATTTTATATTTCTAGCAATAAAAATATCCCAATTATTTGGATTTATTCTTTACTTCATTATTTTTGGGGGGGATAAAACCCTAACAAATAAATACGTACGTTAATAATAAACACACGAGGTGGTACTTCAACTCCGACAAAATGATATACTTTTTACAAGTAATTAAAAGAAATTCTAAGTCTTTGCATGGGAAAATATATTTGATTTAATTGGTACAGAAAAAGATTTTAAAGAATTATCGTTAATATACAAGAAAGGAAGAAAGAAAGGAAGGAAGGAAGGAAGAAAGGAAGAAAGAAAGGAAGGAAGGAAGGAAGAGGAAGAAGACATACAAACCAGATGGAGAGAATATTTCGAGTGGCTGCTGAATGAAGAGAATGACAGGATATTCTGGGAGGACGGGCAACCAAATGAAGGGATGACGGGAAGAATGGAGAGGAGTGAAGTGGTGAGGGAGTTGGCGAAGATGAAGAATGGTAAGGCAGCTGGACCAGATAAGATACCTGCAGAGGCATGGAAGGCATTAAGAGAGGAAGGTATTGATTTACCATGGGATCTAATGGAGAAACTGTTTGAACAGGAGGTGATTCCCGATGAGTGGCGTAGCAGTGTTGTGGTGCCAATCTATAAGGAGACGGGGGATGTGCAGGACTGTGATAACTATAGAGGGATTAAGCTCATGTCACACACCATGAAGATATAGGAGCGTTTCGTGGACGGAAGATTGAAAGATGAAGTTGACATAGCAGAGGAGCAGTACGAATTCATGCCGGGTAGAGGAACCATGGATGCAGTATTTGCCTTACGCCAGGTGATTGAGAGGTACAGGGAGGGACAGAGACCGATGCATATGGTATTTATAGATTTAGAGAAGGCTTACGACATGGTCTCAAGGGGTCTAGGAAAAAAGCCCCCGGCGGAAAATAACCACCCAGGAAAAAACCCACCCGGAAAAAAACCACCGTGGAAAAAATCCACCGAAGGGAAAATAACAGTAATGATAAAAATGATTTATTGGACGACATTAAAGAAGCTTAAAATTGTCATTTAAACAAACATTTAATAAGTTAGAAATCAAGGAATCCAACCAAGTAAAACCAAGTAAAGAAGCTTAAAATTGTCATTTAAACCGTGGCCGGACAGTTTGCCTACGGACAGTTTGCCTACGGACAGTTTGCCTACTGGACAGTTTGCCTACTGGACAGTTTGCCTTCTGGACAGTTTGCCTACTGGACATTATGCCTATGGACACCATGCCTATGTGGTATATTTATCCTTACCTTATTTAACTTATTTAACTTATTTAACTTCAGATTCATGCAAAAGAATTAATTCAAAATTAAAATGTGTTGTTGCCCTTAATAGCATAAATGTCTGAAAATATATCAAGTAAGAAAGGGAAACAGAAGTTTTCACATAATGGATATTTGTATGTGTTTGATAAATGTAGCAAGCGCGACCCTTCGTTACTTTTTTGGCGGTGCGAGCAAAAGAGTCAGTGTATTATAAGGTGTGTATATATAATATGGGTACTTTTCCGTTATCTGCCCCATTGACGATTGGTTAGGTTCAGTCATGATATTTTCATTAAAACTATCAAAAATATCACAACTTAACCTAACCAATCGTCACTGCCCGGTTAGGTCAACTGTACGCCCTTGACGATTGGTTAGGTTAAGTCGTGATATTTTCGTTAGTTTTAACGAAAATATCACGACTTAACCTAACCAATCGTCAAGGGGGCAGATAACGGAAAAGTACCCATATTATATATACACACCTTATAATACACTGACTCTTTTGCTCGCACCGCCAAAAAAGTAACGAAGGGTCGCGCTTGCTACATTTATCAAACACATACAAATATCCATTATGTGAAAACTTCTGTTTCCCTTTCTTACTTGATATATTTTCAGACATTTATGCTATTAAGGGCAACAACACATTTTAATTTTGAATTAATTCTTTTGCATGAATCTGAAGTTAAATAAGTTAAATAAGTTAAATAAGGTAAGGATAAATATACCACATAGGCATGGTGTCCATAGGCATAATGTCCAGTAGGCAAACTGTCCAGTAGGCAAACTGTCCGTAGGCAAACTGTCCGTAGGCAAATTGTCCGTAGGCAAACTGTCCGTAGGCAAACTGTCCGTAGGCAAATTGTCCGTAGGCAAACTGTCCTAGCGCCATTTAAACAAACATTTAATAAGTTAAAAGCTTAGGTTATAAGCAATGCCCCGTAAAAAGTCTAAAAGAGAGCGATCTTCAAAGCTGCTAACAATGTGTCTAATGCGAGTTGCTGCATCTTTGTACTTCTTCTGCGTTGTTGGAAGATGACCAGCGCAAGCCTGTACCATATAAACTTCTTGCAATGCCTGCTCTTTTTGAATGCTTTTTAAAAAGACCCAAATATTCGGATGGGAGCATTCAATACTTGCTTGAAAACTTCTATGCCAACCTTCGATGGCATTGTTGGTCTTTGGGAGGTCACTTTTAGCTCTCGTATACATATTCCATATATTGATATCAAATACTGGATGTCTCCTGCTCCTTCTGTTTGGTCTCCCAACGTAGGTATCCTCGAAATAATCCAGGATGCAATTTGCATCTTCAGGGAAATCATCAGCAAGTGTTTCAAATGCTTCAAATACATAATCTGGCGGGCAAAAGCTAAAGCAGAAATCCTGCGCATTTTTAGAGAAAAATCCGGACTGATAGCATATAATTGTGAAAGTCCTGCATCCTGAATTTTTCTATAGATGTTTTGACATAGGTGAAAGAAACAACCTTTAATTTCTGTTTCGGGAAATACTGATTTTATATTTTATGCATGGCCTTTTCAAAATCTACCATAACGCTAGTTGGCTTTAAATTTCCATTGAGATTTTTAATTTTTTCAAGCAGTAGCGTGTAAGTGACTTCGGTTTTATTAGGTAAAAGGGAATAAATACAAGGTGTTGCACGTCCATTAATAAAAGTATGTATAGTATATACTTGTGTAAACAGAGATGGAGTTACACTGAATGTTCCATCCATAAACCAATCTTTATGAGATTCAAGATACGATAGATTCTTATAAGTACCAAATATCAAAAGTCTTTGACCTATCGGACCAGAGTCATACAAAAGAAAATTTTCATTATCTTCAGTAACCTTGAATTCGTCTGGAATTACGAGATCTTCGGTAGTTAGTGGCAAAGGGATAGAATTCTGACTTCTTTGTCTACACTGCCTGAGGTTTCTTTTTAAGTGCTTGATAGTTGGGAGTTTCGCTGCCGCTTCGTTATCAATTCCTTCAATTTCTTGTGCAATTATTTGCTGAGGAGTGTCGTGCGTGGTTTTCGCTTTAGCTTTCATTTTTGTAAAGCACTAAGAGTTTGAACATTACTTGGATCCGCTCCATGTGTATGTGCATTTAGTCTTTCAACAATTTCACTATCTTTCACTTTTACCCGCGCTTTGCACTGCGAATTGGCACGACGATGTACACACTCGTACGATGTTACATCATTTGCTAAGTCTTTTTGCTTAACGTAGACATAGTCTTCAAAACACAATTTAAATCCACCTTTATTTGACTGTATGAACTCCATGATGGGCCAAGCGTAACTGAAACTAAATATCTTTTAGGTTTCCTTTTAACCAACGAACAAATGTTGCCACTTAGGCAAATTAAACTTAAAATGAATCAATTTTGATTTTATTTAATTTATTTTATAAAGGTGGTTTTTTTCCACTTAGGCAAATTAAACTTAACTGAATCAATTTTGATTTAATTTAATTTATTTTATAATGAATTGATTTTACTTTGTGCTCTGAGTGATTTTTCCAACGGTGGTTTTTTTCCGGGTGGGTTTTTTCCTGGGTGGTTATTTTCCGCCGGGGCAGAGAAGCCTTAGACAGAAGATGGTACCGGAAAAATATGTCAGACTGATACAGGAAATGTATAGAGATGTACATGCGACGGTTAGGAGCTGTCTGGGAGAGACGGACAGTTTTGAAGTAAGAGTTGGGTTGCATCAGGATCTGCGCTTAGCCCGTTTCTCTTTAATATAGTGATAGAAATGCTGACAGAGGGAGTGAGAGAGAGAGAGAGAGAGAGAGAGAGAGAGAGAGCGCCATGGAGTATGCTTTACGCAGACGATATAGCATTGTGTGCGAGACAAAGGAGGAGATGGAACAGAAGTTAGGGAGTTGGAGAGGAGCGTTGGAAAATAGAGAGATGAAAATAAGCAGAAGGAAGACTGAATACTTACGGTGTGGCTTACATGAGGATCAGGAAAATGAGATGGTAATGAATGGAGAAGTGATAAAAAGAGTAAACCGATTTAAGTACTTGGGCTCGTTAATGGATGAGGAAGATGTGGAGAAAGAAATTAATAATAGAGTGCAAGCTGGGTGGAAGAATTGGAGAGAAATGTCGGGTGTCTTGCGCGATAGAAAGGTGCCAGTGAAGTTGAAAGGAAAGGTATATAAAACTGTGGTGAGACCAGCAATGTTGTATGGAACGGAGGCATTACCTATGAAGAAGACAGATGAGAACAAAATGGATGTAGTAGAGATTAGGATGTTGCGATGGATGTGTGGTGTAAAAAGAGAGGATAGGATCAGGAATGAGTATATTAGAGGAACTCTGAAGGTGGCAGAGGCATTAAAGACGATACAGGAGGCAAGAATGAGATGGTATGGGCAAGTGATGAGGCGAGATGAAGATTATGTCGGACGTAGGGTGATGGTGATGGAGATGCCGGGTGGGCGAAGAAGAGGAAGACCGAAGAAGAGATGGAAGGATTGTGTCAGAGCGGACTTACGGGAGAAGAATTTGGAGGAGGATATGGTGTACGACAGACCAAGATGGAGGCGACTCACCTTAACCAGCGACCCCATATAAAAAATGCGATTAATTATGCTGAGGAAGAAAAAGAAGAAGATCGTTAATTTACATTTTGAATTAACATGTATGATAATATTAAGAATACATTAAATGGCTGATTTCATTCAATAATTATTTGATAAGTATTGTATAATCCATTTAGTGTGACCTATCTTCATTTCATTTTAAAGTAGAAAAAAAATGTTGATATGATAAAATTAAATGTTTTGAGAGTTACAGTAGTTCCAACCTTTATTTGAAATTATATTTTTACAATATTATCTTTATCTTTATCTTTTAGCTTTTATAATTTTATAATTTATATTGATTATTAAATAAGTTCTCATTTGAGGCGGAAATGAAAAATGGATTTCCAACTCAATGTTTGTGAGGTGGAATATCACCTCGTCACTGAATATGATCTAAAGGATTCGAGGGCGTTGCTGCAAGAACCAGTGACAGTACTCCACCCGTCGCCGGTTTGTATCATCGGAAATAACCTCCGAACCAGCTAGACGTTGCAGGGGTGGAAATGACATTTCTTTAGAATTCGCTGGATAGAACTCCTGCTGACACGAAATCTCTGACTGACAGAGATTCGCGGCTTTCTCTTTTTCTACTTGTGACTTTTCTCTTCGGTTTATTTGTTGGAATTTTATAAGATTAAGTGAAATTATTAATTTATCTTTAAAAATTGGGAAATAATAAATGAAAATTTAATTTTTTTAATTTTACGTTTTTTTACTTCGTAAATTTAAATTTTTGTTTTATCAAAATATCATAAAAGTTATTACTCATAAGTCAGAACGTTGTGATATTTTGGGAGGAGAAAATAAACCCCTTAAAAAGGAAAAATTGAAATTAATAATCAGTAGATGTGAATAATGAAGTGGGGATGGAGGAACAGTGGTTTCTTTTGTAATTCATACATACGTAAATACAAAGCGAGTTCCCTTCTACTTATTTACAATTTTAGTGTGACTTACATAACCATATACAGAGTGTCCCAAACGTCTGCCCAATAATGCACAACATGAAATTAGCCTCTGGGCAGAACTTCTGGGACACCCTGTATATGTGTGTGTGTGTGTGTGTGTGTGTGTGTGTGTGTATATATATATATATATCCGCGACGTTTCTTCTACACAAGCGTCGTTCTTTACATTAATTATACTGTGTAGTGTTTGCAGTTAAAATGTATATATGTACGGCATGAGAACGTGCCCCCTCAGGGCATTTGATTCCGCTCATATGTAGGAGAATTACGAGTTGTGACTGATCGGGGACCTTGGTGCAGTGGTTAGCACATCCGACCGGCAATTAGATGGTCCCGGGTTCGATTCCTGGGAGGTGGCTCGTTTTCTCTCCCAATCTTGTGCGGACGTTTCTTCTACACAAGCGTCGTTCTTTACATATATATATATCCTTTTGTGATGAAGGACTCCATTAATTAAAATGGTTTGGTTTGAAGATTTTGTGAATAAAAACAAATTTTTGCAAAATGGTTTGGAACGAATAATGGATTCATAGGTCAGTAAACGGATTGGTTTGGTTACCCACCTAATATTTGAGATAATTGTTTATTCTTTAGAATTATTGTTTAGTCTTTAGAATTGTTTCACATATTCAAATGTTAATAATTAATTATTTATTATAGTCAAATTTTTAACACTTTAATGCCCAGTGTGTGAAATTTTCATCGTTAACTTTGGAAGCAATTTTAGACCTTCCAGTTCCCAATGTGTGAAATTTAACACATTTCGTATTTTATTAATTATGAACAATAAAACTTTGTAAAATATATTTTTCAGTTATTTTGGGTCCAATTAAACGATTTTTATACCCCAATTTTTTTTTTACTTTTCGACTTAATTTGGGTATGAAAGGGTTAAATTATTTTATGAATTAAAAGACTTTAAAAATATATCAAATTATTAAATTTTGTTTCACTTTTTATTTGGATGCGCAAAATATTTATATTTCAAGGTGGTATGACGTGGCCAACAACAGTCCAAAACCAATTTGGAATTGGAGATTGGGGGCAGTGATGAGCCTGCTGCGTGTAATTTATTTGTCACGACCTAATCCTCTATTGAAAAAGAGGACTCAGTTTCTTGTTTGGTGGCATTACCGACTGTCATGATGCCTTCACATGGACGAAGGATGTCACACAGAATAACCAGACACACACACGGCTTATATGCATTTCCATGTGGTGATTGTCATGTCACATATTTTTTCAATCCATATTTTCAAATTTACGAATCTATTTCCGATGACTGATATCTTTATTGTACAAAAGCTTCGTTTCTTTCTGAATGAGTTTGTAGCCATTTTAAATTTACTATTTGGTTTTTCGTTCTCCTTTCCCGACTTTCCTAATTTCTGCCATTTGGCTTCACAGGATGGGTGACAGCCTTCCCACGGTCTGCTGGCGATGCTGGCATTACTTCGTTGGATTCTTTTGCCATGTTTGCAGAGGGCAGTTTCTTGGTCTTATTTCTGGAATTAGTAGACCACTTAGTTTTGTTCGTCAAATTGCACATAACTGAACTAGATGGGTTCCTCTCCTTTACGGAAGAAATTCGCAGTTTACCTGTCTTTTATCTCCTCGGTTTTCTTTCCATTTTTTTTACTTTTCTCTGTTCATCACTCTTTATTTCGCTTTTGTCCACCTCAATCTCGATATCTACCCAGAAACTTTATTGGTTTTGCTTCAAAACAAAGCTGTTAGTAACCCCGTGAAAGTTATTAAACTTTTTAGTTATTGTAATTTTACCAAATTCAACTGAAATTATTAATTAAGTTTTTAGAATTAAAAAATATTAAATGCAAAATTAATTTCTAAATTTTTAAGTTTTTCTACCTTGTAAATTTTATATTTCTGACACAAAAATAATTTGTGCGAAGCAGTCTCAAACTGCTCATATTTTGGCGGTGAAATGAAACCCGTGACAAAGGAAACTAATTGTAACATTCTTAAATGTATATGTTAACATACGTGTCCACACACAGTTTAAAAACATTTCCACGTGACGATTGTCATATATTTGTCACGTACTACTCTTTCCAAAGAATATTTTTTAATTTGCGAATATGTGTGTGTGTGTGTGTGTGTGTGTGTGCTGGTTTTTGTTCAATATCTACGAAAGGAAGGTGTCCTCACGTGTATTTTCCTACTTACTTTAAGGATTTGGACTCTGAATTTTATTATATTAAGGATTCTTCTAAAAATATATTTTACGAATACGACAGATAAAAATTCGTCCTTGCACAGGCATCGTTTAGATAGGGAACATAATATTGATATTAATAACCCTCAATTTTTTTAAATATTGGTAATAATGACCAACGCAAACTCACCAGATTTTTAATTATAAAAAGTACTGAAAATTTAAAATAAAACATGGAACCTTCTAACTTGATTTTATGATTCAATTTGGGCCATCAAAGTCTCCTCTTTTTCCAAATAATTTACACTGGTTTGAGTTGTCTGAAGTTCGGTGGTTTTACGAAATACATCTTTTACTTGTGACTCTTTCTTTTAGTTTCCTTTCACCAACTGAAAGATGACGGTAGTTTCTCCCCCAAAACTTCGCTTTTTAGTGTTTCATTACTTTAATTTTGGGGGATTCTAATTATTTTACTTAATTTTTACAAGGTTATTGTGTTTTAAGCACACACACACACACACACACACACACACACACACACACACATATATATATATATATATATATATATATATATATATATATATATTACATCGGTTTTATCCGTTAATGTGCATTACTCGTACATTCGTATTAAATTTGCTATTTTGACTTTTGTGCTCTCTTCCCTGCCTTTCTTTATATAAATTCTGGAATTTGGTCTCACAGAAAGATATGTCCTGCCCCAAAAGGCTAATTTCATGTTGTACATTATTGGGCAGATGTTTTGGGACACTGTATATGGTGATTGTGAATCACACTGAAAGTGTAAATAAGTAGAAAGGAACTCAGTTTGTATTTACGTAAGCCGGACTACAAAATAAACCACTGTTCCTTCCATTCCACTTGATTATTCATATCTATTGATTAGTAATTTAAAAGTTTTTCTTTTTAAGGGGTTCATTTGTCCCATCTAAAATATCAGAAATATCTGAAAACTTTTGAGATATTTTCATAAATCAAAAATTTAAATTTACAAAGTAGAAAAACGTAAAATTAAAAAAATTAAATTTTAATTTATTATGTCCCACTTTTTAAAGATAAATTAATAATTTCAGTTAATTTTACAAATTTTCGACAACTAACGATTTTCAATAACTTTCACGGGGTCACTAAAATCTTTTATGGCTGTAAAAACGATAAAGTTATAGTGTTCAGGTGGAGATTAAAGTGGAAAAAGATAAAGTGAAGAGTGGGGAAGATCGAAGAGAAAAGTCACAAGTGGAAAAAGAGAAAGGTGCGAATCTTTGTCAGTAGAGATCTCATGTCAGAGATCTCGTATCAGAGATCTCATGTCAGCAGCCATTCTATCCAACGAATTTTAGAAATATCATTTCCAACCCAACAAAGTTCATTGCGTTGCGTTGATACAAACCGGTGGGTGGAGTACAGTAACTGATTATTATATCAACTCGCTCGAATCTGGTAGATCATGTTCAGTGACGAGGCTATATTCCACCTCACAGATAATGTTAATAAGCATAATGCCCGCTTTTGGGCCAACGAAAACCCACACTGGACGGACGGATGCGACTCGTTTGCAATATGATCCCCGAGTAATGTGGGCAGCAATATAGACTGATCGGCTAATTGGTCCTTACTTCTTCGATAACACTGAAACTGGTGACACTCTCTAGAATTTAGTAGAAATGCTGCAGCCATACCTACAACCCATTCTGGAAAACGTACAATTGGCACACCGGGCAAATCTGTGGTTCCAACAGGACACACACACACACACACACACACACACACACACACACACACACACACACATTTGTAAATAAAAAATGATATATTAGAAAAAATATGTGAGCGATATATGACAATCATCACATAGAAATGCATATAAACTGTACATATCTGACACGTGTGTTAACATAATATATATAGTGGGCCTATTGTTAGCCGTTTGAGGTGATGCTGATTAATTTAGTGCTAATGACTAAATGATGAAATGACTGATTGTTAATGGCAGGCTGGGTCAACGATTTATGATGTCATACATTATCACCGGTTGAAAGTGGCTAATGGAGTAGGCCTACTATAATATTTCTGAGTGATACGAATTGCTTCGAGGTCACCAGCAAATATTGTTAAGGTTATAAAACGCACCTTATTGTTTTGTATTTAATTAAGAAAATAAATCAGTTATTTGTTCACAGTGAATAACAAATGATTGACAGTAATCATGGCGAATAACAGTTATTTAACAGCCTTTATATTATGCTAAGATGACATAGAGCTTAGCCAATAAGAGAAATGGTTAAAAGCTTAATTGTCAAGTAATGCATTCATTTATGTTAGGCTAATGGCATGCAAAATGGAACACAACATAAAGTATAAAACCTAGTGATAATAGAAATTAAGCACGTACGTTTTGGTACACTGAATAGACGTAACCCACTGATTATGTAGGCTAAAGATTATTCATAAATGAACATGGAATAAATGCTTACAGCCTAATAATAATAGAAATTAAGCACGTACGTATGGTACACTGAATAGGTGACGCAGGCTAGAGTTACGCATAAATGGAACATTGAATGGGCCTAGTAATGATATTAAGAATACACGTGAGTTTAGTACACGGTAAGTGGATTCGGCCGTCAATAATGAAATGCTTAAATAAATCACATAAATAAGTGGATGCAAAATATTGATGAATACATGAAAGAACACAATAGCAGGATGATACAACTCACGATTACGGTATTGGAAATGACACTTGAACTGGGCACAGGAAATAAGCCTAGTGCGGGTTTGTATATTAGAGAATTAGTCTGATGCACAATCAAATATTGTAATGACACTTGAATTAGGAAATAGGCCTAGTGTTTCAACGAGAGTTAGTTTGAACGATTTGTAAAACACTTTTGGAGTATAGCCTATCGTCCGGCGGTAGGCTGGTGTAGGCTTCACGAGAGTTAGTTAGAAAAGATGCACTTGTCTTACCAGAAACGATGAATACCTCTGGCGAAGGAGTGTAGAAGGTGAACCTATTCCTGTTGGCTCGAGGAGTCGTTGTCGTCCGTTGTTCTGCAAGTCGAGGTCTTCACAGTGAAGTGTTCACGGGCCTATTGGATTCTCGTTGACGGCCGCTTTCCGTAAAGGGGCGGACGCTGAACTAAGGTGAAGTGATTTGGGCTTGTAGTTTCGTAGAAGGTTCACGTACTGTATCCTCCTTGAGGATGTTTTCTCTTAGCGTTGAACTTTGCCGGTGCTCTCGAGGATGATTGGTAACCGGTTGGGGTGTGGTGAAGAGGCCAATAGAAACGTCTACTGCGGTAGTGTTGTTTGTTGCAGGAAGGATTTATAGCTTACGTCAAGTGATGCATGCTTTGTGTAGAGTTGAGATGATGCTTGAGGACTAAAGCCGGCTGAAGTCGAAACGGCGCTGGGCTTCGAAGAAGTGCTTCTGCAGGCTGACGACAGAAGATCTTACTTGACGATAGATCGAAAGCCTTGAAGGAACAGCAGGCCGCTCCTCCGGCGGGAAGCCGGAGGGCGGTTGATGTGACGAGTTGTACTGACGAAGGAGAAACGTGACACGTGACGAGAAATGCAAACGAGAAATGGTGAGCGCGAGTGAGCGAGTGAGGATGAGTGAAGAGTGAGTGAGAATGAGTATCAGTGGAATCTCGCTTATATAACCTCTGTAACGCGGAACTTTCGCGGGCATTTCTTGAAACGCCTCCTACGCGTCCTTTAGTCGATAAGGACTAGCTTTCGCGGGCCTTTTGGGAAGAAACAGACGTTTTCATTGTTTCTGATTCCTTGACCACGTGTGTCTTCTAAGAATGTTTGATGATGGCATGGAAGAAAGAATTTGTTTGTCTACTTGTTAGTCTATTTCTTGTCGGTCCTCTACGCATTTATTGATGTTAAAATTAGTTTTCTTTGGTTGGGGTTTCATTTACCCCCAAAAAATATACCGTTGAAAGATTTTTACGTTCTATGGCTCGTTTTTCTCAATTGGAAATCTAAAACTTACGAAGCGGAAAAACTTAAAATTTAAAAATTAATTTTGCATTTAATATTTTACCATTCTAAAAACTTAATTAATAATTTCAGTTTAATTTAGTAAACTAAAGTAACTAAAGATGTTTAATAACTTTCACGGGGAAACTAACATCTTTTTTGTGTTGTAACACTAATAATGTTTCAGTGTCGGTGTCGAGATTTAGGTGGACAAACGCAAAATGAAGATTGGTGAAGAGAGAAAATTGAAAAATAGAAAGAAAGAAGAGGAGGTAAAGGACACATGAAACTATGAATCTGTGTCCGGAAGGGAGGGACTCCTCCGATTCAGGTGCGTGTAATTTAAGGATTCAAACTGAATCCAGAAATGAGACCAACAAAACCCTTCTACAAACAGTGCAAAAAGAGTTAAGCGAAGGAACGCCAACATCGCCAGAAGGAGGTGAGAAGAAACATATCTCTTCTGTGAGACCAAATTCCAGAATTTATATAAAGAAAGGCAGGGAACGGAGCACAAAAGTCAAAATAGCAAATTTAATACGAATGTACGAGTAATACACATTAACGGATAAAACCGATGTAATATACATATATATATATGTGTGTGTGTGTGTGTGTGTGTGTGTGTGTGTGTGTATGGTGTGTGTATGTGTGTCCTTAAAACACAATAACCTTGTAAAAATTAAGTAAAATAATTAGAATCCCCCAAAATTAAAGTAATGAAACACTAAAGAGGCGAAGCTTTTTGGGAGAAACTACCGTCATCTTTCAGTTGGTGAAAGGAAACTAAAAGAGTCACAAGTAAAAGGTGTATTTCGAAAAACCACCAAACTTCAGACAACTCAAACAAGTGCAAATTATTTGGAAAAAGAGGAGACTTTGATGGCCCAAATTTAATCATAAAATCAAGTCGGAAGGTTCCATGTTCTATAAATTATCAGTACTTTTTATAATTAAAAATTCGGTGATTTTGCGTTTGTCATTATTACTAATATTTAAAAAAAATGAGCGTTATTAATATCGATATTATGTTCCCTATCTAAACGATGCATATGCAAGGACGAATTTTTATGTGCCGTATTATTGGGCTCAAAGACAATGTCGTAACAGCGCTTCCCGTTGATCAGAGAAGTTAAACGACATTGGGGATGGGTAGTAGTTGGATGGGAGACCGTCCTCCGCGTCCAGATTATATAGCGACCCGTGGTTTGGATCCCACGTAAAGCTGTAGGTCCCCTCCCTCATATGACATTAGATGTTGCGAAGGAGGTGAAACAACCCCATTCATTATTATTATCTTTCATATTCATAGTAATAGAGCGATTAAAGGAAAAAACTAATAAGATTGTTTTAACAGGTATACTTCCTCAAATTATCCAGCGTAACGATTTCTACAGCAAGGCGACCTATATTAACAATAACCTAAAGTCTCTTTGCCAACAGGAAGGAGTGCATTTTGCGAATTTTTGGAACAGTTTTTACGGCAGGAGGGACTTGTTCCTCGGAGTTGGACTTCATCTTAATGACGTTGGAGCTGTGCGTTTAGGAAGACTATTTCATAATACTGTCTCTTCTTTTCAGGCTGCCGTAACTCGAACGGTCCCAGCGTAAATTCCATAAATTTCCACTGCGCTCGCGAAGGTGTCGCAATTACAAACAATTTGAAGGTTCTATCCTTAAATGCTCGTAGCCTACGAAATAAAAGAAACGAATTTTTTTCTTTAATTGCTTCTAAAGACTATGATATAATTGCGATAAATGAATCGTGGCTTAGCACTGAAACTCGTGACTTTGTAGGGGAGTATCAAATTAAAGGTTATAGACTTTTTGTTAAAAACAGAATAGGTAGGCGAGGAGGCGGTGTTATGTTGTATATCAAAGATAATATAGCGAATGTTATAGAAGTAAAGCACACAATTCCAGAACCGATAGATTCGACTATAGCAGAACTTAAATTGAACGATTTCAAACTTGTTGTTGCGGTTATATATAGGCCCCCTAATCAACAGCTGATACGGACGAAGCGTTATATCGTGAACTAAAGAGAATAATCGGTAGTGAGCAGGCTTTAGTTATGGGTGACTTTAATTGCGCTAACGTAAATTACGATACAATGCAGGGAGACGCGGAAGGTAATCGTTTAGTTAATTTTCTCGAGGATAGCTTTCTTATTCAAAAGGGGGAACCTACGAGGTTGGACAGTATTTTAGATTTAGTAATAACTACAGATGATAGGCTAATTACTGATCTTCAAGCAATAGAACCGTTAAGCAATAGCGATCACAATATGGTAGAGTTTGTCCTCTCAGTAAGTCACTCGAAACCAGCTAACTCGACTAAAATTCCTAACTTCCAGCACGCAGACTTTAGTAAATTTCGAAATAAATTGTCACACGTCAATTGGGAAAACATAATGGGGAATTCCAACGCAAAACTAATGTGGGAATCGTTCGAAACAGTATTTAGGACTATAAATGAGGAATGTGTACCGTACAAAATTAAGCGTGCGAAAGTAAACAATAAGCCCTTGTGGTTTACTTCAGAGTAGGAGACATTAAAAGAGTAGAGATAGGGCTTATAAGCTACATAATTGCGATAAAGACAATTTGTGGTTACGAAACAACTACATATCTCTAAGGCGTGAAAAAAGTGTAATAAAAAAGTCCAAGCGCGAATTTGAAATCTCCATAGCTCGTGACGGTAAAGAAAACCCCAAGCGATTCTTTCAATACGTCAATAATAGAAATCCAGTAAAAAGCGTCTTGGGGCCTTTGTAAAATGTAAACGGAGATCTAGTTTCTGAAAACAAGGAAATGGCTACCTTGCTAAATGAATTTTTTACGTCAGTTTTTACTATAGAAGATGTAACGAATATCCCTAGTCATAGACATAATACCTTTTGATAATGGTAATATTTTGGATAATATAGTGGTTAGTGAAGGGGAGGTAATGCGCTATATTGATAAAATGGAAACGCGTAAATCACCGGGGCCGGATTCCATATATCCCATACAACTAAAAGAATTAAAAGATAGCATTGTTGTGCCGCTAACAAGGATTTTTAATGCGTCTATTTCTGAGGGGTGCGTACCAGATAATTTCAAGTTAGCAAACGTAACCCCTATCTTTAAGAAAGGCGATAAAGGTGCGGCGGGAAATTACAGGCCAATCAGTTTAACGTCTGTTGTAGGTAAGCTACTGGAATCAATAATTAGGGATCGTATAGTCGAACACTTAGAATTCCATAAACTAGTTAGAAATACGCACCACGGATTTAGGCGAAACAAATCTTGCTTAACTAATCTTTTAGAATTTTTCCAAAGCGTGGTTGACGTTTACGATAGACATCGGGCGGTTGATGTAGTGTATTTAGTTTTTCAAATAGCGTTTGACACCGTTCCGCACAAAAGACTCATTGAAAAAACTAAGGCTCATGGAATCATGGGTGTAGTAATAAATTGGCTAGAAGAGTGGTTGCGAGGTAGGAAACAGAGGTGGTCGTTGATGGAGCGGAGTCGTGTTGGGCTAATGTAGCGAGTGGCGTTCCTCAAGGTTCTGTATTGGGCCTCTTGCTTTTCTTATATTATTAACGATTTAGATGTCGGCCTAGTCAGTACAGTTTCAAAGTTTGCGGATGACACGAAGCTGGGTGGTAGGGCGATTAATGACGAAGATAGAGGTAAAATCCAGGAAGATCTGAATAAAATCGTTGATTGGTCAGTCACATGGCAAATGAGATTTAACGTTGATAAGTGCAAAATTTTGCATATAGGTTCGCGTAACGGTAATTTTGCGTATAGTATGTCAGAGAAAGATTTAACAAGCGTAGAGCAGGAAAAAGATTTAGGAGTTATAGTCACTGGTGATTTAAAAGTAGCGAAACAAAGTACAGCAGCGGTCAATAAGGCGAACAAAGTGTTAGGTTTTATAGCTCGAAATTTTGAGTACAAATCGCGCGATATTATAGTTCCACTTTATAAATCATTAGTTAGACCCCATTTGGAGTACGCGGTCCAATTTTGGAATCCGCATATGCGCAAAGATATAGACAAAATCGAAAAAGTTCAAAGACGAGCAACTAAGATGATTCCGTCGCTTAGGTCAAAGTCGTACGAGGACAGGCTTAAAGAGTTAAAATTGACAACACTCGAGACTAGGAGGCTAAGGGGTGATCTAATCCAGGTTTTCAAAATTATGAATGGGTTCGATAACGTAGATAGAGATAGCTTTTTCGAAATATCTCAATATAAAAGGACTAGAAATAACGGGTGTAAGTTGACAAGTAGAAGGTTCGAGACAGCAGTTGCCAAAAACTTTTTTACGCATAGAATAGTAAATAGGTGGAATAGTTTGCCGGTAGAAGTAATTAGTAGCACGTCTATAAACATGTTTAAAAATCGATTAGACAAATATGTTGATAGATTGAGTATAGTTTAAGGTAGTAAAATTAAGGCTTCGTGGTGATAGATCCCACAGCTCAACACAAATGTTGTGGGATATAGGGAGACAGCATCTTGGGTTAGGGGATACTTTCTGTCCTTGCACACGCCATTTCAGGCACGTGCACAGGGGGGGTGCTTGGGGTGCTTGAGCCCCTGCCCTTTTTCTTCTTCATATCAAAAGTGCCCTTTTAGTCAAAATTCATAAATATATTGATTCGACATAAATTTGAATTAATTAGTTATATTTTATTTAGTTACTGCTACTTCAACAGATTTTCAAAACTGGAATTACTTTGATCTATGATTTTTTTATTAGAATAATAAACTTAACATACCGTTACTATTATTTTGTCAATCAGGGAGGGCGTCCCTAGTGGTAACACTGACTGCAGCTGTTCACTGTTGATTGCGTCTCTCGGGTATGTGGGTGTATTGTTTACTGTTTGTTTATTTTACGTTAACCTAAGCTAACTAGTGATTTCTCACTGATAATTATGGTAAGTTGGAATCCAAAGCAGTGTGACATTACTCCAAAAATATTGTATGACATTACTCGTAAAGTTGGTAAAAACGTCCACGTCCCCTACTTAGTCTTAGGCCTACTAGGCTAGGCCCATCAGTACACCAGTGTGTCAAACGATGGATTTTGGGTTTTAGTACTGGCATGAATTTCATTAAATTAATAAATTATTTATTAAACAACATATCATGGCTAGGCCCATCAGTACACCAGTGTGTCAAACGATGGATTTTGGGTTTTAGTACTGGCATGAATTTCATTAAATTAATAAATTATTTATTAAACAACATATCATAACCTTTTCATTTTTAATATGAAATTGATTTTAAAACAATACAATTTTCATTAAAAGTGAATAAAAATACCTAGATTATTTATTATAAAACGATGCAATTTTTCCGCAAGGACGACAATTACGGTAGATCCTTCTGCCCTTTATCCTGCTGATTGATACTTATAAAAGTTATAAGTAAAGTAACTATTTAGAAATTGCATTTGTATTTTTCTGATAAGAATCAATATTTTTCTATTGCTACTTAAGAGCTGTGGCCATCATATTAAATAGCCCACAGTATATTTCTATAAATCTTTAATTTATAGTTTCATATTATTCCATATTTAAATGTATATACAGCAGAATACTGTAATTTATATGATGAGCAAGCTAAAAGTCAATATAAGTAAAATTGAATAATAATTGTAAATACACTCCAATATTTCAATATCTTCATATCTTTTGAAAATCTTGCAATAAAACGCCTTTTTACAACAAATTTTCATTTATTTTCTTTAATCAGCTTTATATACAAAAATAATGCATTGAATTTAATGGAATTTAAGAATATTTACCACATACAATTTTAAAATTTTTCTTTGGTGTGTATACATATATACAGCCTATATGGCATTGAGGATTTCATTTTTAAAAATGTTAGGGGAGTGCCCTTTTTTCAACTGAGCCCCTGCCCTTCTGAAAGTCTGTACACGTCACTGGACAAAAGAATCCAACGAAGTAATGCCAGCATCACCAGCAAAACGTGAGAGAAAGCTGTCACCTATCCTGTGAAGCCAAATGGCAGAAATTAGGAAGGTCGGGAAAGGAGAACGAAAAACCAAATAGCAAATTTAAAATGGATACAAACTCATTCAGAAAGAAACGAAACTTTTGTACATTAAAGATATTAATCATCGGAAATAGATTCGTAAATTTGAAAATATGGATTGAAAACAATATGTGACAAATACATGACAATCACCACGTGGAAATGCGTATAAGCCGTGTGTGTGTCTGGTTATTCCGTGTGACATCCTTCGTCCATGTGAAGGCATCGTGACAGTCGGTAATGCCACCAAACAAGAAATTGAGTCCTCTCTTTCAATAGAGGATTAGGTCGTGACAAATAAATTACACGCAGCAGGCTCATCACTACCACCAATCTCCAATTCCAAATTGGTTTTGGACTGTTGTTGGCCAGGCCATACCACCTCGAAATATAAATATTTTGGGCATCCAAATAAAAAGTAAAACAAAATTTAATAGTTTGATATATTTTTAGTCTTTTAATTCATAAAATAATTTAAAAATTTAACTATAATAAATAATTAATTATTAACATTTGAATATGTGAAACAATTCTAAAGACTAAACAATAATTCTAAAGAATAAACAATTATCTCATATATTCGGTCGGTAACGAAACCAATCCGTTTACTGACCTATAAATCCATTATTCGTTCCAAACCTTGTTGCAAAAAAATTGTTTTTATTCACAAAATCTTCAACCCAAACCATTTTAATATTTTAATTAATAGAGTCCTTCATCACAAAAGGATATATATATATATATATATATATATAATATATATACATATACACACACACACACACACATATATATATATATATATATATATATATATATATATGGTGTCTCAGAAGTCCTGCCCCAGAGCTTAATTTCATGTTGTGCATTATTGGGCAGACGTTTTGGGACACTCTGTATATGGTGATGTAAGTCACACTAGAAATGTAAATAAATAGAAGGGAACTCGCTTTGTATTTACATATTTATGGATTACAAAAGAAACCACTGTTCCTCCATCCCCACTTAATTATTCACATCTACTGATTATTTATTTCAATGTTTTCTTTTTAAGGGGTTTATTTTCCCCTCCCAAAATATCACAACGTTATGAGTAATAACTTTTATGATATTTTCGTAAAACAAAAATTTAAATTTACGGAGTAGAAAAACGTAAAATTTAAAAAATTAAATTGTCATTTATTATTTCCCAATTTTTAAAGATAAATTAATAATTTCACTTAATCTTATAAATTTCCAACAAATAAAGATTTTTAATAACTTTTACGGGGTCACTAAAATCTTTTATGGCTGTAAAAACGATAAAGTTATAGTGTTCAGGTGGAGATTGTGGTGGAAAAAGGCAAAGTGAAGAGTGGGTAAAACCGAAGAGAAAAGTCACAAGTGGAAAAAAAGAGAGCCGCGAATCTCTGTCAGTCAGAGATTTCGTGTCAGCAGGCGTTCTATCCAGCGAATTCTAAAGAAATGTCATTTCCACCCCTGCAACGTCTAGCTGGTTCGGAGGTTACGTTCCGATGATACAAACCTACGGGTGGAGTACTGTCACTGGTTCTTGCAGCAACGCCCTCGAATCCTTTAGATCATATTCAGTGACGAGGTGATATTCCACCTCACAAACATTGAGTTGGAAATCCATTTTTCATTTCCGCCTCAAATGAGAACTTATTTAATAATCAATATAAATTATAAAATTATAAAAGATAAAAGATAAAGATAAAGATAATATTGTAAAAATATAATTTCAAATAAAGGTTGGAACTACTGTAACTCTCAAAACATTTAATTTTATCGTATCAACATTTTTTTTTCTACTTTAAAATGGAATTAAGATAGGTCACACTAAATGGATTATACAATACTTATCAAATAATTATTGAATGAAGTCAGCCATTTAATGTATTCTTAGTATTATCATACACGTTAATTCAAAATGTATATTAACGATAATTCTTTAAAATCTTTTTCTGTACCAATTAAATCAAATATATTTTCCCATGCAAAGACTTATAATTTCTTTTAATTACTTGTAAAAAGTATATCATTTTGTCGGAGTTGAAGCACCATCTCGTGTGTTTATCATTAACGTACGTATTTATTTATCAGGGCTTTATTCCCCTCAAAAATAATTCAGTGAAGAACAGATCCAAATGAGAGGGATATTCTAACTGCTAGAAATATAAAATTTACAAAGTGGAAAAACTTAAAATTTAGAAATTAATTTTGTATTTAATATTTTTCAATTACAAAAACTTAGTTAATAATTTCAGTTGAATTTCGTAAAATTACAATAACTAAAAAAGTTTAATAATTTTCACGGGGTAACTAACAACTTTTTTGTGTCTTAAACCAATAAAGTTTTAGTGTTGGTGTCAAGACTGAGGTGGATAAAAGAAAAATGAAGAGTAATGAACAGGAAATAAGAGGAGGTAAAGGCTACAAATAATCTGCGAATCTCTTTCGCGAAGGAGAGGAACTCCTCCGCTTCAGTTGCGTGCAATTTCAAGATTCAAACTGAAAAGTTTGCAACCCAAAATATGTAACTAACAAATCCTCTTGCCAAACATGGCAAAGGTAGTGCAGCGAAATAACGTCAGCATCGCCCGCAAGACATGAGAAGACTTATTTCTTCTGCGAGTCGCTCTCCTTCAGGACAGAGATTCATAGTGTCCTTTACCTCCTCTTCTTTCTTTCTATTTTTCAATTTTCTCTCTTCACCAGCCTTCATTTTGTGTTTGTCCACCTAAATCTTGACACCAACACTGAAACATTATTGGGTTTACAACACAAAAAAGTTGTTAGTTACCCCGTGAAAGTTATTAAACATCTTTAGTTGCTGTAATTTTACTAAATAAAACTGAAATATTTATACATATATATATATACAGGGCCGGATTTAGGAGTGGGCAAAGTGGGCAGCTGCCCACGGGCCTCCACATCTTGGGGGCCTCCACATATTGACAAGCCATTATCAAAATAGAAAAAACCCGAAACTAGAAAAACCCGATAGATGATCAACAAAAAAACACGTGCATCCAATACCACTGTAGTACATAAACTTTTACCAATTACTATTTGTTGTGTACTGATTATTATTTTGTTTTTATTACTCTTTTAGGCCTACTCTCACTATAATGGAATACCCGAGTAACCCGAGGCTTTCATTTTTTGCAGAATGAGTGGAATGGACAGACACAAGAGTGCACGATGTTTTGAAAGTGTATGTATGTTAATTATATTATGAATCTTATGGATGACTTCAATTATGTCTTCCCCTAAGGTAGGGGGGCCTCCACATGGAGGCTGCCCAGGGCCTCCACACGTCTAAATCCGGCTCTGTGTGTATATATATATATATATATATATATATATATGTGTGTGGTGTGTGTGTGTCCTTTTGGAACCACAGATTTGCCCTGTGTGCCAATTGTACGTCTTCCAGAATGGGTTGTAGGTATGGCTGCAGCATTTCTATTAAATTCTAGATAGTGTCACCAGTTTCAGTGTTATCGACGAAGTAAGGACCATTAGCCGATCAATCTTTATTCCTGCCCACATTACTCGGGGATCATATTGCAAGTGAGTCGCATCCGTCCGTCCAGTGTGGGTTTTCGTTGGCCCAAAAGTGGGCATTATGCTTATTAACATTACCTGTGAGGTGGAATATAGCCTCGTCACTGAACATGATCTACCAGATTCGAGCGCGTTGATATAATAATAATCAGTTACTGTACTCCACCCACCGGTTTGTATGAACGCAACGCAATGAACTTTGTTGGGTTGGAAATGATATTTATAAAATTCGTTGGATAGAATGGCTGCTGACATGAGATCTCTGATACGAGATCTCTAACATGAGATCTCTACTGACAGAGATTCGCACCTTTCTCTTTTTCCACTTGTGACTTTTCTCTTCGGTCTTCCCCACTCTTCATTTTATCTTTTTCCATTTTTCTCCACCTGAACACTATAACTTTATCGTTTTTACAGCCATAACAGATTTTAGTGACCCCGTGAAAGTTATTGAAAATAGTTAGTTGTTGAAAATTTATAAGATTAACTGAAATTATTAATTTATCTTTAAAAATTGGGAAATAATAAATGAAAATTTAATTTTTTTTAATTTTACGTTTTTCTACTTCGTAAATTTAAGTTTTTGTTTTATGAAAATATCTCAAAGTTTTCATATTTTTCTGATATTTTAGATGTGACAAATGAACCCCTTAAAAAGAAAAAAATTGAAAATAATAATCAGTAGATATGAATAATGAAGTGGGAATGGAAGGAACAGTGGTTTATTTTGTAGTCCGGCTCACGTAAATACAAACTGAGTTCCTTTCTATTTATTTACATTTTCAGTGTGATTTACAATCACCATATACAGTGCTCCAAAACATCTGCCCAGTAATGTACAACATCAAATTAGCCATTTGGGGCAGGACTTCTGGGACACCTCGGTGGTGTAGTGGTTAGCGTCGCTGACTACGAATCCATCGGCCCCGGGTTCAAGACCCGACGGCAGCCGGCGCGCAACAAAACCCAGCTGTTCATCCTTCCACACAATAAAAGAAAGTGGTTGGTAGATAAATGGGTACCCTAGGCGGCCTAGTGGTTAAGAAGCTGGGCTGCTGATGGGGCGTGGTTCGGATTCCACGTTAAACTGTAGGTCTAAGGTGGAGTGAAAAGCTTGACCTTCGTCAGAATGAACAATTCGGGCGGAAGCTAACCAAAGGTTAAAGGTTATATATGGGAGAGAACTCAGAATGGTCCCCTGAAATTTTATATGATACACACAGACCGTCCATGGAACAAAGAACTCTTCAGGGAAAATTAAATCCACTATAGTTCGAATAAGTAATGGTAAATGACAAACACTATAGTTTTTCTTTTTCATAATGTTAGCCCGACTTGGGTAACGGGTCACTCGCAAAGAGGCCCCAAAAATATAGCTTCTCTCAACAGCTATCTGCAAAGTAGATCCTATCTGCAAAGTAGGATCCAGCTTTGGGACAGGATCTAGAGTTTAAAGCAGCCTAGCCCTACTATATTTAGAACCTCAATATTAGCAAAAGACTCGCTGCATTCGCGTCGGATTGAATACATAAAAGAAAAAGGGGTAATTATTGTATTTTTAGCCAAAAACCAAAACTTAAACCTCAAATGGTAAAATTGAGCGTCCACTTTTCAAGGCACATAACATGTCCGTTTCCTGATGGGATAGAACTCAGAATGGTCCCCTGAAGGACACTAGAGTGTTTGTCATTTACCATTACTTATTCGGACTACTGTAGAGTGGATTTAATTTTCCCAGAAGAGTTCCTTGTTCCGTGCACGGTCTGTGTGTATCACATACCTTTGGTAACCTTTGGTTAAGCTTTGGTTTACTTCCGCCCGAATTGTTTATTCTGACGAAGGTCGATCTTTTCACTCCACCTTAGACTACAGTTTAACGTGGAATCCGAACCACGCCCCACCAGCATCCCAGCGTCTTAGCCACTAGGTTACCCAGGGTACCCATTTATCTACCAATTTCTTTATTGTGTGGAAGGATGAAGAGCTGGGTTTTGCTGCGCGTCGTCTGCCGTCACTAGGTCTCGATCGCGGGGCCGATGGATTCGTAGTCAGCGACGGTAACCATTACATCATATATATATATATATATATATATACAGGGTGGCCCAAAAAAAATGGCACCAATTTCAGAAGTGATATCTCAATAACCATTGCAGTTAGGGATTTTAAAAAACAACCAAATGAAAGATAATTCTTTTCTCTTTAAATACTTATTCAATAGCTTGATGGTTATAAACCCATGTAATGCCAAAAATTGGCTTATAAGAAAAATATACAAAAAAAAGTTGCGCATTTATATTTATTCCTTTTATTTTTTTCTAATTAATTATCTTCTAATTTACGGTCTTTAAACGAAGTTCTGTGGTTTTAAGTTAAACCTAATTTTCAATAAATGGCTCAATCTGCCCTCCATTATGGTCAACCACAGCCTGTAATCTCGCCCTCCATTTTGAAATTGCCTTTGAGATCGTCACTTGTGAGAGATTTTCCCATGCAGCCTGAATTCGTTCACGAAGATGGTTCACATCACGGATTTTCTGAAAATGGTAGACTTCTCTCTCTAAGGCAGACCACACAAAGTAGTCAATGGGGTTTAGATCTGGGCTGCATGGTGGCCAATTATTTGGTTCGATAAAACCAGGACAATTATTATTGAGAAATGTTATTGTTTCCTTGGCTGTATGAGATGGGGCTCCATCTTGCATGAACACAAAATCAGTGCTCGTCTCCTTGATCTCTGACAACATTGGAGACAAAATGTCATTACAGTAGTAAATTGAATTAATTTTAACGCCTCGCTGAATAAAAATGATGGATGTTTTGTTCTCAGATGACGCTGCAAGGGAAACCATTATCGAATCTGAAAAGTGTTTTTTTTCACGCAAAAGTCGTTTTGGGTCAACATGAGTTTTTGTCGCCACTGCTGCACGAACCCGATCATTTTGGGTATTTCGTGGTGTTTCGACCGTAAATCGTTTCTCATCAGAAAACCAAATTTTTTTCATAGACTCATTTGACCGAAATCTTCGCAATAGATTTTTACATCGATGGAAACGTCTTTCTTTCACAGGCTCCGATAAAGCAGTAACCTTCACCCTCTTAAATGTTTTCAACCCAAGATCTTTTCGAATTATTCGCTGTACTGATGAACGTGAAATCCCGGTTTCTTTCGCAACTTCACGTTCACTTTTACTTGTTCCCGGTTGTTCCTCTTGATTTAAAACCATTTCATTTACTTTTTCAATGTTTTCTGGCGTTCTAATACTTTTTGGTCGACCACTTCCCGGACGCCGTTGACTGCTGCCGGTTTCTTTAAGTTTTTGTAAAAAAATGTGCCACAGTTCTTTTTTTCCAATTTCTATTTGGAAATTCGTAAAGGATTCTGTTTAATGAATATCCTTTTTCTTCACGTAGTGCTTGTATAATGTTCTTATCAGATTCTCTCAATCCCATCTTGAGGGGTCTGGAATAGAAAAATTTCATTTAAAATTAGGATCAAGGAATAAATATAAATGCGCAACTTTTTTTGTATATTGTTTTTGGAAGCCAATTTTTGGCATTATATGGGCTTATAACCATCAAGCCATAGAATAAGTATTTAAAGAGAAAAGAATTATCTTTCATTTGGTTGTTTTTTAAGTCCCTAGCTGTAATGGTTATTGAGATATCACTTCTCAAAATTGGTGCCATTTTTTTGGGCCACCCTGTATATATATATATATATATATATATATATATATATATATATATCTCTCTCTCTCTCTCTCTCTCTCTCTCTCTCTCTCTTCTCTTCTCTCTCTCTTTCAGTAAGAAAAATGCGATTGAAAATTAGTGTTTAAAAATTTCGCGAGAATGAAGGACTCCATTAATTAAAATGGTTTGTTTTGAAGATTTTGTGAATAAAAACAAAATTTTGCAAAATGTTTAGAAGTGAATAATGGATTTATAGTTTAGTAAACGGATTTGGATTGGTTACGGACCTAATAATTGAGAACAGTAAGAGCCTCTATTTATTTATAGTTATTTATTTATAACTTTTTAGTTATCTATTTAAAATTATTGTTTAGGCTTTAAAATTGTTTCACATGTTCAAATGTTAATAATTATTTATTTGTTATAGTTAAAATTTTAAATTATTTTATGAATTAAAAGACTTTAAAAACATATCAAATTATTAAATTTTGTTTCACTTTTTATTTGGATGCCCAAAATATTTATATTTCGAGTGGTATGACGTGGCCAACAACAGTCCAAAACCAATTTGGAATTGGAGATTGGTGGCAATGATGAGCCTGCTGCGTGTAATTTATTTGTCACGACCTAATCCTCTATTGAAAAAGAGGACTCAATTTCTTGTTTGGTGGCATTACCGACTGTCACGATGCCTTCACATGGACGAAGGATGTCACACGGAATAACCAGACACACACACGGCTTATACGCGTTTCCATGTGGTGATTGTCATGTATTTGTCACATATTGTTTTCAATCCATATTTTCAAATTTACGAATCTATTTCCGATGATTAATATCTTTATTGCACAAAAGTTTAATTTCTTTCTGAATGAGTTTGTATCCATTTTAAATTTGCTATTTGATTTTTCGTTCTCCTTTCCCGACTTTCCTAATTTCTGCCATTTGGCTTCACAGGATGGGTGACAGCTTTCCCATGTTCTGCTAGCGATTCTGGCATTACTTCGTTGATTTTATTTTTGGGGTTAACAGACCTTTTTCTTTCGATCCTCAAATTGTACGCATCTGAACTGGAGGGGTTCCTCTCCTTCACGACAGAGATTCGCAGTTTACCCGTGACCGTTCCTCCTCTTCTTTCTTTTCATTTTTTACTTTTACCTGTTCCCCAATCTTCATTTTGCTTTTGTCCACCTGAATTTCGACATCAACACTGTACCTTCATCAGTTTTAAAGCAAAAAAGTTGTTAGTTACACCGTGAAAGTTATTAAACATTTTTAGTTGCTGTAATTTTGCTAAATTAAACTGAAATTATTAATTAAGTTTTTAGAATGGAAAAATATTAAATGCAAAATTCATTTCTAAATTTAACGTTTTTGAACTTCGTAAATTTTAGATTTCGAATTGAGAAAAACGAGCCATAGAACGTAAGATCTTTCAACGGTGTATTTTTGGGGGTGAAATGAAACCCAACCAAAGAAAACTAATTTTAACATCAATAAATGTACATGTTAACACACGTGTCAGATATGTACAGTTTATATGCATTTCTATGTGATCATTGTCATATATCTCTTACATATTTTTTTCTAATATACAATTATATATATATATATATATATATATATATATATATATATATATATATATATATATATATATATATATATATATATATATATGTGTGTGTGTGTGTGTGTGTGTGTGTGTGTGTGTGTGTGTGTGTGTCCTTTTGGAACCAGAGATTTGCCCTGTGTGCCAATTGTACGTCTTCCAGAATTTCTACTAAATTCTAGATAGTGTCACCAGTTTCAGTGTTATCGACGAAGTAAGGACCAATTAGCCGATCAATCTTTATTCCTGCCCACATTACTCGGGGATCATATTGCAAGTAAGTCGCATCCGTCCGTCCAGTGTGGGTTTTCGTTGGCCCAAAAGCGGGCATTATGCTTATTAACATTACCTGTGAGGTGGAATATAGCCTCGTCACTGAACATGATCTACCAGATTCGAGCGCGTTGATATAATAATCAGTTACCGTACTCCACCTACCAGTTTGTATCAACGCAACGCAATGAACTTTGTTGGGTTGGAAATGATATTTCTAAAATTCGTTCGATAGAATGGCTGCTGACATGAGATCTCTGATACGAGATCTCTAACATGAGATCTCTACTGACAGAGATTCGCACCTTTCTCTTTTTCCACTTGTGACTTTTCTCTTCGGTCTTCCCCACTTTTCACTTTATCTTTTTCCACTTCAATCTTCACCTGAACATTATAACTTTATCGTTTTTACAGCCATAAAAGATTTTAGTGACCCCGTGAAAGTTATTAAAAATCTTTATTTGTTGGAAATTTATAAGATTAAGTGAAATTATTAATTTATCTTTAAAAATTGGGAAATAATAAATGAAAATTTTATTTTTTTTAATTTTATGTTTTTCTACTTCGTAAATTTAAATTTTTGTTTTATGAAAATATCTCAAAGTTTTCAGATTTCTCTGATATTTCGGATGTGACAAATGAACCCCTTAAAAAGAAAAAATTTAAATTGCTAATCAATAGATATGAATAATGAAGTGGGAATGGAAGGAACAGTGGTTTATTTTGTAGTCCGGCTTACGTAAATACAAACTGAGTTCCTTTCTACTTATTTACATTTTCAGTGTGATTCACAATCACCATATACAGTGTTCCAAAACATATGCCCAATAATGTACAACATCAAATTAGCCATTTGGGGCAGGACTTCTGGGACACCCTGTATATATATATATATATATATATATATATATATATATATATATATATATATATATATATATATATATATATATGGGAGAGAACTCAGAATGGTCCCCTGAGATTTTATATGATACACACAGACCGTGCATGGAACAAAGAACTCTTTTGGGAAAATTAAATCCACTATAGTCCGAATAAGTAATGGTAAATGACAAACACTATAGTTTTTCCTTTTCATAATGTTATTCCGACGTGGGTAATGGGTCACTCGCAAAGAGGCCCAAAAAATATAGCTTCCCTCAACAACTATCTGCAAAGTAGATCCTATCTGCAAAGTAGGATCCAGCTTTGGGACAGGATCAAGAGTTTAAAGCAGGGGTGGCCAACCTTTTACATTTCATTCGCCAATTTTTTCACGCATGAATTCAGATGCGCCATACAAGTCTTGTACCCTCATTCAATTCTTGTATAAAATATGTTAATATAGATATATTTAGCATTTTTGCATGATATAATGATTTAATATAAAAACAATGTAAACATTACTTACCTTAATGAGACTTTTGAGTCTGTTTTGATTTCACCAAGCTTTTAATGTTTGGAGTTAAATTAGTTACTGAGAGCAGCAATGCACCACTTCTAATCATCCAATGCGCCACTTTTGGCGCGTGCGCCATAGGTTGGCCACCCCTGGTTTAAAGCAACCTAGCCCCACTATATTTAGAACCTCAATATTAGCAAAAGACTCGCTGCATTCGCGTCGGATTGAATACATAAAAGAAAAAGGGGTAATTATTGTATTTTTAGCCAAAAAACAAAACAAACCTCAAGTGGTAAAATTGAGCGTCCACTTTTCAAGGCACATAACATGTCCGTTTCCTGATGGGATAGAACTCAGAATGGTCCCTTGAGGGACACTAGAGTGTTTGTCATTTACCACTATTTATTCGGACTACTGTAGAGTGGATTTAATTTTCCCAGAAGAGTTCCTTGTTCTGTGCACGGTCTGTGTGTATCACATACCTTTGGTAACCTTTGGTTATGCTTTGGTTTGCTTCCGCCTGAATTGTTTATTCTGACGAAGGTCGATCTTTTCACTCCACCTTAGACCTACAGTTTAACGTGGAATCCGACCCACGCCCCACCAGCATCCCAGCGTCTTAGCCACTAGGTTACCCAGAGTACCCATTTATCTACCAATTTCTTTATTGTCTGGAAGGATGAAGAGCTGGGTTTTGCTGCGCGCCGTCTGCCGTCACTAGGTCTCGATCGCGGGGCCGATGGATTCATAGTCAGCGACGGTAACCATTACACCATATATATACATATTAGGGTGGTCCACAACAGCGTTTTTTTTTATTTTAAATTCGGTCACGTCTGCCCTTATTCTATTCCCCCACAAGAATAAACGTGCCAATTATCTTTGCTCTAGGCCCTTTTTATGCACTTGCTCAAAATGAAACAATTTGAATAATGACTTGACAATTTATGACGAACATTTATTGAACAAGGATAATAATGACTTGACAATTTATGACTATATTATTATATATATATATATATATATATTAATATATTATGAAAGTATAACAGCGGAACAAATAATGCACACAGTTGAAGATCTTTAGGTCTTCTTGAGACCAGTTTCAGTCGGCTCTTTGAATTCCTTGCGGTGCTGAGCGACTGCGCGGAGAAGGTACTGCTTTTGCACTTCATCCTTCGTGATTGTGCTGTTGAAAGCCTTAATGAATGCAACTCCTCTTTCTGCGCAATCGTTAACCACTGCCATCTTCTCTACACGTTCCTTCATTCCTTTGGTAAGCTGGATCTGTGTTCCAATCATTTGGTGTCTTGGACAGGAATAATTGCGCCTGTTCACTTCCGTGCTGCATGACGAGGTTGAAGAAGATTGTTGAACGTTTGGTGGCATAGAATTCCAAGGGATTGCTCGAGGAGAACGTTTTTCCGTCTACGCGCTTGAGTCCTT
Source organism: Bathynomus jamesi (assembly GCA_023014485.1). Classification (NCBI taxonomy): domain Eukaryota; kingdom Metazoa; phylum Arthropoda; class Malacostraca; order Isopoda; family Cirolanidae; genus Bathynomus; species Bathynomus jamesi. The sequence goes on along the minus strand of JAJOZX010007469.1, from coordinate 148,792 downwards.
TTCTTTTTTCGGGAACAGCTACAATGTTGTGAGCAATCCTCTCCTTCGTGGACGCGTGAACTCGAGGATCAAAGAGTGCCAAGGGGATTAAGTGCTCAGAAATGAACCACAAATGGCGCTTCATCGCGGCAAATGCGGCGTCGTTCGTCTTTCCTGGGTGAGCTTTCAGCTGGCGCAAGAAAGTGAGGTCATTCAATGGAGCCATGTATGCAACACTGGCCTCGTTCCAGTAGCGCCCGTAAAGGAGCGTGATAAAAAGGCTTAGTTCCTCGATGTTCCGTTTCTCGGTCTGAAGCAAGGTGAAATGATCTCTGAATAGGAACACCTTGAGCGTGTAAATGGCCTTGGCCATCCATCGCGCATGATGCATGGCTCCAGGGCTTAGAATTCTCACAGGACCGTCAAGCTTCCCTCCCAAGAAAAGGAGGCAGAGAAGCATCAGTTCATCATAGTCGTCCCGCTGGCTCTTCTTCTTGACAGCCTCCTTGTAGTAGGAGACCATTTCCTTCCTCTGCTCTGCTGTTTCAATGAACAGGCTGTCGGGTGCACTCTCGAACTTGCTGCGATCAATGAAAACCCAGTGCTGCTTGAAGCGCTTGAATAGGTCAATTTCAGGTCCACTGGATGTTCCGAAACGAGCACCGAAGGCCGCAGCAAGGACGACTTCCACCACGTGGTGTCGGCAAGCGATCCACACCAGATAAATACCCAACTCCTTTTCAATGAGAGTACAAACTCCAGCATGAAGTCCCGTGTTGGACGCAGTTGTATCAAAAACAAGACCTCGAACGTTGCCCCTCAAAGACCAGTCGTCCACAAGCTTCAGGCACGCCTGAGCCTGAGATTCTCCAGTTGCAGCAGCTACCATTGGAACTCCAAGGAGTTTCTCTTCCCCGTTACCGGTTACAAGCACAGCCACACGGTCCACCACCTCTAACCCATGGGAGATATCTGTAAGCAGCTTACTATCCCAGTGCAAGAGAAGGGGCTCATGGGTCTTGAAAGTGGCCTGATCTTCGCGGCACACCGCTTCACGTGTACATTGTCTCACGCGACGAATGGTGCTGCGTGAGATTGACACTTCGTCCAAGTTGTGCCCCAGCGATTTAATAGTTGCTGCGACCACTGCCATTCCTTTCCTGTCACTGATGTTGTGGCGATCCAAGGCTAAGGAAATGTCAGGCGTAATCACAGACTTCAATCGCTTAGGAGTGGAACGTTTTCGTGCTGACTCCTTAAAAACTACAGTATCTGAATCTGATGATTCAGATGTGCTTGAACTAGAAGCCTCCAGTTCTCCTGGGACCATCTCGCATCCGCCTCGCGCTTGGCCTTCTCCTCTCGGTTCATCTCCGCCTCACACCGAATCCTCTTCCTCGTTTGTTGGTCAGCCATTTTCTTGTCAATCGGGCCAAAGCTGGAGGAAGTGGGATTATCGAGCTGAGCGACAAGGAAGTTCTTGTCCTCCTCATTCATCATGGTCTCGAGGGCGTCATGACGTGAAAGATCGAACACATCGTCAAGGTCTCCGCGAAATATGTCCTCCTTCATTCTGTAGGATGGGAAATTCTTTGTGCGGTTCTTCTTCAGCCCCTTGTATTGCTCGTACAGTTTCAGGAGCTTCTTCTCAGCGTATCTGGTATCCGTCATTGGAACGTTTGCTTTTGTCCAAAACGGGATCAAAGCCTCAAAGGTCATCACCGCACTGTTATATTCTGTCTTCCTCTCTTCCAGATGGTGGAACATGAATTTCCGGAGGACTTGAAGCTTGGTAGGGAGTCCTGCCCTAGTTAACTTCTTCTCCGCCTTCCCTAGTAACCACACCTCACTGCTAGACCGTGTTTTTGATTGCTTCGGCGGCATTTCTACACATTCCTACAAAAGAAGAAGCCAAATTTAGTCATACTATAGTAATCACTCATTAGTGAGACACGTCATGCATGATTGAGCGACCTCTTAACGACACCGTAGACCAACCATACTTCACACAGTTATTCACACTAAGTGTAGGAACAAAAGCAACAATGACCCAAAAGTGAAATCTCAGATGCTAAATTTTCCCTATGCTCGTGAACCACCCTAATATATATACGGGGTGTCAGAAAATGATTGCCCCCCCCCCTGTAGAGCAAAAACTAGAAGAGATAGATAAAAACCGGCGAGACCACTTGAAAGAGCGTTAAAATCTGAATAAAAACCATTATACAGGGTGTCCCGTAAGTCTGGACCCATAGGGAAAAATAATAAAATTACAAAATAGTCCAAAAATTTATTTATAATATATTTTTTTATTATTTTTATTATTATTTTTATTATTTTTTTATTATGATCTTACTCCGCTGGAGTTTTATTTGTGGGGCCACTTGAAAGCCAAAGTGTACGAGGTCAAACTTCAGAACATTTTCCACCTTAAAGCACGCATTGTGGAGGCGTGTCAAGAAATTTCTGCGACTGTGATTCAGAAAGTGCTGTCGCAGTGGAGATTACGTCTTCAACTATGTGTGCGACACAACGGCGGACACTTTGAACAGATTATGTAATAAATTTTTGGACTATTTTGTAATTTTATTATTTTTCCCTATGGGTCCAGACTTACGGGACACCCTGTATTCTATTCCTGTGATTTTAATTCTTACCATTTTTTTTCCCCACAGAAACCATGGCATCATCTATTTTGAACGATTCAGAGAAAAAGCAAGTTCTTGACCGCATTCGAGCTGTCACAGTTCGTGAAGCAAAGGAAGCTGGTGCAACTTTCATAACTCGACACTGGGTGGCTGAGAGATTAAAAAGATCAGAAGACTTTGTCAAAAGGAATTGGAATAAGAATCCTGAAGATTGTGAAACAGAATTTCGAGGAGGAAGACCGGAGAAATTATCTCAAGAATCGAAAGACATTGTGCTTGCTGCATCACGGCGCCGAAAGAAGAGCTGCTCTGAGGTAGCGAAAGAGATACTTATCCGTCGTGGTAAGATAGTCAATCGGCAATTTGTGCATCAATTTCGAGTTCGCCAAGGCTTGAGTGCTTGGCATGAAATAGCTAAGCCACGGAAGAGTGATCTTAATATTGAAGATCGGCTATGGTTTTGTGATTATCTTGAGGAATGGACGGAAGACGATTTCCTTCACTTGGTTGTCAGCGATGAATTCTTCGTTTATGTCTCCAGAAAACCAAATTTTCAGAATGATCGGGTTTGGGCAACAACTCCTGATGAAGTCCCAGACGACCAGAAGTATCGAGAAATAGTAAAAAATCCAGCATGTGTGGGTGTTTTCATTATGTTCTCTATTCGGAAGCTCATCTGGGTTATCAAACCAAGAGGAACCAGTTGGGATGGGCCTTATTTTCGAAATGTAATTTTAGCCCAACATGTAATTCCGTTTTTGAAAGACCCCGAGTGTGTTTTGGATGTTGAACAGGCAACCTTTCTTCACGACAAAGCCCCCTGTATGAAAGCACTTGCGACTCAACAACTGCTTAAGGACAATAACATTGATTTTTTCGGAAATAATGAATGGCCTGGCAATTCTCCCGATCTTAATGTCTGTGAACATGTCGGATCCATCATGAAGGATCGGGTGGAGTCCTTAATGCTGGAACAACCCATTCAGAATCGGTATTCAACAGAAATTATGACTGCAACGATCAACGAAGTCCTTGAAGAAATGAGTCATGATACCGATCTCTTTGAGACACTTCTGGGATCATACCCCCGTCGATTAATGGCCGTCAGAGCTGCAAATGGGGGCAACACCCGATATTAAAACAAGTGTTTTTTATTCAAAATTAAACGCTCTTTCGCGTGGTTTTGTCTGTTTTTTTCTATTCCTTTCAGTTTCTTCTGTACAGGGGGGGGGGCAATCATTTTCTGACACCCTTTATATATGTCTCTTTCAGTAAGAAAAATGCGATTGAAAGTTAGTGTTTAAAAATTTCGCGAGAATGAAGGACTCCATTAATTAAAATGGTTTGTTTTGAAGATTTTGTGAATAAAAACAAAATTTTTCAAAATGGTTAGAAGTGAATAATGGATTTATAGGTTAGTAAAAGGATTGGATTGGTTACGGACCTAATAATTGAGAACAGTAAGAGCCTCTATTTATTTATAGTTATTTATTTATAACTTTTTAGTTATCTATTTAAAATTATTGTTTAGGCTTTAAAATTGTTTCACATGTTCAAATGTTAATAATTAATTATTTATTATACAGGGTGTACATAAAGTCAGGATCTATTTTTGTGAAAATTATTTTTTTCTATTTTTCTTTTCAGAAGCCCTTAGAATGAATACAGAAGAGCGTGTGGCAATAGTAATTTGGCGAATCGAGGGAAAGAAATACAATGACATCAGAGAGAAGTTTAGAAGGAGATTTCATAAGCCGGGGCCAATAGACAAGACAATACGAAAATTGGTGAACAAATTTAAACGAACGGGATCTGTAAATGATGAAGCAAGATCAGGACGACCGTGTATGTCAGATCTTACCGTGAATGCAGTACGCGGAATTATCACTGAGGAGCCACGTACGTCCGTTCGTGCTGCATCACACAGACTCGGCCTCCCGACGTCATCTGTGCACAAAATTCTGAAAGTTAATTTGCAGAAGAAAAGCTATCATTTGCAGTTTTACATGATTTACATGAGGAAGATTTCCCTCGACGAAGTGCTGTGTGTGCTGATCTCGTAGAACAAATCTGGAGTGATAATTTAATGGACAACATTCTCTTTAGTGATGAAGCCACTTTCCATACGTGTGGAAAAGTAAATCGCCATAACTGTCGAATTTGGGCAGATGAAAGGCCGAATGATTTCGTCCAAAATTGGGAAAGAGACACCTAAAGTTAATGTCTGGATGGGTTTAACAAAATCTAAGGTTTATGGTCCTTTTTTCTTTGCTGAAGCTACAGTTACGGGACTTATTTATCTGGACATGTTGCAGCAATTCCTTGAACCTCAGCTGATTGGGGATAGGATTGTTAGTACCGTCGTCTATCAACATGATGGTGCTCCTTGTCACTATGCCAAAATTGTTCAGGATTATCTAAATGGACGTTTTGCAAATCGCTGGATCGAACGCGGAAGCAACAGACCTTGGCCAGCGAGATCACCAGATTTAACCCCTTTAGATTTCTTTGCATGGGGCTTTATCAAATCGCACGTCTATCAGACGAAGATTACGAGTCTTGAAAACTTACGTACACGTATACGAACTGCTGCAGATAACATAACCCCGCAAATGCTCCAGAATGTGTTTAGAAATGCTGCGGAACGATTTGAGCTGTGCAGGGATACTGATGGGCGTCACGTCGAATCCTACTCTTAATTATTTAATAAATGTTACCACTTTATCATTTTATGATTGAATTCCATATAATTTCCAAGTGCTTCACAAAAATAGATCCTGACTTTATGTACACCCTGTACGTAGTTAAATTTTTAAATCTAAATTATAATAAGAGAGCTGTCCGTCTGTCCGTCTGTCCGTCACACTTTCAGAAATTGTGAGAAAAAAATTCAGAAATTGTAAAAAAAATTCAGAAATTGTATTACGGGCGGCAATGTGAAGCTCAGATTTTCATGACTGTGTTCTTTTCTGTAGTTTAGCAATGGGGGAAGGGTGGGGGTGGGGGTAATGGTGGATGGGTGGGGTAATGGGAGGGGTGGGGGTATGGGGAGGGGGTTAGCCCCAAGTTGTATGAATGGGGGTGAGGAGGTTTTGGGAGATACCAGATTCAGAAATGTTGACACAATGTGAAGCTCAAAATTTTCACGGCTGGTTCTTTTTTGTAGTGTTTAGCCTGTCTAACGTCAGCGAAGCGGCGGGAACTGTACTACACCTTTTCACTCTCAAATTAAAACAACTGAATTTCAAATTAAAATAAATGAATTTCAAATTAAAAGAAATGAATCTCAAATTAAAAGAAATGAATCTCAAATTAAAACAACTGAATTTCAAATTAAAACAACTGAAGTTTAAATTAAAGCAAGTGAAATACATTTAAAATATATGAAAGTCAATTAAAACAGAGATTGTGTAAAATCTGAATGTGCATCGAAAGCTTTTATTTTATAGCTGGTGGGAGTACTGGCATCTGAAACACGTTGGCAACATTCACAAGTCCCTAGCAACCGTTGCTATCCATGACTCGACTCTCTCAGTTACCAAGGACGTCCTCTCTGACCCGGCCAGCTCTCACTCGCTCTCACAGCTGTGTATTTCAGGTTATTAAAAGAACTGAGTTACGCTTTACTGTGATGATTTGGATTATTTTTACAATATAAATTCTACAGGGTGATCCAAAAGTCTCTCCGCAGTAAGAAACAGCCTAATAGCCTACGCTTTGATATGTAGCCTAAACAAAAGGCCTAATAGCCTAGCTCCCATTATCAATCACGGACGTGAAATAACTGTGGAGAGACTTTTGGATCACCCTGTAGAAATTTATATTGTAAAAATAATCCAAATCATCACAGTAAAGCGTAACTCAGTCTTTTAATAACCTTGAAATACACAGCTGTGAGAGCGAGTGAGAGCTGGCCGGGTCAGAGAGGACGTCCTTGGTAACTGAGAGAGTCGAGTCATGGATAGCAACGGTTGCTAGGGACTTGTGAATGTTGCCAACGTGTTTCAGATGCCAAGTACTCCCACCAGCTATAAAATAAAAGCTTTCGATGCACATTCAGATTTTACACAATCTCTGTTTTAAATTGACTTTCATATATTTTAAATTGTATTTCACTTGCTTTAATTTAAACTTCAGTTGTTTTAATTTGAAATTCAGTTGTTTTAATTTGAGATTCATTTCTTTTAATTTGAGATTCATTTCTTTTAATTTGAGATTCATTTCTTTTAATTTGAGATTCATTTCTTTTAATTTGAAATTCATTTATTTTATTTTAATTTGAAATTCAGTTGTTTTAATTTGAGAGTGAAAAGGTGTAGTTATTTTATAAATTAAAAGACTTTAAAAATATATCAAATTATTAAATTTTGTTTCACTTTTTATTTGGATGCGCAAAATATTTATATTTCGAGGTGGTATGACGTGGCCAACAACAGTCCAAAACCAATTTGGAATTGGAGATTGGGGGCAGTGATGAGCCTGTTGCGTGTAATTATTTGGGAGCTATTGAAGAATAGGGACCCCAGCTTCTTTAGTTAGGCTTAAGGCTAACTAACCAAAATATCACGACCTAACCTAACCAATCATTAGGTTAACTGTACGCCCTTGACGATTGGTTAGGTTAGGTCATGATATTTTCGTTAGTTAGCCTTATAAAGCTAACTAAAGAAGGCTGGGGTCCCTATTCTTCAACAGCTCCTTTATTGTCACGACCTAATCCTCTATTGAAAAAGAGTACTCAATTTCTTGTTTGGTGACATTACCGACCGTCACGATGCCTTCACATGGACGAAGGATGTCACACGGAATACCAGACACACACACTGCTTATACGCATTTCCATGTGGTGATTGTCATGTATTTCAGTATTTGTCATGTATTGTTTTCAATCCATATTTTCAAATTTACGAATCTATTTCCGATGATTACTATCTTTATTGTACAAAAGTTTCATTTCTTTCTGAATGAGTTTGTATCCCTTTTAAATTTGCTATTTGGTTTTTTGTTCTCCTTTCCCGACTTCCCTAATTTCTGCCATTTGGTCTCACAGGATGGGTGACAGCTTTCCCACGTTCTGCTAGAGATTCTGGCATTACTTCGTTGATTTTATTTTTGGGGTTAACAGACCTTTTTGTTTCGGTCCTCAAATTTTACGCATCTGAACTGGAGGGGTTCCTCTCCTTCACGACAGAGATTCGCAGTTTACCTGTGACCGTTCCTCCTCTTCTTTCTTTTCATTTTTGACTTTTACCTGTTCCCCAATCTTCATTTTGCTTTCGTCCATCTGAATTTCTGAATTTCGACATCAACAATATACATTCATACAGTTTTAAAACACAAAAAGTTGTTAGTTACCCCGTGAAAGTTATTAAACATTTTTAGTTGCTGTAATTTTACCAAATTAAACTAAAAATATAATTAAGTTTTTAAAATTGAAAAACATTAAACGCAAAATTAATTTCTAAATTTAAGTTTTTCCACTTGTAAATTTTAGCTTTCTAATATTGAAAATACTCCGCATCGTAGAATAATTCACGAAATATTTTGGGGGGAAATAAAACCCCAAACAAAGTAAACTAACTTTAACATCAATAATTATTACTATGCATTTACATGTGATGATTTTCATATATCTGTAACCTATACTTTCCAATATATATTTTGTAGTTTACGAATGCGTGTGTCTGTGTGTGTGTGTGTATGTGTTGGCTTTAGCCTCATAGTTTATCTACTTAAAAAAGGTATCCTTATGGGCATGTTCCTGAGAACCCTTAGGATTTTTAGCCCTTCTTACTAGACTCTGAATTTTGTTACGTTTGAGGATTCTCTTAAAAAATATATTTTTAATATGTTAAATGAAAATTCGGCCTTGCATAATCATCATTTAGAGAGGAAATGCAATACTGTATTGATGTTAACGCTCGGTAGCTTTTCAGTTATGACAAACGTAATCCCACGGAAGTTTCAGGATCACCTGAAGATCACGGCCCCATGTATTCTTTTTTTGTTACTTTACAGTACCAAATATAATAATAAATTAAATTGAATGCCCGGTTAGGTCAACTGTACGCCCTTGACGATTGGTTAGGTTAAGTCGTGATATTTTCGTTAGTTTTAACGAAGATATCATTTGGTAATTGAGGCTGGGGGCCCTGATCTTCAGGTTATCCAAATTTCAATTTTAAAAAAGTATTGATAATTTTAATATAAAACGTGTGACCTTCCAACTTAATTGTATGACCAAATTTTGGCTGTCAAAGTCTCCTGTTTTTCGAAATAATTTCACCGATTTGAATTGCCTGAAGCATGGCGGTTTTTAGTAATGTAGTGAATTTTAAACGACTTTTCTTCTATTTTTAGCTTTCTTTTCATTATTTGCCTTTTTACTTATCGCTCTTTCTTCTGTTCTCACTCTTTACTCTCGTTTTATGCTATGTCTTATAAACGTATGGGTAGACGGGTAGCAGGATAAGCGTGGCCTCCATTACGATTTTGAAGAGTAAAGGGACCGGGATAAATTACACACTATTATTACTATTTACTGCCATTTTATTTACGAAAGAACAATTGAACAAAGGGGGGATCACCAGTGCCAAGTTACCGTTAACATTTTACAGCGGAGAGCCACATAATTAAATATTTGAGAACCACAATAACATACTAATAACGAAAACCGCCTAACTGGGACAAAACTCCGTCCGAGACTGAATTGGGCACGCCTGCCTCCTCTCTCGACTCATTCCGGGTTTGCCAACTAGTATTTTATATTCTTAATTTCATACAAAACATTATTAAATTATTATTTACGCTCAAAACCTCATTAAATTTCATATTAAACATTATTAAATTATTATAAACAAAACATTGTTAAATTCTTATTAATCATTATTATCTTTTATTAAAAAAAAAAAAATACACGACAGTAAATACACTTTTCAATTTTGAATCTTACTTTCAGTTTCTTTTCACCGCCTGAAAGGTGAGGGAAGTTTCTCTCGAAAAGCTTCAAAGATTTTAGAGTTTTGTTACTTTAATTTTGGGGTATTTTAATTGCTTCATTTAATTTTTGCATGGTTTTTGCGTTTCAGCATATATATACAGGGCTATTGAAATTGATTCACCTGATTTCAAATGAGAATATTTTTTAATGTTACAAATACAGAGTGATTTGTGATACATCACCCAAAAGAAAAACTGTCCAAATTTTGTCTCTCACCTCATAAATGCTCTATGTGACTTCCCCTAGTTACACGAGCAACGTCGACACGATAGTCGAATTCCTCCCATACTCGCTCCAGCATGTCCGTTGTCACTGACTCTACGGCAGTAACAATGCGAATGTTTCCTCGAACTGCCGATACCACCGACGGATGCTCTGAGCACCCGGTGGATCTGTTCTGTAACGTCGACGAAACTCACGCTGCACTGTGACTACCGATTTACAGCTCGAAAACTGCAACACACAAAACGCCTTCTGCTGTGCGGACGCCATTTTCACACTGACTGTGTTGCTAGGCTAGGCCACGGCGTGACTTTGGAGCACTCTCGCGGTAATCTTGTAAAATTTGGAGATTTCCTCTTTCATGTGGTGTATGCCCAGTTGATGCACGGTTGATAGGTACGGAAGTATTCTCAGTTGAAATCGGATGAATCAGTTTGAATAGCCCAGTATATAATATATATATATATATATATATATATATATAATATATATATATATATATATATATATATATATATAATATATATATATATGGTAATTATGTATTTTAAGTCACTCAGTCATTTTACACACCAAAATACATTTCTAGTAGTATTTGATGTGATTTGTTCAAATATGACCTCCATTTCCGTCGGAAATGAGATCCAACAAAGTTATAGTACTTTGAAGTTTGGCTCATTTTCAAGGGAAATGGAAGTCAAAATCTAAGCAAAACACATCAAAATATTACTAGGAAAATGTATTTTGGTATTAATTAACCTAACCTTACCTTACCTAACCTAACCTAACCCTGGCTAACCTAGCCTAACCCTGGCTAAACTAGCCTAACCCTGGCTAAACTAGCCTAGAGTATATTAAATCCTCAAAATAATATTCGCACCGTTCACATGTCATCGCCACAAACATCTATCAAAACTAACAGAAGTAGACTAGCAACTTAAAAGGCCTAAGAACTTAAAAAATCTTGCTCATATATCATGTTCTCATGACGTCACCAATCAAATATTTGGAAGGGCGGGAAAAAAAATGCAAAAATGTCATAATATTCAAATGTACATAATTTGTTAAGTACGCATCTGCGAGCATAGTGACTTATATGAAAATGATGAGAAAATTATGCTTTAATATTTTTTGCTTTTGATATTCTGAGTGGGATAAAATACATATTAACCATATAATATTATATATATATATATATATATATATATATATATTATAAACGGTATCAGTTTTATCTCCGAATGAGTGTTATATTCGTGTTAAATTTTATATCTTGTTTTTCTCCCTTCCCGACATTCCCGGCCTTTCTTTCTTTCTGGAATTTGGCTTCGCAAAAAAAGGTGAGTGTCTTTCCATGTTCTGCGGACGATGCTGGCGTTCCTTTGCTGCATTATTTTGCCACGTTTTGCAAGAAGGATTTGTTGGTCTTATTTTGAAGGTTAGCAGACCACTGAGTTTGGATCCTGAAATTCCACACAACTGAATTGGAGGAGTTCCTCTCCTTCACGACAGAGATTCGCTGTTGTCCTTTACCTCCTCTTCTTTCTTTCCATTTTTGACTTTCCCCTGTTCCCCAGTCATCAACACAAACTTTATTGGTTTTACGAAACTAAAAAATTGGTAGTTACCGCTTCAAAGTTATTGTGCTTTTTTAGTTGTTGTAATTTTACCAAATTCAACTGAAATTTTTAATTAATTTTTTAGAATTGAAAAATATTAAATGCAAAATTAATTTCTAAATTTCAAGTTTTTCCACTTTGTAAATTTTATTTTTCTAATAGTGGAAATATCTCATTGGACTTGTCATTTCATACAGGCTATATTTTTTTTTGGGGGGGTAGAATAAAACCCCTAACAAAGGAAACTAATTTTAACGTTAATAAATGTATATGTTAACAGACATGCAAGACATATACGACTTATTTGTATTTCCATGTGATGACTGTCATATATCTGTCACCTATTCTTGCCAATATAATTACGGTATTTTAATTTACGAATGTGTGTGTGTGTGTGTGTGTGTGTTGGTTTTCGTCCTAAAGTTTAATATAACTACTAGAGAAAGGTATCCTCACGGATATGTTCCTGAGAACCCTTAGGATTTGTAGTACTCCTTACTTAGACTCCGAATTTTGTTACATTTAATGATACGTTTAAAAAATATAGTATGAATACGGCAGATGAAAATACTGCTTTGTAATTGTGTAGCCATCATTTAGACAGGGAACATGATATTGATATTAATAACGCTCAATTGTTTCTAAATATTAGGAACAATGACAAACGTAAACTCACCGTATCTTTTTTTTTAGGAAAAATACTGATAATTTTAATATAAAACATGGAACCTTCCATTTTCATTTTATGACCAAATTTGGGCTTTCAAAGTCTACTGTTTTTTAAATGCACCTTTAATGTTGACTCTTAGTTTCCTTTCACTGCCTGAAAAATGAATGAAGTTTCTCTTGAAAAGCTTTGCATTTTTTGTGCTTTATAATTTTAATTTTGGGGATTTTAATTATTTTTTAATTTGTGCACGTTTTTTAAAATTTTTACACGGTTGTTTTAATTGTTTACGTTTTTTTAACACACACACACACACACACATATATATATATATACTCTATCAGTTTTCCTCAATAAGTTTTATATTGGTGTTAAATATGCTATTTTCTCTTTCCTTGTCCTTTCCGGGCATTGACTTATATCTGGATTTTGGCCTCCCAGAAGAGGTGAATCTCTTCTCAAGTTCTGCATGCGATGCTGGCGTCCCTTCGCTGCATTATTTTGCCACGTTTACAAGGGCGTTTGTTGGTCTTTTTTTGTGGGGGGGGGAGGGTAGCAGACCTCTTAGTTTGGATTCTCAAACTGCACGCAACTGAATTGGAGGAGTTTCTCTCCTTCACGACAGAGATTTGCAGTTTGCCTGTGTCCTTTACCTCCTCTTCTGTCTTTCCATTTTTGACTTTCCCCTGTTCCCCAGTCTTCATTTTGCATTTGTCCTCCTGAATCTTGACATCAACACAAACTTTATTGGTTTACGACACTAAAAAGTTGTTAGTTACCCCGTGAAATTTATTAAACATTTTTAGTTATTGTAATTTTACCAAATTAATATGAAATTATTAATTAAGTTTTTAGAATTGAAAAATATTAAATGCAAAATTAATTTCTAAATTTTAAGTTTTTCCACTTTGTAAATTTTATTTTTCGAATAGTGGAAATGTCTAATTGACTTAATTCCATACAGGCTATTTTTTTGGGTTGGAATAAAACCCCTAACAAAGGAAACTAATTTTAATTTTAATAAATTATAATATGTTAACACACGTGTCAGACATATACGCCTTATTTGCATTTCCATGTGATGACTGATATACTGTATTTTTATTTTATTTTAGTGAGGTTGTTGAACGTCCTTCGCAACATCTAAGGACATATGACGGAGGGGACCTACAGCTTTACGTGGGATCCGAAACCACGGGTCGCTAATAATCTGGGCACGGAGGACGGTCTCCCATCCAACTACTACCCAGACCCAATGTCGCTTAATTTCGATGAGTGTTATATATCTGTCACCTATTCTTGCCAATATAATTACGATATTTTGATTTACGAATGTGTGTGTGTGTGTGTGTGTGTGTGTGTGTGTTGGTTTTCGTCCTAAAGTTTAACTACTAGAGAAAGGTATCCTCACGGATATGTTCCTGAGAACCCTTAGGAGTTGTAGTACTCCTTACTTAGACTCTAAATTTTTTTACATTTAAGGATACGTTTAAAAAATGTAGTATCAATACGGCAGATGAAAATACTGCTTTGTAATTGTGTAGCCATCATTTAGACAGGGAACATGATATTGATATTAATAACGCTCAATTGTTTCTAAATATTAGGAACAATGACAAACGTAATTCACCGTATCTTTTTTAAGGAAAATACTGATAATCTATATATATAATGAGAGCTGTCCGTCTGTCTGTCCGTCTGTCCGTCACACTTTCAGAAATTGAGAAAAAATTCAGAAATTGTAAAAAAATTCAGAAATTGTATTACGGGCGGCAATGTGAAGCTCAAGATTTTCATGACTGTGTTCTTTTCTGTAGTTTAGCAATGGGGGAAGGGTGGGGGTGGGGGTAATCGGGATGGGTGGGGTAATGGGGAGGGTGGGGGTAATGGGGGAGGGGTTAGCCCCCAAGTTGTATGAATGGGGGTGAGGAGGTTTTGGGAGATACCAGATTCAGAAATGTTGACACAATGTGAAGCTCAAAATTTTCACGGCTGGGTTCTTTTTTTGTAGTTTAGCCTGTCTAACCGTCAGCGAAGCGGCGGGAACTGTACTAGTTTTAATATAAAACATGGAACCTTCCATTTTCATTTTATGACCAAATTTAGGCTGTCAAATTGCATTGTTTTTCGAGATAATTTGTACCAGTTACAATTGCCTGAAGCATGACGGTTTTTAGTAAGTACACTAGTGATGTAGCGGATGTCATTTTTTTCACATCCGCGGATGCGGATGCGGATGAGGATGTTTGATTTCAACATCCGCGGATGCGGATGTCTACATTTTCGTTATTTTTAGGGTATATTCGAGATTTGTTGTGTTTAACGTATATAATAAGTTATTATATAGAGAGAGCTGTAGCTATAATGTAGTATAATTGATTAATTGTACAATAATTGCTGTACTTTTCTCTGAACATATAAAATAATATCAAGCATCTAACTAATATAGAAATCAATTAGTGAATTCGTCTGCAAATAAATTCGTTATATTTTGTTGAGTTTCAGCCACAATTAGAAACCATAATTGTGTTACCAGGATGCGGGACGTGAACCCAACTCAAATGCACCCCACCGACCTCTTTGCCCAACCTCCTCCACCCTTATAGAAAGAGATCTTTAATTAGCTTGATAACTATTTATATTAAGTTTAAAGTTTTATTAGGCATATTTATAAATGAGTAATTAAAATAAAGTAAACTAAGATGTTCATCGTTTAATGTTCAAACTTAATTATAGGAAGGTTATGCTTAAGGAACATTAACTTTTCTGCCTTTTCTGCTGCCAGTCTGTTTCTCTTTTCATCATATATTAATCCAGCACTGCTAAATAATCTCTCGCTTGGTACGTTTGTTGGAGGACAGGCTAAATGTTTCCTTGCAAGTTTACTCAAGTATGGATAGATATTCTGCGTATTTTTCCACCAACTAATAGGATTGTCACATGCAGCCAGGCGTTTTTCTTGGTGATAGCTCTCGATCATTTTTACTACATCTTTTGACATCGCGTAGGTCTCGTCATTGCTGCTTGACTCAAGAAACTGAGAGACAGATTCTGTGATAGATTTGCTTGTTGAAGGTGTTGGTTCTGTCACTGAAACTTTTATTCTTTTGGTGGGTGGCGAAGCGACAGATTCAAGAGATTGAAGCTCTTCAACTGCTTTGCCAAGTGATGATTTAACTCGTTCTAATGTACTAGGTGAAAATAACTTAGCTTTGTAACGTGGATCTAAGTAGGTTGCAAGAGAGTAACTTCATACAAGAACAGCCTCTCGTCTTGTCGCTTGCATCACTTTTGCGCACAATGAACTAGTTCTATTAATATAGTAGAATTTGATAATTTCCGCTTATTAATGACGTTTTATCTCAACGGTCCACATCCGCACGACATCCGCAGTCCAAAGTGCGGATGCGAGAAAATGTGCGGATGTTCCGCGGATGCGGATGCGGATGTGACCTACATCACTAAAGTACACCTTTAATGTTGACTTTTAGTTTCCTTTCACTGCCTGAAAGGTGAGGGAAGTTTCTCTTGAAAAGCTTCGCATTTTTTGTGCTTTATAACTTTAATTTTGGGGGATTTCAATTATTTTTTAATTTTTACACGGTGTTTTCAGCATATATATATACACAGGGTGTCCCAAAAAACTATATACTCTTTATAGCATCATATATTTTATAATTTAAAAAAAAATGAAACAATATATTGTTATAGCAATTGCCAATGAAAGGTAAATTAGTAATCTAAGTGATCAAAATGCTATAGCGAGTTGTTTGCATATAAAATTTAATTAACTACGCCAAGTGCTCAAAATATTCTCCGGCGGCATGAATGCACTTTTGAATGCGTCGACTAACTGATTCGCAGACATGGACTAATGTGGATGCTGTGATGGTCCCGCACTTTTCCCTAATTGCATCCTTAAGGTGTTCGAGTGTTGCAGGTCTTGTACCATAAACTGCATCCTTCAGGTAGCCCCACAAGTAAAAATCAAGTGGAGTCAAGTCCGGTGAACGTGGAGGATACTCAACGCTTCCTCTTCGTCCTATCCAACGGTTAGGCAACGTTTCATCGAGGTACCTTCTGACATCACAATGATAATGAGGGGGCTCCAATTTAGGCCTGTTCAAAAATCAACTTTTTCTTATTTTCATAGGTTTCTGTACATTTTCCCATACTTTTTGACCTGAAAAAGCCGAAAATCACAACTATTTTGACCTAAGATGTTGGGAAGCATTGCCGCATGGAGCTTTAAATTTTCTGCCTTGAAATCGGCCAAAGCGCCAATTCCGGGGTCCCTTGAATTATGTTTTGCACTTTAACTTTTGATCTAAACAAGATAGAGCAACAAATTTGGTATCAAATGAAAGAGCATAAAATTAATAAATAATAATAATAATAATAATAATAATAATAATAATAATAATAAATAAATAATAATAATATATAATAAATAATAATTAATAATAATAATAATAATAATAATAATTATCTATCATTTTTCAGGAAACAACAGAAACTCAATCAGAATCTAGAAAACCATCTACAAGTTACAACTTCACAATGGCATTAAGCAAGGAGCTGAGGGAGCTCCGTGGGCGCACAGTTGATATCTCAGAACCTCCACGTACTGTCCACAGGCAGGTGTCAACTGGGCCATCTACCAGATCTCTCACTGAAACTTTCCTGGTTGGATACCCTTCAGCTTTTATCAGTGGTTCCCAGCTTCCCACCAACAGACAGGCGTTCCAGTATTTCCTTAATCTTCAGAATTTACCGGAAAATGCAGGGAGGCCCATGGTTCAAGACCTTGCATATGAAACAGTTGAATCTATCATCCCATTCTGGCAGATGGCTAGGATCAAGACAATGACCAAGTACAACGCAATGAAGCTCTTCATGAAACTACATGAGAAACATCGTACTCTGGTGAAAAGCAAAGGAAGAGCAAGTAACCCTGGAGGAAAAGAGGAGCATTTGTGCTGGAATTAGACAGCCTGTTCGATATAGGAGCTCCAGATGCAATCCAGGAAATACAGAACAACAGACTGTTATCCAGAGAGAAGAAAGATGAGGATATCAGGTTCTACGAAGACCAAAAGACTGAGAGGAAAGGTCATATGTCTGGTCATGACAAGATTTTGAGAGAAGATCCCTGCAGCAAGCAGCGAGGAATGAAAGACTGCAGCATAGACAAGAACAAGGTAAAACTAATTACTTTGAACGTTACAAAAAGTTTTAAGTTTTACTCCATTGCGATATTTAGCATGTACTTAACAATTACTCTCTTAACATGTTGTACTATTTTACAGCTGCAGCAGAACAAGAGGCAGTTGTTCATGTGGATGACATTACCTGGGGTGACTCAACTGACAACGACGCTAACACAGAGGACATGGATTACCATCAGCCTCGTCCTGGATGTTCTCACCATCATGACACTGTGACTAGTGTGACTTTGACGTTTCCAAGGAAGGTCATGGAATGTGATGTCATCTGCAATACAGCTGATCGTCTTGGTTTATCAGACAATCAAGTTACTGCCATGGTTTCTGCCACCTTGAAAGCTGGAGGGGCTGATCTGGATAACTTCGTCATCTCAACCTCAACAACACGTCGCAACAGAATGCTGTCCAGGTATAATATCAGCCAGAGTCACATGTCCAAGTTTTGTGAAAACCCCCGACAGTACGCTGCCTTACACTGGGATGGAAAGTTGCTCAAAGATGTCTTGGGCAGTGAACCTGGAAGTACCTCAGAGACTTTAGCTGTGCTAGTGTCTGGTCCACCTTCATACACTGAAGGAAAGTTTTGGGAGTACCTGTCATCGACAATTCTTCTGGCACAGCTCAGGCTGAGGCTTCAATGGATTTACTGGAGACATGGGAACTTGCGGATAATGTTACTGCCCTTGTTTTTGACACTACATCCAGTAACAGTGGAGTTCACAGAGGAGCTGCCAAACTGCTAGAGAAAATGCTGAACAAAAAGGTGTTTTATCTGGCCTGTCGACATCACATCCTGGAAATCCTAGTAGGAGCAGTTTGGGAGAAGCTGTTTGGGAAGGTGAAGGGGCCAGATAATCCCTGGTTTGAGCATCTGAAGGATGTTTGGACGGACTTGTCCAAGGAAAACCCAAAGATGCTGGCTATCAACAGCAAATGGCTGAAGGAAAAGAAGAAGAACAGTGAAGAAATACTCCAAGACATTCTAACAGCAGAAAGGCTTCCAAGAGCCGACTACAGGGAAATGGCTGAACTGACAGTCATGTTCTTGGAGGAACGCCTCCTCGAGGTATTCACTGGAGTCGACCAGGCGCCATTCATCAGGCCAGATGGATGGCCAGAAACCTGTACTCCATGAAAATGCTGATGTTTGCAGATCAACTTGAGTACGACGAAGACACTGTATCAAAGCTGGAAAGACTCAACACCTTCCTTGCGCTGTTCTACACTCCTGTATGGATGACGTCAATGTCTGCTGCAGATGCTCCCGTGAATGATCTAAGTCTAATCCAGGACATGTTGAAGTACAAGAAAACTGACCCAGAGCTTGCTGATGCAGTACTTAATAAGATGGAAAACCACAAATGGTACCTGACGCAGGAAGTCGTGCCATTTGCCCTGTTCAGCAGTAGATTGAGTGACACATTGAAGCACGACATTGCTGCCCAGTTACATGCCACTGAGAAGCCAGACAGTTTCAGAACAGGAAAGCCTCTATTCCAGAGAGTCACAGCTAAGACCACCCTGGTTGATCTCATTGGCCCAGAATCACATTTCCTGCTGGACACACTGAACATTGGATCCGAGTGGCTTCTGGAACCTGTCACGTCTTGGCCACAGAATGAGGACTACAGAAAAGCGTTGGACTATGTTAAGAATCTGAAAGCGGTGAATGACATTGCTGAACGTGGTGTCAAGATGATGAGCGACTTTGCAAATGTCATAACAACAGATGCCAAGCAAAGGGACTACCTCCTTCAAGCTGTGGAGTTCAACAGACGCCGCTTTGACAGCTTCAAGAAACAAACTCTCAACAACTGACTGTGTAAATGTCATTATGAAATTAATCATCATGTAATGCTTTCACTTCTTGATCGATTAGACTTGTGACAAAATGTTAATCTCAAATTTGTGTCATGAATAAGGCGCCTTGTCTGCCTTGAGTGTGAGAAAACGAATTTTGTGATATTTCTGAAATCTTTGTATGTACCAATGTGCCATTTCTTGTTCCAAGACTATCATAATTGCATAAGTTAGAAAGAGGATTAAAAACACTTTAATTTGGTGCCTATTTTGTTGCTCTATCTTGTTTAGATAAAAAGTTATAGTGCAAAACATGATTCAAGGGACCCCGGAACTGGTGCTTTTGGCCGATTTCAAGGCAGAAAACTTAAAGCTCCATGCGGCAATGCTTCCCAACAACCTAGGTCAAAATGGTTGTGATTTTCGGCCTTTTCAGGTCAAAAAGCATGGTAAAAAGTACAGAAACCTATGAAAATAAGAAAAAGTTGATTTTTGAACAGGGCTAGGGCTCCATCTTGTTGAAAGTAAAAGTCGTCGTTTCCAAACAACTTCCGAACTGCAGGTATAATTTCTGTCCGCAGCATGTCGAGATATGCGGCACCGGTAACTGTCCCATTAAAGAAAAATGGTCCAACCAAACCCCTGGATGATAAACCACACCATGCTGTTAATCCTGGTAAATTAACATGTTTATCCACATAAACGTGTGGATTATCAAGTGACCAGTACCTGCAGTTGTGTCGATTTACTGTGCCATTCAGCTTGAAGGTAGCTTCATCAGACCACACGATTTTGTTGGCAAACTGTACGTCTTCGGCTTCCATTGACTGAAACCATTCACAAAATTCGAGTCTGCGATCAGGGTCATCTTCAGTCATGGCGTGTAACAGACTTGAAATGTAACTTTTCCATTTTGCCGACTTTAAAATCCGGTGAACACCTGATTTGCTGATTCCGGTCTCACGGGCGCATTGCCTAACTGATTTCTGTGGCAATCGATTAAATTTTTGCAACACTAAAACAGAGTTTTCATCACTCGCACTTGATTTGCGTCGTCCAGATCTTCGCTTGTGCATATCTTGAGCAGATCCCTCTGCCTCAAACTTGTCACGGATGCTTGTAATGGCGAGACGTGTCGGTGGCTTTGTACCAAATTCCCGGATCCATTGCCGCTGGACTTCGGACACATTCTCAAATTTCCAATACCATTTCAGAACACTTTTTCGTTGCTCCAGTGTCAAACTTTTACGCAACATGGGTTCTTTTGCTGAACTGAATAAAGTTGAATGCTGTAGAGTTTGTATCGTGGAATGAGTGCGTAGGCTAAGTCCGAAGCAAGCTAGTGAGTGACTAGACTACGTTCGGTCCATAGGTTTCGCCATTACAAGGCCTTTAATAAAACAAGGCCAGGCTTAGGCGACGCATTCAAAAGTGCATTCATGCCGCCGGAGAACATTTTGAGCACTTGGCGTAGTTAATTAAATTTTATATGCAAACAACTCGCTATAACATTTTGATCACTTAGATTACTAATTTACCTTTCATTGGCAATTGCTATAACAATATATTGTTTGGGTTTTTTTTAATTATAAAATATATGATGCTATAAAGAGTATATAGTTTTTTTTGGGACACCCTATATATATATATATATATATATATATATATATATATATATATATATATATATATATATATATATATATATATATATATATATATCTTCTTCTTTCTCTTCGCCCGTTCCCGCCTCTATGCGGGGTCGGCGTTTCTGACCAGCCTCCTCCACACAGCCCGGTCCTGGGCTTCTTCTTCCGACAAACCCTTCTCCCTCAAATCGTCCCTCACCTTCTCCATCCACCTTCGCTTCGGTCTGCCTCTCTTTCTCCTGCCATGCACCTCCATATTCATCGTTCTCTTACCCACATAATCTTCGTCCCCTCTCATCACATGTCCATACCATTTCAGTCTACTTTCTTGTATCTTCCTCGAGATTTCTCCAACCTTTGTTGTGCCCCTTATCCTTTCATTCCTTACTCTATCCAACCTTGTCACTCCGCACATCCATCTCAGCATTCTCATCTCCGTTACATCTAGTCTTTTCTCATGATCTTTCTTTATAGCCCAAGACTCAGCCCCGTACATCATAGCCGGTCTTACCACAGTCTTATACACCTTTCCCTTAACCCTTGCGCCTATTCTTCGGTCACACAACACCCCTGAAACTTTCTTCCAATTTTTCCAACCAGATTGCACTCTGTGTGTTATTTCTGTGTCCAGCTCACCGTCCTCAGCCACTGTCGATCCCAAGTACGTAAACTTACTTACTCTCTTTAACCTCGCTCCCTCTAAACTAATTTCTGAGTCTTGATTTCGTAGAACCTCAGGTACTCCGTTTTCTTTCTGCTGATTTTCAACCCTCTGTCTTCAAAAGCCCTCCTCCATTCCTCCAATTTTCTTTCTACTACTTCTCTCCTGTTGCTGCACAGAACAATATCGTCTGCAAAGAGCATACACCAAGGGGATTGATCTTTTATCCCCTGGGCCAACACATCCATAATCAAAACAAAAAGGTACGGGCTCAAAGAAGATCCCTGATGTAGACCAACTCTCACGGCAAACCATTCCGTTACACCTACACTACTCCTAACCTGGGTCCTTGCTCCTTCATACATACTTTGCACCAACCTAACGTACTTCTCCGGCACACCTTTCTCTCTCATACACCTGCAAACCTCCTGGCGTGGCACTCTATCATATGCTTTCTCTAGGTCGATGAAAACCATGTGCAGTCCCTTTTGTCGCTCCCGGTGTTTCTCCATCAACTGCCTCAGTGCAAAAATCGCATCAGTTGTTCCCCTACCTGGCATAAAACCCAACTGCTCTTCCCCCACGGTTGTCTCTTCTCTTAACCTTTTCTCTATAATCCTTTCCCAAACCTTCATCGTGTGTGACATAAGCTTTATTCCCCTATAATTTCCACAATCCTGGATGTCTCCCTTCTCTTTGTAAATAGGTACGAGTGTACTATCCCCCCACTCCTCCGGCATTTCCTCTTGTTCATATATCTTCTGCATCAGATCCCACAATAGATCTATGCCCTCATCTCCCAAACAATTCCACGCCTCCACTGGTATCCCATCCTGTCCCAATGCCTTCCCCTTCTTCATTCCTTTCAACGCCACCTTCACCTCCTCCCTACTCACTCCTGAAGTTAATCCTTGATTTGGGACACCATCTTCAAAAATAACCCTTGGGTTTTCCTCATGTAACAGATGTTCAAAATAACTCTTCCATCTATCCATGATTTTATCCTGATCCTTTAAGACCACTCCCTGACCATCCTTTACCTGTTTAATTTGAGTAAATCTTTACTCGCTTTATCCCTAGCCTTCGCTATTCTAAGGATCTTTCTCTCTCCCGCCGGTGTCTCCAACTCTTTATATACTTCATCCATCGCCTGCGCCTTGGCTCTTGCCACTCCCTTCTTCGTCTCCTTTTTCGCCTGCCTATAGCTTTCTCTATCCTCTTGTCTACCAGATGTGTCCCACTCCTTTTTAGCATCTTTCTTCCTTTTAATCACCTCCTGAACCTCTTCATTCCACCACCACGTCTCTTTGTCTTCAGGGGGTCTTCTACCTGATGTTTTGCCCAGTACTTCCTCACCAACTCTTAATATCACCCGGCTGTTCTCCTCCCACCATTCTTGTACACTCTCCAACGACCTTACTTCTTCCAAAACCTTCTCCTCAAATTTCCTTTTCTGGTCTTCTTTCTTCAGTCCCCACCACTTTATCCTAGGTGTCACCTGTTCTTGCCTTCTTTTCCTACCACTCTTAAACGACCAATCCATCACCAGGATTCTATGTTGCGCCGCCACGCTTTCCCCGTTTATGACTTTGCAGTTCTTAACTTCTTCCAAATGGGATCTCCTGCACATTAGAAAGTCTATCTGGCTTTCTCTTCCTCCGCTCCTATAGGTCACAAACTGGTTATCTTTTTTCTGGAAGAAGGTGTTGACTATCGCTAGATCAAACGCCATCGCGAAATCCACCACCCTTTCCCCTTCTTCATTTCTCTCTCCCACGCCCCAACCACCATGCACCCTCTCAATCACCTCTCTACTTCTTCCCACATGGCCATTCAGGTCTCCACCCAAGATCACTTTTTCCCCCTCTGGTATCGCACCAAGTTCTTGATCCAACTGATTCCAAAACACTTCCTTTTCTACACCTTCACAGCCAGCTTGGGGGGCATACGCACTCACGATGTTCACCGTCATCTCGTCAAGGCCCAGCTTAACACTCATAACTCTATCGCTCCTTCTACTCACACTCACCAGGCTATCCTTCAGCACTTCTGACAGCACTATACCAACACCGTTTCTACCCTGTTCATTCGTTCCACTATAAAGCAACTTATATCCCCCTCCCAGCTCCCTTGCTTTATTTCCTCTCCACCTCGTCTCCTGCACACACAATACTCCCACACACCGTCTCTCCATCAAATCCGCCACCTCCCTTCCTCTCCTAGTCATAGAGCCTACATTCAACGTCCCAACTCTAACCACTCGGACTAGCTTCTTTACCCGAGCCCGTCCTCGACTCGGCAGCCCTCGTCCATTTCTCGCGGGGGTCAGGCGAGGCCCCTGCGCGTCGCATACGGGGTACGCCCTGGCATTTTCCGAGGCTATATGAATTTGGCTCATCATTCTTGGTTTTGGCAAAATCTTTCACGGCCGGATGCCCTTCCTGACGCCAACCCTCACCATTTATCCGGGCTTGGGACCGGCACTGAGTTGTGCTGGCTTGCACCCCCAGTGGTTGGATATATATATATATATATATACAGGGTGTCCCGTAAGTCTGGACCCATAGGGATTTATAATATATTTTTTTATTATGTTATTATTATTATTTTATTATTATTTTTTTTTATTATTTTATTATGATTTTTATTTTGGGGCCACTTGAAAGCCAAAGTGTACGAGGTCAAACTTCAGAACATTTTCCACCTTAAAGCACGCATTGTGGAGGCGTGTCAAGAAATTTCTGCGACTGTGATTCAGAAAGTGCTGTCGCAGTGGAGATTGCGTCTTCAACTATGTGTGCGACACAACGGCGGACACTTTGAACAGATTATGTAATAAATTTTTGGACTATTTTGTAATTTTATTATTTTTCCCTATGGGTCCAGACTTACGGGACACCCTGTATATATATATATGTATATATATATATATATAATATATATATATATATATATATATATATATAGACTGTATATATATAGACTGTATCAGTTTTCTTCCTCAATAAGTATTACATTGGTGTTAAACTTGCTATTTTGTCTTTCCTTCTCCTTTCCTGGCCTTTCCTTATTTCTGGATTTTGGCCTCCCAGAAGAGGTGACTATCTTCCCAAGTTCTGCGTGCGATGCTGGCGTCCCTTCGCTGTATTTTGTCACGTTTACAAGGGTGTTTGTTGGTGTTTTTGGGGGAGGTTAGCAGACCTCTTAGTTTGGATTCTCAAACTGCACGCAACTGAATTGGAGGAGTTCCTCTCCTTCACGACAGAGATTTGCAGTTTACCTGTGTCCTTTACCTCCTCTTCTTTCTTTCCATTTTTTACTTTCCCCTGTTTTTCCGTCTTCATTTTGCGTTTGTCCACCTGAATCTCGACATCAACACAAACTTTATTGGTTTTACAACACAAAAAGTTGTTAGTTACCCCCGTGAAATTTATTAAACTTTTTTAGTTATTGTAATTTTACCAAATTAAACAAAAAATATTAATTAAGTTTTTAGAATTGAAACATATTAAATACAAAATTAATTTCTAAATTTCAAGTTTTTCCACTTTGTAAATTTTATAAAAAAATGGTGTCAATAATCCAGCAGGGTTGAAGCACCTTAAACAGAAAAAAACAAATATACGATGTAAACTCTCTCAGCGTATATTTTAGCGGGGAGGTAATGAAACCTCTACAAAGAAAACTAATTTTAACATTAATAAATATATACAGGGTGTCCCAGAAGTCTGGACTGATAGGGAAAATAGATATTATATTTTTAAAGTGAAACAAACGCATTTCTAATGTCAGTTTTACATATTTCAGGAAAGAACATACCCTCATGACTCAATATACCAATCAAGAGAAGGTGGAACTGGTATTGCGCCATGTTTCCGGAAAAAGCCAGAGGGAGGCATGTTCGTGAAATAACTGACATGCTTCCTTCTGACTGGATTGGTATACCGAGCCATGAGGGTATTTTTTTCCCTGAAATATGTAAAACTGACATTAGAAATGTGTTTGTCTCACTTTAAAAATATAATGCCCATTTTCCTCTATGAGTCCAGACTTCTGGGACACCCTGTATTTTAACACACGCGTCAGACACACATGGTTTATATGCATTTCCATATGATGATTGTCATATATCTCTCACCTATTCTTTCCAATATATATTTTTTTTTTACAAATCCGTTTATGATCATGTATATACATATATATTGTTTTTATCATATTTAGGAAGGAGGGGCATGGGCAAGCGCCCGCAAATATGCCCTCCGCCTTGCCATTTTATTTTTTTTAAATTTTTAATAAATTTTTAAAAGATTATGTAGTGTGTAAGATGTATGTGTGCGTGTACTGAAGAATAGGGAGAGGAGTGTGCGTGTTTGAGAATATGGACTGCTCACAGGGCAGATGAGACACGGAAAAAGATCAGCTAAAGATGATAGTGAATGGAGAAATGGGTGTTTCAGCACTTTATGTCTCCTGCCTAACTTCCGCCTTCCACCCCGGAGTACTTCCCTGGTCGAGTAGTGTTTACAATCTCATATATATGTGTGTGTGTGTGTGTGTGTGTGTGTGTGCATTCGTTTTTGTCCCATAGTTTATCTACTAAAGAAAGGAATCCTCACGGGTATGTTCGGCTTTAGATCGTCCAGAAAGGAAATCAGAGATGAAGGTACAGATAGAAGGCTAGAAACCGAAGGAGGAAAGTTTGGAATTATGAATTTGTGCCAGACTCTATCTAAAACTTTTGATATGTCTACGCAATTACGAAGATTTCACCGAAACCCCTAAAGGAGGATGACTAAGAATCAGGGAGATACGCAAGAAGATCGCTAGTAGCGTCCCTTGCAGAACCAATACTGACGATCTGAAAGAAGATTGTGAGTAAGGAGGTGTTTAAGAATCTTCCTATTAAGCATAGGTTGAAAAACTTTAGAAAGCCAAGAGATCAAAGGCAATTAGACAATAGTTGGAAGGTTGAGGGCGGTTTCCTTTCCTCTTCCTTGGGACAGGCTTAATGAGAGGAAGGAAGGAAAAGTACCAGATGAGAGACATAGACGAAAGGTTTGCCTAGTCAGGGTGTCAGTACAGAAGCACAGTTCTTCAGAACAACAGAAGGGATCCCATCAGAGCCGTATGCCTTCCGAGTGTTGATCCGAGATAGGGCAGAAAAATCATCTTTGGAAGAGAGTAATTTCGTTCCGTACATATATGCAACATATACGAGCATATATATATATATATATATATATATATATATATATATATATATATATATATATATATACACACCTTTGGTTATACCTTTGGTTTGCTTCCCCGCCGAATTGTTCATTCTGACGAAGGTCAAGCTTTTCACTGCACCTTAGACCTACAGTTTAACGTGGAATCGGAACCACGCCCCACCAGCATCCTAGCATCTTAACCACTAGGCCACCCAGCGTACCCATTTATCTACCAACCACTTTCTTTGTGTGGAAGGATGAAGAGCTGGGTTTTGCTGCGCGCCGGCTGCCGTCACCGGGTCTCGAACCCGGGTTGATGGAGTCCTATTCAGCGACGCTAATCACTACACCACCGAGGCGCATGAACTATGACTTTGGGGTCAAAGTTGAAGTCTTCAAAAGAAGTCTAGATGCCTGGCTCAGGATGGTACCAGATGAACCGGGTGTACCTGGCTATGTGCGGTGGAGAGCACATGAGAGCAACTCGCTCCTCCACCAAGCCAGGCCTAGAGGCGGGGCTACCAACTTGACCTTCGTGTGAAGAGAGACCAACACACGGAACTTCAACGAAGCTAACGATATATATATATATATATATATATATTATATATATATATATATATATATATATATATCAACGTAAAGAACGACGCTTGTATAGGAGATATTCGTTCTCTCTCTCTCGTCTTCGGAATATCTCCTATACAAGCGTCGTTCTTTACGTTAATTATACTGCGTGTTTGCAGTTAAATGTATATAATGTTACGGCATGCGGGAGGTGCCCCCTTGGGGCATTGGTTTCTGCGAGTATGTAGAAGAATTACGGCATTTGGAAGAGTGAGGCCCATGGTGTAATGGTTATCGCATCTGACCGGCAATCGGAAGATCCCGGGCTCGATTCCCGGGTGGTTACCTCATCTTTTCATTTGTTTCGTTCTCTCTCTCTCGTCTTGCGCGGAATATCTCCTATACAAGCGTCGTTCTTTACGTTAATTATACTGCGTGTTTGCAGTTAAATGTATATATATATATTATATATATATATATATATATATACACAAACTCAGAATGGTTCCCTGAGAACATTATATGTTAAACACAGACCGTGCATGGAACAAGGAACTCTTCTGGGATAATTAAATCCACTATAGCCCGGATAAGTAATGGTAAATGACAATACCATAGTTTTTTTCTTTTTCATGATTTTAGCCCGTTGCCCACGTCGGGCTAAAATCATGAAAAAGAAAAAACTATGGTATTTGTCATTTACCATTACTTATCCGGGCTATAGTGGATTTAATTATCCCAGAAGAGTTCCTTGTTCCATGCACGGTCTGTGTTTAACATATATATATATATACACGTCAACTCCCAATATCCACAGAGAATTGTTTTTCTTTATCTTGTGGATGTAGTGGATGTAGTGAAACTGATTCCGTCCATTTCAAAATTATTTGTAAATTATTTCAGAAAGATCAAGATCAGCGATGAACTTTTTTTTTTTTATTGTTTCCCCTTAAAAAAAAACGTAATTCGTTTTCTATTTTTACTGAACTTAAAACCAAACTTATTTTTTTACTTTTCATTGACGTGACATTTTATCATAAAGTATTTTAGGCGTTAAATTAAATTAGGTTAACGTGTTAACATAGGTTAGGTTTGGTCAGTTAAAGTTATATTACGTTATGTTTATTGCGTTAACTCACAATTAAAGTTAGGTTAAATAAGGTTAGGTTAGATAAAATATGGTTAGGTTAGCTGAGATCATTTTAAGTTTAGGCGTCTTTGTTTGTGAATATCCCACTAAAACGCCTTACGCGAGAAATAATTTGTTGATGTGTCGAAAATTTTGTCATTGAAATGTTTTGTATTTTAAAATGGGGAAGGTTCGTAATGAGTGTTCATAATTATAATTTTAGGCCTATAATGTTATATTTTTTAACCTTAAATATTCAGTTTTCATTTTAAAAATTCATATTTGAACTTATTTCTCTCTTTAACATTTAAGCATGGTGCCTACTCGAAGAGAATGGGAAGTAGGTTTCTTAATAATGTATGTAGTGTATGAATGTACTAGGGTGGCCATTTCCAAATTTCCAAAAAGAAGGACATTTTTTAATTTTTGCGACACTTATTTTTACCTAAATTAACATGTTTATGATGAGTTGAAATATAAAAAGTTGGCATAATATACAAAATATACTTAGAAGTGTTGATTTGTCAAATATCACTATAATGTAATGAAGGCTATTTTGTGGTTTTTCTAAATTTCAATTTTTTGAAACGCACTGTATATGTTACATACATGATACATGCATTCATACAGTATAAATAAAGAGCTGAAAGAAATGAATATTCATTTTTACTCCTGCTGGAACAACATACTGTATGCTAACAATTAACTTACTTCACAAACTAAAGGAAGTAGCCTACTTACCATAGACATCCATAATTGCTGTCTATTTTTTGTATTTCGCCCCTTTACTTGCCATCTCCAAGAGTTTTAGTATACGTAAGATAATTTATATAATTCTTTTAGACAGGCCCCAAAAGAAGGACAAATTAACGTCCTGCTTGAGGTGGCGCAGGACGGAGGACAGAGTGCTCAAAAGCAGGACTGTCCTGCCTAAAGCAGGACGTCTGGCCACCCTAGAATGTACGTATGTGCGTATGTAGCGTTTTAGTGTAAAAATAAAAATGTAATTTTTAGATTTAAAATAGTTTACGCTTTTATATTTCTATGAAGATGAGAGAGACCGAGTCTCGAGACGTTAGAAATGAATAAAAAAGGAAATGACGTTCTCGAAAGGGATACGGTCTTTCTCTAGATAAAGAGATAGATAGATAGATAATAGATAGATAAATAGAGAAATGCAAAGATTTTCTAGAAAGTAGAGGCTATTCTTTTTTTTATACGTAATTTTTTCAAACTTGCAAAAATTAAACTTTTCCTTTAAAGAGAAAAGTAAGTCCTTGAAAGAAAATTTTAATCGTTTTTAAAGTTTTCCATCCAAACGAAAGAAACGGAAAAAAAATAAATAGTGAATTTTTCCAAAAATTTAATAATTTTTATTTATTTCTTAATAATAATATATATATATATATTATATATATATATATATTAATATTATTTCTTTCTTGTCCTCGAAGATGTGAATATATCACGAAAGCGCTCGGATTTCGTGTTCTTTTTTTTTTTTCCTTTTCTCTGGGGTTGTTTGCTTATTAATAAGATCACGTGTTATTCTGTGATTTTACTGCATATAATATATATATATATATATATATATATAGTTGCTGCTATTATTATTATTGATGCAAATATTTGCATATAAGTTTTCATGAATATATGTATTTATACCCCAGTTTGGTTTTAAATGTGGGTTTGGGTATGAGTTTGTTAGTTTCTAAACAGGGCCGCCGACAGGGAGGGTACAGCCAGTACAGATGTCCCGGACCGGTGAGTCATGGGGTCCGCCACGCCCCCGTATGAGAAGAGAAGAGGGGCTCTGCTCTTTAAATTTCTCCCGGATCCCAAATTTCTAGTAATTCTTGTTGGTGACCGTGGTTAGAAATTATGGTTTTGTTGCAGGTCAACTGTAATAGGTTTAGTTATACCAGTTTTTAGGTTTTAATATACAACACTTCAATTCTCTCTCTCTCTCTCTCTCTCTCTCTCTCTCTCTCTATATATATATATATATATATATATATAATATATATATATGGGTGGCGCAAAATTCGCGCATCGTAGAAATTTTCAGTGTTGACTATAGAATATTATTTTTTTTCTTTTCGCTAGGGGATGGCTGCGAAATTAACAATAGACGAGAGGGTGAGGTTGGTTTTAATTAATGTATGGAATATAGTACCAGGTACTACAAATCGATGAATCGGTACAGAATTTAAATTCTGTACCGATTCATCGATTTTGCAGTACCTGGTATTCCATACATTAAAACCAAGCTCACCCTCTCGTCTATTGTTAATTTCGCAGCCATCCCCTAGCGAAAAGAAAAAAATAATATACTATAGTCAACACTGAAAATTCCTATGATACGCGACTTTTGCGCCACCCTGTATATATATATATTAGGCATGCTAAGTTACAGTTTTTGGACGTTTTCCAGTTTATGTACCGTTTTCTACAGTTATGCAACTTTCTAGTGTTTCTTTGCTTCTGTTAGGCACAGCATAGAGTAAAACAGAAGGTTAGGTTAGGTTAGGTTAGGTTAAGTTAGGTTATCAAGAACTTACCTCTCTTAAAAAGTTGTTATAATCGATGGCGGTTGTATGACCAATCAAAAATAAATTATATGAAAAACGGTACACAAACTGGAAAAGGTCCCAATTTTTAATTATAAATTTGTTAGTAATTGTAATGGGTTTTATTAGACTATTGGTTTTGTTATACATATTTCTCGCTTAAGTATAAAAGAGAAATGGTTTTGTATTCGTAAAAATATGAGTTTTCGTATAAAAGCTACTTTTACATAAACTATTCCTAAATAAGTATTCAAGTTTCTTGATTAAATTATAATAATCTTGTTAATGACACGGTGATTAAATGAGCACAACTAATTTCATCATATTAATGTTAGTTTTTTTAGTTACCTTTAATTTGAGTAAATGTTTACTCGTATTAACTATTTCCCTTCAAGAAAATTCATCAAAGTAAAATCCTCATCCATGTGAGGTTACAAAACATGGGGTGAGGGTGGGGGGGGGGGTGGGGGGGGGCTTTTATCAAAAGAAAGTTAATTAATTAAGTAATGCTCGATTTTACACTTTATGAACACCCTATATATATATATATATATATACACAAACTCAGAATGGTTCCCTGAGAACAATATATGTTAAACACAGACCGTGCATGGGCACAAGGAACTCTTCTGGAAAATTAAATCCACTATAGTCCGAATAAGTAATGATAAATGACAAATACCATAGTTTTTTTCCTTTTTCATGATTTTAGCCCGACGTGGGCAACGGGTCTCTCGCAAAGAGATCCCATAAATATAGCTTCCCTCACCAGCTATCTGCAAGCAGACAGGATCCAGCTTTGGGACGTGGATCTAGGGTTTAAAGCAAACCTAGATCCCTACACTCAGAACCTCTATATAAGTAAAAGACTCGTTGCATTCACGTCGTGTTGAATAAATCAAGAAAAAGGGGGTAACTATTGTATTTTTAGCCAAAAAAAACAAAACTTAAACCTCACCGGGACATTGAGCGTCCACTTTTCAAGGCACGAAACACGTCCGTTTAGTATACACAAACTCAGAATGGTTCCCTGAGAACAATATATTTAAACACAGACCGTGCATGGCACAAGGAACTCTTCTGGGAAAATTAAATCCACTATAGTCCGAATAAGTATGATAAATGACAAATACCATAGTTTTTTTCCTTTTTCATGATTTTAGCCCGACGTGGGCAACGGGTCTCTCGCAAAGAGATCCCATAAATATAGCTTCCCTCACCAGCTATCTGCAAAGCAGACAGGTTTGCTTTAAACCCTAGATCCACGTCCCAAAGCTGGATCCTGTCTGCTTTGCAGATAGCTGGTGAGGGAAGCTATATTTATGGGATCTCTTTGCGAGAGACCCGTTGCCCACGTCGGGCTAAAATCATGAAAAGGAAAAAAAACTATGGTATTTGTCATTTATCATTACTTATTCGGACTATAGTGGATTTAATTTTCCCAGAAGAGTTCCTTGTGCCATGCACGGTCTGTGTTTAACATATATTGTTCTCAGGGAAACCATTCTGAGTTTGTGTATACTAAACGGACGTGTTTCGTGCCTTGAAAAGTGGACGCTCAATGTCCCGGTTGAGGTTTAAGTTTTGTTTTTTTTTGGCTAAAAATACAATAGTTACCCCCTTTTTCTTTGATTTATTCAACACGACGTGAATGCAACGAGTCTTTTACTTATATAGAGGTTCTGAGTGTAGGGATCTAGGTTTGCTTTAAACCCTAGATCCACGTCCCAAAGCTGGATCCTGTCTGCTTTGCAGATAGCTGGTGAGGGAAGCTATATTTATGGGATCTCTTTGCGAGAGACCCGTTGCCCACGTCGGGCTAAAATCATGAAAAGGAAAAAACTATGGTATTTGTCATTTATCATTACTTATTCGGACTATAGTGGATTTAATTTTCCCAGAAGAGTTCCTTGTGCCATGCACGTCTGTGTTTAACATATATATATATATATATTATTGGTGGACCGGATGTCAGTTTTTCAACATCTGCGGATGCGGATCTTTAATTTCAATATTCGCGGATGCGGATGCGGATATTTAGTTAATCTATCATATAATATAGAATTATGAATATATGACATAATTTTCAAATTTCGTGATATTACTATTATGGCAGGCAATGCATAAAAATTAAAATTAATATTAATGTTTTCATTATGATAAAAATAATAACTTTCTCAAGAGTTTCAGCCACAGAAAATTCAATGAAGCAAGTTTCATTCAATTTTCTGTGTTACCACGTATTTATATTTTGAGGTTTATATATTTGTTTGTTCATTAATAATTAATACTTTACATGAAATGTGCATGACTCAGCCTTATAAGCTACTTTATAAGCTAATTTAATTGTAAATTGCATAATTTATTAGAGGTAATATCCGCATAACATCCGCAGTCAGAAGTGCGGATGTGAATGTTAAAAATGATGCGGATGCGGATGTCCGGTCCACCACTAATATATATATATATATATTTATTAGCAAGCTGTAAGTTTCAAACAAGAGTATGAACACAGTAAATTAATGCATATTTCCTATGTTTTAAGGGTCCATAACTTTTTAAGAGATTTTTTTACAATTATTTTGTTTATTAATTTAAAGTGCAAACAAAGTCCAAAAAAAAGGGCGTGCCCAATACAAGAGAAAAGGCCTATAACTTCTAAATTAGTTCTTTTATTTTAATAAGATGATGGAATGCTCTAAGGCATCGTAAATATTTGTATTTTATGTTTAAATATGATATATTAATTTCTTAAAGTTAGTTTCAGCACATTACTGATACGTTTAAAAGGACTTTCTCCTGAAAGTGAAATCAATTCAAGTTAACTCTATAGTATACCCTAAAATAAAACATTTTCTTTAATGTCTACATTATTGTACACTTTTATGACGTATGCGGTTCATTTTTTTTTTTTTTTTTAGCTAAAGTGAGTGACGTAATTAAATTGGACATTTTTTAATAATTAAATTTCGCTCGGGAACTTGAGAGAAGTTCCTTTAAAAGAAAGTTTTGCGTTTAAATGAAAAAACTTTACTGAACTTGTCTATTTGTTAATGTACTAATGTCGTACTACTCCCATTGGTCATGTGATAATATACAGGGTGTCCCATAAGTCCGGCATCATAGGAAAAATAATAAAAAAAGGCAAAACAAAAGCTTTTATTTACAGAACGTGCTCAATATGTATTGTTCAGTAGCCCATTCACAAAATTCCATCCGCCGGTCGGGATCATCTTCGCTTAACTTCTGTAGGATCTGAAGTTTATATGGATGCCATTTGTGAGCCTGAAGAATGCGATGGATGCTACTTTTCGACACTCCTGTCTCGGTGGACAATCGCCAAAGAGACTTATTGGGACTTCTGTTAAAATGAGCCAGGATAGCAGTCGCTGTATCATCGTCAGTGGACCTCCTTGAAGGTCCACTGCGTGGTTTATCTTCCATGGATCCTGTTTCCTTAAACTTTGCAACAAGTCTGCTAACACAACTCTGTGTTATTGGCTCGCGGTCTGCATGCAGTCTGTTAAATTCAGACTCCGATTTCCTATGAGTAGAATTATCTGGATTCGTTCTTCCTTGCTCGCAGACATTATGGCCTGTAGAAAGAGAAAAATATGAATTATGGTTTGTAGAAATAGAAAAATATGAATTTCTCCTATGATGCCGGACTTATGGGACACCCTGTATATATATATATGTATATATATATATATATATATATATATATATAGAGAGAGAGAGAGAGAGAGAGCGGTCTGTGATCTTTCACAAGATTGATTCGAAAGGAGAGTAACCCTAAATATAATTTGAACCCTGTAATAAAATGTCAGTTTCTAATTTACTTAGCCAATATTAAACATTATTCCTAAATGATCACCATTATTAAATAAATATACTCGTCAGCATCAAATCGTTCACCATTTTTGCTTTATTCAATAATAATTATTCAATAATAATTCATTTATATTCATTGAATTATGTCCATCATTTTACACCAAATAATGAAGTGTTTCACTTTCGTGTTTGGATTCATCTTTGACGTGATCTGAGTGATATCCTTCAGTGGAAGGATAATGTTTTAATCGCCTTTAGTTCCTTTAATGGACCACAAAATTTCGCCTCTAAATTATCAACTTGACCAATGGGAGTAGTACTGAGATTAGTACATTAAAAAATAGACAATTTGAACGGTTTAAAGTAAAGTTTTTTCGTTCGAACTTAAAACTTTCCTTTAGAGGGACTCCCCTCAAGTTCGCGAGCAAGGTTTAATTATTAAAATTAATTACTTAATTCATATACGGATGGAAAGTTTGCCCAAAACTAGGGTTCAAACCCACCAACTCTCGTAGAGAAGTGAGGGCACTAGCCACTACACTACGACGGGATAAAAGTTAATACAACCTATCATATAGTTAAAACAACCTATGGAACGCATAAAGCTTTCGCCTGGAGTATTTTACGTGTTAACCCTCCCTCCCTATTCGAGGTAAAGACCAGCATTTCATTAAAATTATCTGGTGGGACTGGGGGACAAACTTTACATTATGCAAAATCGTGCGTGCTGATGCATCATATTCCATATATATATATATACACACACGTGACTAAAGTTATTGGAATGAAAATGCAAATCAACTTCCTTCATGAAAAGGTGAAAAACATGATTATAAATTTTTGCCTATTCATTTGCATCGAATTAAAGTATTTCAGATTTGTGACGGAAATTAATCCTTAATATCCTTCCGCAGATTCAAGTGACAGCAAATGATGGAATTCCTTTCATCTTTACATATTTCCAATGATACTTGAACAAATAAAAAGTTAAAATTAGCGTAAGTTGTTATGAATAATGATAAAATAAAAATGATTACGAAAATGTTCTTTTTTACTCGTGACTTATTCAGAAAATTCCAAACTTTAAAAGAATAATTGAATTTTGAGATAAAATGTAAATAAAGAAAAATGGTTTAAGTCTTATTATAGGGGTTTACTCCCGTCTTTTATTAATAGCTGCTGTCCATATAAATCTGTGAGACGCGTCACAAACCATCTTTTTCGTAACGTCCATCGAAGATAGTGAAAAAGAAAAGAAAAAAAAAATAATGTGAAAATTCATCGCGCGAAACTTTCATTGGGTAGAAACCCACTTCACCATAATTAAAATCCCTTTCGACCCGGTTTTTTACACGGCAATGAATCGTATATATATATATATAACAACAATAGGTACGGATAATAATATTGAGCCTTAGAGCGATTTGGTATTGAATACCCCTCAAAGAATAAAGGTGTTTTGGATCAAATATAGAGTGTACCACGAGGTTTATAGATGAAGAAGGGATTATTAAAAGCTTTTAATCGTCTTATCAATCAGAAGTAAATTACGTATGCGTGGCTTGTTTTAAATCATGATTGAACGTGTCTTTTCCATCAAAGATCTTATTTCAAACGATCATCTTCGCTTATCAAGCGCGAAACCTATATCTTAAATAGACTATATCATGTTTCATCTTTCAACTATAATGATCCCAATATCAAGACGAATTACCATCCTATATCAGCTCATATACAATGTAATATATATATATATATATATATAATATATATATATATATATATATATATATATATATACAGTGTCCCTACAATATATTATAATTATGCGCAACATGCACTTAATTATGCATCACATATGAAGCTCGAAATATCAAAACAGATTTTCTCGATGTTTCAGTGCCTTAAGGGTCATTTTCAGATAATAAAACGCGGGCTTTTGTCCCTAAGAGTCAACATACCCGTATGAGATATATTTCAAATCCAAGTGCCGAATATCATCATGCCCGACGCCATCAATGGGCGTGGGTATGATTTTGTACACCATGAAATGCGTATACCCTGATGATAATATGTATATATATTATATATATATATATATATACAGAGTAGAAGTAGACGGAATTTGAAGTGAGCCTAAAAATAATTCAGTAAAGAAATAAAATTATGATTATAATAGACATACAAACAGACATACATTTAAGACAGGGAGACTGACAGTAAATGAGACGCCCTAATAGATCACATTGATATAATTATACGTTTTTGAACATTAATTACGTAAGTATATTTCAAGAAGCTCAAGTACTTATATATATTATATATATACCCAAGATAACTAAAGTTTCACACACACACACACATATATATATATTATATATATATATATATATATATTATATATATATATGAAATAAAACAAGTTTCATGAAACTAAGAGTTAAGAATGAGAAAAATTGTCTCAATTGTGTGATGGACGATAATGTGGTGAGCGTCGTTCTGTTGTTTGGGGTGTGCCAATTGTTCGTCTTTGTTTAGGAACAAGTTATAGTGTTTTATTTTTGTTTCTATTTGTTTTAATTGTTTTGTTTTGTTCCGCTTTTTCATGAGGTAAATATAATAGTTCATTATATGCGTTGTATTTATTATGTAGTATTTATTTTGTAGGAGTTATTTCGTAAGATTTATTTTGTAGGATTTGTTTTGTCGTGTTTATTTTGTAGGAGTTATTTTGTAGGATTTATTTTGTAGTATTTATTATGTAGGATGTATTTTGTCGTGTTTGTTTTGTAGGAGTTGTTTGGTAGGATTTATTTTGTAGGAGTTGTTTGGTAGGATTTATTTTGTAGTATTTATTATGTAGGATTTATTTTGTCGTGTTTGTTTTGTAGTATTTATTATGTCGGATGTATTTTGTCGTGTTTGTTTTGTAGGAGTTATTTTGTAGGATTTATTTTGTAGTATTTATTATGTAGGATGTATTTTGTCGTGTTTGTTTTGTAGGAGTTGTTTGGTAGGATTTATTTTGTAGGAGTTGTTTGGTAGGATTTATTTTGTAGTATTTATTATGTAGGATTTATTTTGTCGTGTTTGTTTTGTAGTATTTATTATGTCGGATG
This sequence comes from Bathynomus jamesi, assembly GCA_023014485.1. Lineage (NCBI taxonomy): Eukaryota > Metazoa > Arthropoda > Malacostraca > Isopoda > Cirolanidae > Bathynomus > Bathynomus jamesi. The sequence goes on along the minus strand of JAJOZX010007469.1, from coordinate 110,887 downwards.
TATTTTGTCGTGTTTGTTTTGTAGGAGTTATTTTGTAGGATTTATTTTGTAGTATTTATTATGTAGGATTTATTTTGTCGTTTATTTTGTAGGAGTCATTTGGTAGGATTTATTTTGTATTATGTATAGTAGTATTAGTATCGAATTCCATATTAATGATGTTTAAATTATGAATGTACATTTAAGTATAATGAGTGTTAGTTAATGGGGATTATACCTAATGGGGATGAGGGGACTTTGTCCACATTTGATTCATCTAATCTAGTTTTCTTGTGGTAGGTGAAGCTTCTAACCTAACCTAACCTAATCTCAACCACATAGAAAGTTACTCCTTTAGATATAGGAAATATCTTAAACAGTTTGCTCTCTTTACACACACACACACACCACACACACACACACACATAGAACCTGAGGTGAAGTATATGATATTTACCTAAGTTAAATGAAACCTGCCTTATCCCAGTATAACCTATAACCTATAGCTAGTGAGATATAGTTCGAGACCTTACAACTCTTGACCTTTGCATGGATGCAGTTTCGTATATGACATTTTTGCCTCAAGAGCCACTTATATATATATATAATATATATATAAGTGGCTCTTATATACATACCGGTGTGTGTGTGTGTGTATATATATATATATACTGTGTGTGTGTGTGTGTGTATATATATATATATAATTATAATAATTATCCGCACCAGCATTCCAACCTACAACCTCTTAAGTAAAAGGAGAGGACGCGCCACAAGGTAAAAGTTAGACCTACCTGGTGCATATTTCATTACGCGAACGCATACATAATGTTTTCGTGTCCAGAGTGTCCTTCGTCCTAATCCCCTTGCACTTGAGTCAATGGTAACATGTCATTCAAATCTCTGGTTTAACACTGGATGGAATATCAGCTACGAACACGCATTGTGTACAATCATGCGTGGTCTTGTGTGAGATTCCACTTATATATATATATATATATATATATATATATATATATATATATATATATATATACACACTGTATATATACACATAGAGAAAAGACTGAGTACTGACTAATGTTGGGAACATGTGAAACCCACTTATTAAGATAAGAAAGAACAGAAATGGAATATAATTTTTTGTGCGATTATCTACCAACACGAGTTAAAGCGAATTATTAAACAAACTAAATTTTGGGAGGTGGTACTTTATATACTGTGTGTGTGTGTGTGTGTGTATATATATGTGTGTGTGTGTGTGTGTGTATATATATGTGTGTGTGTATGTGTGTGTGTGTGTGTGTGTGTATATATATGTGTGTGTGTGTGTGTGTGTGTAAGAAGATATTAATTTCTTTTGTAGAATGAAATAGCTTGATCTATCAGTGTTTGTTTTAAAGACAAACGAATATTTTAAAAATAATTTCCTCTGATATCTTTTTAAAAAATACATGAAATTTAGTCGTTTCCTCGAAAACGCTAATCAATAGTATGAAGTTATATTTGAAAATTTTCATCTCTTTGTCTATTCAATTTTCAGTAGCACTCACCATTATAAGGCGCGCACTCGAAAATCGGAACTTCGCATGAACCGGCATGATCTACTTTAAAAAGAAATATTAAATTATCATTCATTATCATTCAACTGGTTGTAAAATTGACAGATTCTTGAAGAACTCTGGCCTATAATATCGGAGAAAAACAACTGTTACAAATTTACCATTGTTCACCTAAAGTATCGGAATATTTTTACTTCTTTTAATAAACCTAATGACTGTTCTAGATTATAGATTTTAACTACCATCTCAGTATTGGGCATCGAAATGGAGTTTCTTCCGGTATTAAGTGCCGGATTGTAACATTTAAGTGAGTGACTGGGCGTATCTCCCTTAATCACAACATCATCGTCATTGGGATTGAATACTCAAAATTGTTTAGGGCTAAAAAATGAATTGAAAATGCAAATGCGATAAAAATGAAAATAAATGTAGGAAAAATAATAAATGAACGAAATGGAAATGCAAAATGTTAAAACATAAAAGGATAAAAGAATTTACGAGAGGGAGGAAGCCAGCTTCTTTTTCAGCAGAGTCTCATCGTAGAGGTGGCGGAGCATTCCATATGAAATATCGTCCGGGCGAGGGGAAATATTATCACAAAGTGAGAGAAGAAAGGAGTTTACGCGGAGAAAAGTAGGATTGTAAATCTCTCCTCCAGTCGAAGAGAAATTTAGTACTTGCGATTTTTCAGCTGTATGTCAAACGAGAAGGAACTTTCAGTTCCACTCAACACTTCCAACAGCTGCCTCCGCTACAGACATCTTTTGGGGAAATCGGTGGGCGGTTCGGGACAAATTTCTCAGAAACTTTGCAAACGCCGTTCCAGATCAGGTAAGTGGGAATTCGAGAGTTCGCCAAACAAGACCGACGGCGAGCCTCCCTCACTCGACAGACACAAGCCCTCGCCTTCCGAAAGGGAACTAAGTAATGGTCACACCTGTGACGACAATAACGGGTGTAGGCAACCCTCCTCACCCGACGAGCCACGCAGTAGTCATTAGCCCAGCATAGTACCGGCGTCTTTCAAATAATGCAGTTGTTCGAAGACCCGCTACGTAAAAAGTGGAAGTAAAACACTCCAATGTCTAATCTACAGACTAAAATTCCTTCATAGTTGAATACACTGTCGGAAGGCTTTTAAGCAATGAAAAATCATTTTCGTCCAGGCACCAACGAGACAGAAAGAGCCAAATAGGAAACTGGTCGCTGCATGCTATGGAAGTCATTGCCCACTTCCTAAGCAAAATCTAATCAAAGGTAAAGAACCATTCTGAATATGGAAGTGGACTGGTTCACTGGTGTTATAAATTTCCAGGCCCCATTCTTCTACCACTGACGCCGGGAAAGTGCACTTCGCATTGGACAAAAAATAATTTCAGAGAAGAATTTAAGTCATGAGTTGAAGAAGTGGGTGGGAAAGCTGTTGAACTAAATCAAGCATATCATTTCGAGAAATTGGATAATTTGGAGGAAAGTATAAGTAACATATCAAGTATCTCTTCTCCAGATGGAGTTGAACCGCCATCACCCGTAAAGGAGAACGGAGACGGAAGACCATCTACAGGAGGACAAGGAGAGTACAATGCTGCGAACTCCGTTGGAGGGGAAGAAACAGCATCACTCACCATCGATTCTTGCGAGCACACGCAGACTGGCGAAACTTCAGATAAAAGAATCCGAATTTTCTGCCAGTTTGCCCTCAATCCACGACGGTTCCACTGTAAAATACCCATGTGGAAGGACCCCCAAAGACACCTTTTAATGACATCATTTTGAGAGGTGGACACCTCGGCACCAATGTTCCCTCTAATTTTTTTTAGTCCGTGTGCGCAAGAAATTTTCGTTGTGCATACATTTAAATTCATGGTGAAAAATTGTGCAAACTTTCCTGAGCGCTATTATCTTCAAAATGAAATATATACAGGGTGTACATAAAGTCAGGATCTATTTTTGTGAAGCACTTGGAAATTATATGGAATTCAATCATAAAATGATAAAGTGGTAACATTTATTAAATAATTAAGAGTAGTATTCGACGTGACGCCCATCAGTATCCCTGCACAGCTCAAATCGTTCCGCAGCATTTCTAAACACATTCTGGAGCATTTGCGGGGTTATGTTATCTGCAGCAGTTCGTATACGTGTACGTATGTTTTCAAGACTCGTAATCTTCGTCTGATAGACGTGCGACTCGATAAAGCCCCATGCAAAGAAATCTAAAGGGGTTAAATCTGGTCATCTCGCTGCCAAGGTCTGTTGCTTCCGCGTCCGATCCAGCGATTTGGAAAACGTCCATTTAGATAATCCTGAACAATTTTTGGCATAGTGACAAGGAGCACCATCATGTTGATAGACGACGGTACTAACAATCCTATCCCCAATCAGCTGAGGTTCAAGGAATTGCTGCAACATGTCCAGATAAATAAGCCCCGTAACTGTAGCTTCAGCAAAGAAAAAACCATAAACATTAGATTTTGTTAAACCCATCCAGACATTAACTTTAGGTGAGTCTCTTTCCCAATTTTGGACGAAATCATTCGGTCTTTCATCTGCCCAAATTCGACAGTTATGGCGATTTACTTTTCCACACGTATGGAAAGTGGCTTCATCACTAAGAGAATGTTGTCCATTAAATTATCACTCCAGATTTGTTCTACGAGATCAGCACACACAGCACTTCGTCGAGGGAAATCTTCCTCATGTAAATCATGTAAAACCTGCAAATGATAGCTTTTCTTCTGCAAATTAACGTTCAGAATTTTGTGCACAGATGACGTTGGGTGGCCAAGTCTGTGTGATGCAGCACGAACGGACGTACGTGGCTCCTCAGTGATAATTCCGCGTACTGCATTCACGGTAAGATCTGACATACACGGTCGTCCTGATCTTGCTTCATCATTTACAGATCCCGTTCGTTTAAATTTGTTCACCAATTTTCGTATTGTCTTGTCTATTGGCCCCGGCTTATGAAATCTCCTTCTAAACTTCTCTCTGTCATTGTATTTCTTTCCCTCGATTCGCCAAACTACTATTGCCACGCAGCAAAGAAAATAGAAAAAAATAATTATTTCACAAAAATAGATCCTGACTTTATGTACACCCTGTATAAATATTAACTACTTAATAATATTATTTCCATAAGGTGATAGCTTGATCATTACGGTACTATTAAATGGATATTAAAAAACTGTTTACAATATTATATATTCTTAAAAAAGAAACATTTTATCCATTCTAAAATATGAATAAAATAAAAATAGTAAAATAAAATTCAACAAACAAAGAAATAAAATAAAATAACATTAATTGAAAATGACTATTTTAGTTATCATTTCTCAAACAATTTTTAGCATTTAGAAATTTAAAATAGACTATCAAGATTAATACATGATTTTATCCATTCACAAAATAGGAATAAAATAAAAAATAATTTTATTTTTTATGAATTATGAGATAATTACTATTCGTTTTTATGCAAAAATAAGAAGAGAAGGTTTATATTCAATGCGTTAATGTATAAAAGAAAAAATGCAAATACATAGAGTAAAAAAAATCTGTATTGCGTAATTGCGCGGACGTCGGCGAAGTCGGGCGGAAGAGGTTAATATCATACTTAAAAGAGCGACTATAGAGTATGTTGATGCAAATGGTCAGACCTTGTGTGACGGTATATTTTTTAAATTACTTCATTTACTGTCGTGACTCATGATACGCTTGAGCCTGTGCGCATTTTATTTTGCTGTGTGCGCGGTTTTCACAACGCGTGTGCGCGCGCACACGCGCACACCTTAGAGGGAACATTGCTCGGCACTCGTCAAATCCGAGGGAAGGGAATCCCCGATTCCCGGGGCACGAACCCCAGGTACTATCGAAACAAAACCATCAGCAGCAGTAGTTAATGATGATGCTTTGGCCGAGATGAAGTCGCCCCAGAAGCGAGGGGCAGGGACACCATCACACACTGAGACTGGAATTTCATCAAGATTATGAAAATTCTTTCATCGAGCACGTGCCATCACCTGATGATAATATTTTCTTCAAACTTTGACGTTTCATGAAGTAATTTTCATCGAGCTTATTCTTTGATGAAAATAATTTCTTCAAATTGGGTGGCGCCATTTATTGGAGGAAATGTCAATTAAGTTCCTCCTAGATTTATCTTCATTAACCGAGTGTAATTACATGCAAGTTAATTTTTTATGTTCACCCAACAACATACTAACAACTATTTAAGTTTTAAGATTAATACACTAGAAATTAATTTATGTTACCTCACTGGGGTTCCAAACGCTGTCAGTGAAGATTCAAATTTTCTGAGCCGCACGTTACTCACTCAGCCATACGACGTTGAGGTATAATCGCAGTGTTTTGTATACATATTCTTTCGCATTGTTTTGGTGTATATATACTTTAATATGTACATTGTTTATATATAATATATACTTCGCTCACACAAAGATGCAATTTAGGGCACGAATGATATAATTTAAATTCTTTCCATACGAAATGTAGGGCAAAGCTCTTCAATCAACTAACTAAAAAGTCGAGGTACCGCTTCAGTGTCTGTAAACATGAAAAATACCTATAGAATTCAGTCATGATTATGCCAAACGTAAAATTACTAAAACTTAACTGAAGGACGACACTTTTAAACGAGTCTAAAAAATTTACAAACTCTGGAAACGATTATAAAATTTTACATTTTTGTGAAATGGAGAAAATGTCAGTTAGTCATTAAATTCACGAAATAACACCATTATCAGAATTCACAGTCTTTGTTAGAGCAGAAGGAAAATGAAAATTGCATCTAAAATGGGAGTATCTCGTGGGTTTTTATGGTACAAGCTTGATCCTCACCGGCTCAGCTGTTTTCGTCGTGAAATTCTGCATGAATTCATTTAAAAGAGTGTGAACTGAAAATACAGAATGAGTCTTTTATTACTGCACAAGTTTCTTCACTTAAGCTGAAATTGAAATTTGGAGAAATATTCTCGGCCCCCTACTCTTTGTAGGTCTATTACTTGTTATTTTTTACTCAAAATATAATTTAAGGTAATAAAAACACGTATATAAAATAAAGGTTAAGTTACATATGACCCATCACTTTTGAGATTTTTGAGTCTTAAATCTGTCTATATGATATAACGAGCAAATTTTATTATCATTAGCAATAATAGCTACTATGACATTATAGGCCTAACTATTTGAAGGACTTGAAACAAGTGAATAACGAAGTATTGTTTACAGTAGTAGATCGCAAAGCAAATTAATTCTACCCGGTACCTTAAATAGATTAAAAATAATTATTTCAATAATAATTAACAATTTTTATGATGAAAAATATTTCCCAAAAATAAAGAAAATTCTCGAAGAAAATAATAGTTTAACTTTAATAAACAATAAATTTAATTTATATTAAAGACGATCGAACGAGATGAACATTTTCTTTAATGTAAAAGAGCAGTCATTAGAAATCTTTACTCTGGGTAGGTAAAAGAGAAAGGTAAAGGTTAGTGGGTACCCGCACCAGCCGTTGTGAGTATGTCTCCACTGAGCGTCAACAGATGGTGCGGCATAGATCAAACCCACAGCAGACGTCCCATTGCCTGACTCCACTTCACCTTCCCGTCCCCCGTCGATTGAGAAGCATCTCTTTAATCGAAACTAGAGCGAGCTCTGGCCTTTCAACTCAATTTTTTTTGAGACGGTAATCACTCGGAATCTGAGTAGTCTTTGACTAAATGTTTCACGATTTAAAAGTGTTACCAAATACTAAAGCGATTCCTCCATCTTTAGTAAGTTTTATCAAACCTTTCACAGTCCATTTGACTACAAGAATTTGAGTTTTAGGAATTGAGACCTGTACGTTTCTTCATATCATATAATTAAGTCAGGAGGAAGAAGAGAAACGCGAAGAGAAGAGACAGAAGGGAAAGGAAGAATAAGATGGACAGGCCAAAAATGTCTCGGCGGAGAACGAGTCCTCCACTACTGTTAGGTGCAGTTTGGGGATCCGAATTCGGGGTTTGTTAACCCCACTATTTAGGAGTCCAATAAGTCCTTTAGAAAGATGGCAAGGGATAAAAAAAAAAACAGAGAGGGAGAGCGAATGGCAGGGGGAGGTAAATAAGGAGCGGTTTTAGACGGGTGTCAGAGGTACGCTACACTCGGCCCCGCGCTTGGGCTGGCCCGCTGACAACACTACGAGATCACATGATACAGACAGAATTGCGGCCTTGTGGGAACTAAAACCCACTTTCCTTTGTACATAAATTAATGATGCAATAATCTTTATTATAATTTTTGTACGTTCATCATTATAAATTGAACGATGAATCAAATCGGTTTTAACATCAATTAAAAAAAAAAGAAGCTTATTCCGAATACTGACAGTCGACTCCGCAAAGCCTAGCGCCGACCCCCGGGTAAAACGCAACAACAACTTTTTGTTTCTCATTTGAAAGGAATTTTGAATAAGCAAACTGTAAATTGGTCTTTCAGCGTTGACAGCTGAAGTTAAAATTAATAAGATTAAATTCCCCACAAACAGAATAATGAGTAGCGAGAAACTTTAATCCAAATGAAATAATAAGACTCAGTATTACTTTGAGCTCTGTGAAAAATGACTATAGTTGACCTACGACACAGTTTCAAATTTTAATTGGAAAATATAGTTTTTAGAACGAGAAAATAGGATAAAAGCAATCGTGGAACAAAAATGTATTTACTTATTTATTCAAACAGGTTGAAATTTATCCGCAACTTCATTTCACTAGTAAAATACAGGGTGCACCATAAGTCCGTGTAGGATTAAATATAGCGGTTATATTAAATTATATTGTATTATATTATATTAATTATATTATATTATATTAATTATATTATATTAAACTCTACACTAACTTAAGAGTCACTCTGTTATTTGGAGGGAGAAAGGGGGAAGAGGAGACAAAGGGGGCGTGTCCAGGAATGCAGTGTAGTATTAGTTACCCAATCATAAAAAGCGATGGCGTGGTTTAACGCTATTTCTCAGCTAATTACACTAATCTTTTTGAGTTTTTAAAATTTTCAGTATTTTCCCATAGACTTTTTCTACGCCAAATTATCCAACCGAACTTGTCTATATACAATAACGGATGAGCCAATTGCACGCAAATGTGTGTGTGGGTGTGTGTGTTGCATATTTGTATTAATAAAAATATGAACAATATATACTTTCCCTGTGAACCTGAACCATCAATTTAGCAGTGAAGGCTTTCTTGTGTCCACAGAAATAATACTTTGACAGGAGTAAGTGTTGAATTTATTACTTTCACAGCTTCAACAAGAAAAGTATAAAATAAGCATGCTATCAATGTCACACTCTGTTACACTCTAAATTTCAACGTTTTTGGTCTGATTTCATCTGCAATATATAGTATAAATATCATATTATATATGTAATTTTATATATATATATAAAATCATCGATGCATTTATAGTTTTCAGTAGAAATGTAGAAATATGAAGAGCTAAAGATCTTTTTACATAGAGCACCATTCCGCCCATACGCCTATTTCAGGGTACGAGCAGCTCACGGCAGCATTGCCAAACAAATAGCAGGTTAAGGTACTGACGAGGCTTTCGTACGTGGTTCAGAACCACTGAAAACAACAATACTCTGTGTTAGTCTAGTCCAAAGAATATCCTTATCGTATCTAATTTATTGCAATGTGTGTATATATATATATACACACACACACACACAGCTAGTGGTGGACCGGATATCCTCATCCGCATCATTTTTAACATCCGCATCCGCACTTCTGACTGCGGATGTTATGCGGATATTACCTCTAATAAATTATGCAATTTACAATTAAATTAGCTTATAAAGTAGCTTATAAGGCCCAGTCATGCACATTTCAAGTAAAGAATTAATTATTAATGAACAAACAAATATGTAAACCTGAAAATATAAATACGTGGTAACAGAAAATTGAATGAAACTTGTTTCATTGAATTTTCTGTGGCTGAAACTTTTGAGAAAGTTATTATTTTTATCATAATGAAAACATTAATATTAATTTTAATTCTTATGCATTGCCTGCCATAATAGTAATATCACGAAATTTGAAAAATTATGTCATATATTCATAATTCTATTATATTGATAGAGTAACTAAATATTCGCATCCGCGGATATTGAAATTAAAGATCCGCATCCGCATCCGCAGATGTTGAAAAACTGACATCCGGTCCACCACTAATTACACACACTCGTATATCATAACTTTGAACATATTTCTCAAAACCGGTGTTTTGATAGAAGAGATTCATCGTCTTATAAAGCACTGTTTTGCACATACACCCATTCGGGGCACGAGCAGCTCGTTGCGTCATTGCTAAGTACAGTGAAGATCAACGCAGTAGTGAAACTTTCGTTAAGTAGCTCATCACTAATGGAAAAAAAGCAGTACTTTGATTTATCATGCATATTCATAGCAGTTGTTTAATTCATAATGCTTTGCGTACACACACACACACACACACACACACACACCCACACACACACACACACACAGAGAGAAAGAGAGGTGCGAGGACGTAATAAATATTCTTTATATCCTGTCTTCAGTTAATTAATTCAAGCATCGATTAAAATGTTTTAAAAAAATAGTGAAAATGCGAAAGAATTGTTTGAGATGAAGGAATCTTCTTCTTGGAATGTTGGAGCGAAGAAGTAAAGAATGTATGTGAAGAAGAGAAGAGAATGTGGAAAGAATGTTGCAAACGCATTTTGGTTGTGTTGAAAGGAGAACGCGCAATGAGTCTCATTGAGAATGCGGGAAGAATGTTGTGAAAGAGCGTGAAAAAGAGTAGTTGAAAGACAAAAAACAAAATGGGAAAGATGAAAGACGGGAATGAAGATAAGTAAAGAGAAAATATGCCGGGATGAAGCGAGAAAATGGACGAATTAATTATCGTAAAGCGAAAGATAAGAATGAGAAGAGAGACAAATATGTCTATGGAACAGATTAAAATTGTACTTTACTCACTTCAAATATTAATAACGTAGAGTAAGTGTACAGTACACACACACACACACACACACACACACACACACACATCACACACACATATATATATATATATATATGCATGTGTGTGTGTGTGTGTGTGAATAATTTTACCATTTATCAACATGAAATGAAATAGACAATGCAGAAAATTACAGGTTTTTAAATATGGCTCCATTAATAACTAGAGAACAGTTAAGAAGATCACAGTTCATTGGGATGAAGACGAACAAGGGGGTTTTAGAGAAGGCAAAAAAAAAGGGGGGGGTACATCAAGTGTTTGCACTGAAAGAATTGATTGAGAAATTGAAAGAACAGAAGAAAGGTGTTTTGTGATCTTGCGGAGCTTTTGGATTTGGATAAAGTGAGTGCGGAGTACAGAACATAAAATACCTTTGTGACAAGTGCTCAATGATACTCAATAACGCTTCAAAGATTTCAATCAGGCAAACATTTTTACTAGGACGGACACTATATATATATATATATATATATATATATTATATATATATATATATATATATATATATACTAGTTAATCGTAAGTTAAATGGCACTGACTGGTTCATTTAAGTTGGAGTACGACAGAGCTGGTGTGATGTCACCACGGCTCTTTGATGCGCAAAGTGATGGAGTGATGATGCGTGATGTAAAAACAAGGATTCATTGGTAGAGGAAAATAATAAATTAAAATTTAATTAATTTACTTGAAGCGCAAAATGATGCGAGAAATAAAGGATGTCGAAGTGCTTATTTGGCACTGAATTCGAATCAGATAAAAGGAGTTTTTTCAACGACTGATGTACTTTCAAATCGTCCGATACGCTTACTTCAAAGTTCAGAGTAGAAATATAACTAAATGTACTCTTTATAAAAATAAAGTATTTGAAGTGTACCCCATTAATGGGAAAGATTTTATTTAACTCTTTGAAAGAAGTACATTTTTTTATAATTTCAGAGGACCTACTTGGGGAGCTCTTCATCTAATTTGAATTTACTTTTTATCCAATCCAATTTGGTCCTATTTCTAATCTCATTTTTTTATATACAGCGAATAATTTTTAGTGTCATAATATTTCAAAGTAATGCTAAATGATGAATCCTGTATTCATTAAGACAACAAATAAGATAACCCTTAATTTATAGGATTATAGCGACAAAGAAAATGTCTCCCCTTTCATTTCGATTTCATTTAGAAAATGAAGTTTCTGTTCCATTTTCGCGCACAGAATTCACTGCACACCTCTTTTGTACTGATACCGTTTAAGCACACTCTAACTAATAATTAAATTTTGATTTAATAGTATAAATAGTCTTATAATAATAATAATAATAATATTAATAATAATTATTATTATTTTTATTATTATAAAATTATCACAAAATCGTAATGGTACAAAACCATTTCTTCCGTGAAAGAAAATTGTAAATTGTGAATGGTTGTAATTTTTCATGTAATTGCTAACCTTTAAGGAGTGCATCCTATGAAGATACGGTCATAATTTTGGACCCCATAATCGACGCTTCAAGGCATATATTCGTCTATCGGTATAGCATAAATTTGTCTGAGTTATAAGGTTTTCCTCTCTCTCTCTCTCTCTCTCTCTATATATATATATATATATACATTCAACTGCAAAGAACACGCAGTATAAATAACGTAAAGAACGACGCTTGTATAGGAGATATTCCGCGCAAGACGAGAGAGAGAAAACGGAACAAATGAAAAAATGAAGTACCACCTGGGAATCGAACCCGGGATCTTCCGATTGCCGGTCAGACGCGATACCACTACACCATGGACTTCACTCTTCCAAATGCCGTAATTCTTCTACATACTCGCAGAAACCAATGCCCCAAGGGGGCACCTCCCGCATGCCGTAACATTATATACATTCAACTGCAAAGAACACGCAGTATAAATAACGTAAAGAACGACGCTTGTATGTATATAATGTTACGGCATGCGGGAGGTGCCCCCTTGGGGCATTGGTTTCTGCGAGTATGTAGAAGAATTACGGCATTTGGAAGAGTGAAGTCCATGGTGTAGTGGTATCGCGTCTGACCGGCAATCGGAAGATCCCGGGTTCGATTCCCAGGTGGTACTTCATTTTTTCATTTGTTCCGTTTTCTCTCTCTCGTCTTGCGCGGAATATCTCCTATACAAGCGTCGTTCTTTACGTTATTTATACTGCGTGTTCTTTGCAGTTGAATGTATATAATGTTACGGCATGCGGAGGTGCCCCCTTGGGCAGTGGTTTCTGCGAGTATGTAGAAGAATTACGGCATTTGGAAGAGTGAAGTCCATGGTGTAGTGGTTATCGCGTCTGACCGGCAATCGGAAGATCCCGGGTTCGATTCCCAGGTGGTACTTCATTTTTTCATTTGTTCCGTTTTCTCTCTCTCGTCTTGCGCGGAATATCTCCTATACAAGCGTCGTTCTTTACGTTATTTATACTGCGTGTTCTTTGCAGTTGAATGTATATAATGTTACGGCATGCGGGAGGTGCCCCCTTGGGGCAGTGGTTTCTGCGAGTATGTAGAAGAATTACGGCATTTGGAAGAGTGAAGTCCATGGTGTAGTGGTATCGCGTCTGACCGGCAATCGGAAGATCCCGGGTTCGATTCCCAGGTGGTACTTCATTTTTTCATTTGTTCCGTTTTCTCTCTCTCGTCTTGCGCGGAATATCTCCTATACAAGCGTCGTTCTTTACGTTATATATATATATATATTATATATGATACATACAAACAGTGCATGGAACAAGGAACTCTCCTGGGAGAATTAAATCTATTATAGTCCGAATAAGTAATGGTAAATGACAAACACTATAGTTTTTCTTTTCATGATACAGTAAGCAAGGTGTAGTTGTAACCCCCTAGATCTTGTCCCAAAGCTGGATTCTATCTATTTTGCAGATAGCTGGTGAGGGAAGCTATATTTTTGGGTCCTCTTTGCGAGTGACCCGTTGCCCACGTCGGGCTAACATCATGAAAAAGAAAAACTATAGTGTTTGTCATTTACCATTATTTATTCGGACTATAGTGGATTTAATTATCTCAGAAGAGTTCCTTGTTCCATGCACGGTCTGTATGTATCATGAAAAAAACCTCAGGGGACCATTCTGAGTTCGATCCCATATATATATTCTTATCAATAATTCATTCCTCGCAAACCGAATTCTTATAAAGAATTTTAATATAATTGCAGGAACCAATATTTTCACTATTTATTTAAACGACTAAACGTTTCGGAAGTTCAGTTTCTATCTTCAGTAGTTATTATAAGAGGACATTAATTAAAACCTTCCACAAAAACCCAAGAGGAATAAAACTTAATTTAATAACTTTTATATAAACCAAAATAAGTAAAAGTTAATTACACTAAAACATTTTTAACTTAACAGCATCGCCATAATTATTAAGGGAGGGTTTCATTTTGTTAATATAGAGGGACTCCACCACTCGCAAATCCAAAATCTAGAAAATCCAGACTTCTAGAAAGTCCCTGAGTAAACGTTTTTGGTAGTTTACGTTGGTCAGAGTATGAAACGTGAATGCTGAATACTGACCATTCATCAGTCCACCATGGGCAAAGGCAAAGAGCTGTCTCAGGATCTTAAAGATTAAAGCCTGTTAAGAAGATTGGTGAACAACTTGTCCCTTTTACCTCAGTTTCAAATGTCGTTCTTAAGTTGAAGAGTCTTGGAATCATTAAACCGCTCCCCCGTAGTGGAAGTCCACGAAAGATTCCCAACCGTGTTGTCAAATAATCGAGGAAGGTACAGCTAATCCTGGGTTGAATTCTATGGACCTAAAGCATTCTTTGAGCCAAATTGGAATTGATGTTCATGCCTCAACTTTAACCACGACACTGAATAATGGGCTCTTTGGACGAATTGCAAGGAGAAAATCATTTCTCAAGAAAGCTCACAAGGATGCTCGTTTAAAGTATGCCACCGACTACTGAAATCGTGGAATTGATTACGGGAAGACGGTACCGTGGACTGGTGAGAACAAGATTTGATTTGAGCTCTTTGGCCACAATGATGTACGGTATGTCTGGAGGGAGTGTGGTAAAGCATTTGAAGAAAAAGTATTATACCCACGGTCAAACATGGTGGTGGTAGTATTCTTTCGTGGGGCAGTTTCAGTGCTTCTGGGCCCGGTAAATTGATGAAAATCACAGACGCATGGATTTCGCAAAAACATCAAGTAAATCTTGGAAGAAAATGTCATGCCTTCAGTTCGTCAGCTGTCCATGGGCCGCATTTTTATTCTGCAGCAGGACAATGATCCGAAACACCGAGCAAATCTACCAAGGCACGGCCAAGAAGAAATGGAAGCATTTGGAGTAGCTAAGCCAATCACCAACATTTGTGGTTTGACCTTAAGAGAGCCGCGCACGCACGGAAGCCAACTACTCTCAATCAGGTCCGCGAATTTTGTCAAGAAGAATGGACCAAATCTCTCCTGAGAAGCGCAAGAAGCCGGTGGAAAATAGATACATCACTTTAATCATCTGTACTTAAACATTTGTTCATCATTAATTCACATTTTTCTATTACGTGTTGCATTTTGGTTTAGTTATATTTTTTATTGTTATGTCTAATAAATCTACTGTTTCTGAAACTGTTTTAGGTTTTACCTTTAATTGTCACTAATGTTTCAGTCAAACTACAGTTTTTCATTAAGTTTTTAACTTTATTCAAACTGTATTTAAACTTTTTATTTAAATTTAGAGAGAGAGAGAGAGAGAGAGAGAGAGAGAGAGAGAGAGAGAGAGAGAAAGAGAGAGAGAGAGAGAGAGAAGGAGAGAGAGAGAGAGAGAGAAACATACATAACATTAAAGCAAGCAGCTACAGTAAATTAAAAGTTACCCAAACAAATTACTCTCGCCACCAACTAAAAACAAAAAAAATAAAAAAATAAACACGAAAAGCGCAAAAACTTGCAACTTGCAGCGCCTCATTGTCTATTTTTTTTGGTGGTCTTCATTTTTACTTATTTGTTTTTCGGTGACTAAAAGGATTTTTCTTTAATTTTCCTTAATTATCTTTAATTTTCTTCCCGCTTTCAAAAGATTCTAATTTATGAACAATTTTAATTCTTTTTCATTTTCGAAGTGTTAAATTCCGTAGAGTTTCCCCTCGGATAATTAGTGTGAGGCAAATTTTCTTTGAAAGCGATCTATTATAGAAATAATAAAATAAATATTTTCCTAAAATGCGATCATTAATCCTATTTAATTTTTAACAGGATAAGAAATATAGATAATAATAATAATAATAATAATATGTGTTTCGTGGACACCAGTTTTTTGACAAAATCTGAAGCTGAAAAGTCGGAAAACCCAGCCCACGAAACTACACATTTACTAATACTGTACTAGTATCCGTCTGGGTAGCCTAATACTTAAGATGCTGGGCTGCTAAGTTGGAGGTCGTGGGATCGAGTCCTAGCTCGGACTTCGTAATTTCAGACTTCCTTGACGGGTCGTGGTTCGGATTCGACGTTAAACTGTAGGTCCAAAGTGGGTCAACAAGCCTGACCTTCGTCAGAATGAACAATTATGATTATCTATTAACGGAGCAAGTGTAGTTTACGTCCCCCTGACGCAAAAGGGGCACAAACTACACTAAGATCTTTAGGACACATTTTTTAAATGAATCTAGCAAATAAAACGTCAAACTAACGAAAATATTACGACTTAATTAACCTAACCAAGCGTCAATTTTATATATATATATATACTGTATATATATATATATTATGACGATTGGTTAGATTAAGTCGTAATATTTTTGTTAGTTTTAACGTTTTATTTGATTAGGTATTCGCGGACAAAGTTGGGGAACGCAAACTACACTAGGATAATGTAGGGGAACGTAAACTACACTAGGATAATGTAGGGGAAATAAACTACACTAGGCACCACAGGGGACGTAAACTACACTTGCTCCCTATTAACTAATCCAGAGCTTGACAAGTGTGTGTGTGTGTGTGGTGTGTGTTTAAGCAAGTGTTTTATATATAACACATGAAGCCAAAGTTCGGAACTATTGAAGAATAAGGACCCCAGCCTTCTTTAGTTAGCTTTATAAGGCTAACTAACGAAAATATCATGACCTAACCTAACCAATCGTCAAGGGCGTACAGTTACCCTAACGATTGGTTAGGTTAGGTCGTGATATTTTCGTTAGTTAGCCTATAAGCCTAACTAAAGAAGGCTGGGGTCCCTATTCTTCAATAGCTCCCAAAGTTCTTTTCCTTAAGAAGAGATATAGACCTATGTAACGCCCTCTCACAACACCATCCTTTATCTCAAATAATACTCACAAGAGTTTGTCTCGTAATATGACTCTCATGGAACGTTAAATGAGTGAAAATAGTGTATCTCAAAACAGTATCGATTATACATATATATATATATATATACTGTATATATATATATATACACACACGAATATTATAATAATTGAGCTTACTTTTTCTATGTATAGTAGGGGAAAAAAAAAATATATATATATATATATATATATAATTATATATATATGCAAAGGGGGCAGTTGCGCCGCAAAAAGTTGCGGCGCAACTTGCGGCGCAACATTTTTGGTTGCGCTTGCGCTTGCGGCGCAACTTTTTGAAAGGGGTTGCGCTTGCGCGTGCGGCGCAACTATTTCAGCAGAGTTGCGGTTGCGGTTGCGGCGCTACAAAAATCGTTGCGCGTGCCCACCACTGCAGATATTACGTTAAATGCAAAGGTGGGCAGTTGCGCCGCAAAAAGTTGCGGCGCAACATTTTTGGTTTGCGCTTGCGCTTGCGGCGCAACTTTTTGAAAAGGGTTGCGCTTGCGCGTGCGGCGCAACTATTTCAGCAGAGTTGCGGTTGCGGCTGCGGCGCTACAAAAATCGTTGCGCGTGCCCACCACTGTATATATATATATATATATATATATTGCATAATTATGTCACTATAAACTGTTATAATGATCATTTCAAGTCACAGTTATTAAAAAATAACAACTCTATAACTACGAATGGGTGTTCGTTTATAAAACATATAACTTCCATTATTAAGGTCTGAACACCAACAAAGCGAAATGGAATGCGTGCTCTAATGAGTTATAAATTGTTGGTAATTGTATTATGTAAATAATGAATGATTTTATTAGAAAATTATTATTAAATTAATTAAAAATAAATTTTTTACTTTAAATAACTTTAATGAGATTAACTTAATTTCAATTTGAAGGTGGATTTGTACTTTCTACATTTTTCTCACGTTATAAATACATCGAAGTATCCCTTATTTACGTTTTTTATGAAACGAATTCAAATTATGACAATTGGTGACGTCATTGTATTACGTTTTTTATGAAACGAATTCAAATTATGACAATTGGTGACGTCATTGTAACGTGCTTATGACGTTGCACGAACTTTGAAGAAAACAAGAAGTGTTTACCTCTCTTAAACTTGTGTTAGCTATTGAAGAAAGAAAACGAAATTTGTTTACGAATCTCGGAAAAAACTTGGAAAATATTTTGAGTCCAAAAAGACTGAGAAAAACAGAAAAAGAAAAAAAACAAAAAAAACATACACATAACAAAGATTATATTTACTTAGTTATTGTACAAAAAAGTTTTAAATATCTCCTGATGTTATTGTCGAATGAAAAAATTACATAAATTACATCAATTCAATTATATATATATATATATATATATATCTATATATATAATAGTCGTTCCGATAGAAATATACTGTGAAAGAAGCTAAATTGTTCATGTTTGGTTTTCTTTGAAGAAGGTAAAGTTAAAGCGAAGAAGAAAATGGGAAGAGGTGAAGAATAGAATAGAAGAAGCAATTTATCTTGGCGTTCATCCATGAGAGGCAATATAGACTCTTTTCTCGCTTATGCTTGGTGGTTGGCAAGAATTATTGAAATTAATGTTAATTTCCAAACTGGTTGGCAGGAGAATCGTTCATTTGTGTTTTAAGGTTGTTTCTATTGTATTAATTATTTAGACATCCACTGAACTGTATTTAATAAAACATGTTTAAGATTCACGATGTATTAATTTTAAGCGAAACATTACATGTATTATTAAGTTAATTCATGTTTTAATCTATCAGAAATGCTTCTCTCTCTCTCTTCTCTCTCTCTCTCTCTCCTTGATATGCATTTAATGAGGCAGGTCTTTATCTGAATACCTTCATTTGATATCTGGGATCAGAAGGTAAACATAAGACGATTCAAACCAACATCTTCAACTCGTTCTCATATTTCCATAATGGGTTCTCTTACTGGTTAGGTGGTTGTCTGTTTCACGTTCTTCAGACGCGACGCGTCATTCAGACGGGTTGAAGAAATCACTACCGGTCCAATTACTGTCTTCCTTCCCAATCTACCCTCTTCGTTTTAAATAGTCTGTACCTCTGTGGCAGCATTAAATATGTTTGTTAATTTCCCATTTATGTTTCAGGCCCGTTTTTGGTAATATATATATATATATATATATATATATTATATATATATATATATATATATTGTTTTGTTCCTAAAAAAAATGAACTGAAGACAATAAATAATAATTATTGAAGAGATTTTTCGAACTTTTATTAAGAGAGTAAATAACTCGATACACAAAAAGGTGTTTGATCTAATTTATTTGAAAACTTTACAAATTAGATATTTTGTATCGTTTTTTTTTTCTCCTCAGACGAAGATACACACCAATTAAATCTTATCCACAAATCCATTCACTGAGGTATTACTTTATATATATACTTATATACACGTATATGGGATAGAGCTTAGATTCGTCCCCTAAGGTCTTTTATGATACCCACAGACCGTGCATGGAACAAGGAACTCTTCTGGAAAATTAAATCCCCTATAGTCTGAATAAGTTATGGTAAATGACAAACACTATAGTTTTTTCATTTTCATGATATTAGCCTGACGTGGGCAACGGGTCACTCTTTGCGAGTGATCCGTTGCCCACGTCGGGCTGACATCATGAAAAAGAAAAACTATAGTGTTTGTCATTTACCATTATTTATTCAGACTATAGGGGATTTAATTTTCCCAGAAGAGTTCCTTGTTCCATGCACGGCTGTGTGTATCATATATATATATATATGTGTGTGTGTGTATACACACACACACACACACACACACACACACACACACACACTCGTATATGTTACACCATGCCAGGTTTCATCTTTGCTTGCATGCGGGTGAGATGCACATTTCCTATAGAATTACACCTCAGCACAAAGAAATATTCCCAGTGTGTGTGTGTGTGTGTGTGTGTGTGTGTGTGTGTGTGTGTGTGTGTCCTTAAAGTATTATTCAGTCCTCTAAACACATACAAAAAAAATCCTTCGAAATCCAATATTTTGATAAATCCATCGCAAAAATAAATAATTAAATAAAATAAAATAACACGAAGCAAACGTTCAGCAAATAAAAAAAAAGTATTCCAAATTATTTTTACGAATTTTTTGCAAGTATTTTAAAACATCTTCATGCCAACAATATAAATATATATATATATACATATGAAATAGGATCCCTCCTAAGGAGACGTAATTTTACATTTAGGATAAAAACGAAGACGTAGAGCAAGAAAGTCATTATATTTGGCTGCAGCCGACGTTTCGGGCAACTCTACCCATTTTCAAGGCCTAATAAAATAAAAGGCTAAAATTAATGCATGACAAAAAAATAAAAAAAAAAATTATACGAATGTCAAAAACAAACTAATTCATAGCACAGAATAAAACCACTTAAAGAATAAAAATTAAAAAGCGTAAAAACAAGCATAAGCCAAAAACAAATTAAAAATTATATACATGACAAATAACACATGAAAAGTAAAACTTTAAAACTAAAAACATTCAAACAAATTAGTTAAAAATTAGTTAAAAACTTCACTAATAAAAAGTTAAATGAAAAAAACGCAAAAGTGCACGAAAACATACCATGCTCACTTGACATCCTCAAACAACTGAGGCGAAAGGAACAGTCTGCCATTAGAAATCATTCTGTTAAGTGTAAAGTTGATATTTCCGTTAATAACTTTAAAATTCTTAAATCATTAAAATGTCCGTCCTCTCTCCGTATTTATGAATCTTTGTGCATTAAATTTCTGAATTCCAGCTTAATATTGATTCCAGCTGTTACCCCCTTTATATTAATTAGAATGCCTACCAACTAAATTTTTTTTGTTTTCCCCTTGACCCTGTCTCCTTTTCGCCTCAGTTGTTTGAGGATGTCAAGTGAGCATGGTATGTTTCGTGCACTTTTGCGTTTTTTTCATTTAACTTTTTATTAGTGAAGTTTTTAACTAATTTTTAACTAATTTGTTTGAATGTTTTTAGTTTTAAAGTTTTATTTTATCATGTGTTATTTGTCATGTATATAATTTTTAATTTGTTTTTGGCTTATGCTTGTTTTACGCTTTTTAATTTTTATTCTTTAAGTGGTTTTATTCTGTGCTATGAATTAGTTTGTTTTTGACATTCGTATAATTTTTTTTTTTTTTTTTTGTCATGCATTAATTTTAGCCTTTTATTTTATTAGGCCTTGAAAATGGGTAGAGTTGCCCGAAACGTCGGCTGCAGCCAAATATAATGACTTTCTTGATCTACGTCTTCGTTTTTATCCTAAATATATATATATATATGCGTGCAGGGCCGTTTCTAGCCATTAGGGGGGCCTAAGCAGTATACCCATTTGAGGCCCCACCCCTCCATCCACCAACTCACGCCTCACTACATCACCTCAGCACACACATACAAAAAATGGCTGTTAATAAAAAACAATTATGAAACAATTTTAACGAAACTTTATGTCCAAAACAACAAATATGTACTTTCAGAAGACAAACAGGAAAAATACTCTTCATGAAATTCCTGAAAATTAGCTTATACATTATTTAGAATAAATGACAGAACTATGTATAAAAAAAATAATGCATTATCAACTACCAAACAATTACTAACTCTACGATACAATCGTGTAATAGCTAACAGTTATACAGAACAGTTTGTATCTTCAAAATTTTTGCCTCCTAGATTTTTTCTGGGCGAAATCATCAATAACATCATCATATGAAATCTCCCTGTCAACGTCCTGGTTGATGCTTATGATGCCAAGACCACTGAGGCGATCCTGCCCCATTGGTGATCTGAGGTAGTTCTTGATTAGCTTCATCTTAGAGAAACTCCTTTCGGCTGACGCTACTGTCACAGGTAGAGTTGCTTTTGATGAATGAAGGAGAGAAGCTCCAATGCAGTCATGTTGTGCGAAGGTAAAGTCGGCAAGTTCTTAATTTCGAGGGCCAGTTCTCTTCCATCAATGTCAGAGTCAGCTCCAAAGCTCAGTATCTTAGAGAGCTTTTCACACTTGCGGGACAAGTCTTCCTTGTTCCTTGTGGTGAAGTTTAGGAGACCCAAATATGTCCCTCACATCATCTAATGTTTTGAATCTCTCATTTATTGACCCGATGGCACAATCCACTACCACATTGAAAAATTTGACTTCCAGCCTCTTTAAGGCTTCTGTAAATGGTTCGTCAGTAGCTTTTGTGGATCTGAGCCTCTTCTCCTTCAGCACAGCCTCCACATTCATTTCCTCACATATGTCCCTAGCTACGACTTGTGCTGCAACAAACCTGTGTTTCTGTAGCTGGTGAGTGAGTCTTTGTTTTTGTGAGGAGGTTGACTGCCACATCAAACTGCATTGTAGGAGACTGCAGAAGTTTGCTCACATGGTTAACTGCATGAAGAATGTCATACCATACTACTATGCAAATCTGAAAGCGATAAGACCCTACCTCCTCTGCAAGTGCTTGTGCTTCAGTCCTGGATATGGCATCTGTGGCATTGTTTCTGACTTCCAACAGGGCCTCTCTGATGTTGTGGCTCTGGTATCGGACGGCCTCAATGCTCTTAAGCCGGCTCTCCCACCTGGTTTAACTCCAAGACTTGAGTGTTATGTAACTTATGTTCACGTGCTTCTTTAGGATTGTCCATCTCTGTGTAGCTGCTGCAAAAAGGTTGTACGATTTTTGTACGTTGCCAAAGAAGCTGATGGCATTTGTGGAAGCTTTAGCTGCATCAGCCACTACAAGATTCAGAGTGTGAGCCCCACATGGAACATAAAGTGCACGACAGTCTTCTCTAATAACCTTGCCTGAACACCTTTGTTCTTGCCTTCATGTTCGCTCCGTTGTCATATGACTGTCCTCTGCAGTCATCAAAGTGAATATTCAGTTCATCTAGTCTCTTCAGAATCAGAACTGATAAACCCAGGCCTGTACTTTCTGAAGCCTCAAGAAAGCCCAAGAAGTATTCTTTTATTTCTGGTACTTCACCCATTTTAACAGTTCTGATAATAATCGACATCTGTTCTTGTGGCTTATGTCTGGAGTGCAGTCTAAAATGAGTGAGTAATATTTAGCTTGTTTTATTTCTGCAACAATGGCATCCAAGATCTTCCCACTAATGGACCCACCGAGCTCATTTTGTATGATGTTTCCTAGGTAACTTGAATGACTATATTGGCCACTCTCGACTCTGCTGATGTGTTGTTTCATCACTGGATCAAATTTGGCAAGCAGCTCAACCTCCTTCAAGAAGTTGCTATTGTCTCGATTGTACAATGTAGAGAAGACCCCCTGAAAGCAAAGTTTCTTTCCGCCAGTGATTGGATTATACTTACAAGACGTGTGAGAACATCTCGCCAGCGTCTTCGCTCTACCTCCATTAATGACATTTCAGTTTGGTCAATGGTTCTCCCAGTTTTTAGCCGCAGTTCCAGATCCTTCCATGTTGCCGTGTTATCTGCATGTTCTGAACTATTTTCATGGCCTTTCAGAAGCGAACAACGTTTATCCAGTCTGAAAGTCCATCCGTAATTAGTTTACGACTTCCTTGAAAACAACTTGCAGCAGAAGCAATAAAGAGCATCATTCCTTCTAGAGTACATCAGCCAGCTTCGCTTTATTTTTTCCCCATTAATTAATGTTCTGTACATGTAATGATGAACGCTTCTACCGTCCTCTCTTTTAGGGAATGTGAAATCTGGACTGATTTGAAATGGTCCTCAAGACACCAGATCTGTCTTCAAGGCATCTGACAGGACAACTGGCCAGTCATACGGATC
This sequence comes from Bathynomus jamesi, assembly GCA_023014485.1. Lineage (NCBI taxonomy): Eukaryota > Metazoa > Arthropoda > Malacostraca > Isopoda > Cirolanidae > Bathynomus > Bathynomus jamesi. Next base: position 87,105 of record JAJOZX010007469.1, on the reverse strand, counting down.
AAGCGGTGAAGCAGATCTTGGTTCTTGTTGCTCAGTAGAAATGCCTGTGTGTGGTATTTGAAGCTGAACAGAAGATGGGCCACTTGTTGGTTCATCAGGCTCTACTTCTACTGGTGTTTGAGGTTGCATAGAGGGTGGTCCTGCTGCAGGCTCATGATGCTCATCAGGCTTTGCTGAGGATGGCTTTTCCAAATATTTCAGTAGTACTCCTGAGAAGAACCTTACATATTTTGTTAATTTTTGCTAAAATACTCTTTCTTATCTTGTTTGATAATTGATCTGTGTGAACAGAATTTGAGGTGATGTGATCCATTAAATTTCACATTTCGAAATATTATAAATATTACAGAGACTAGCTTACTCTACACGATTCCTTAGCACTTGCCTAGCTTGATGGTCTACCTAACCTAGTTGCCTGAACTGTAATCATAAGAATATACAAGTGGCACATCTCACCTATGCTACTGGAAAGCTTCTCCTCCTCTATTTTCTTCTTTTTCCGTTTTTCAGCTCCTGATGGATAATGTCGTTTCATCTTCCAAGATGCACGAAGTCACATCTAGTTAACCACAACTAATCTGCTAAATAATAATAATCATGATAATAATAATAATAATAATAATAATAATTGTTATAATTGTAACGTTAATCACATACATTGAAATAATCAGACCATTTAGGTTTTAACCAACAAAATTCACATTATCTGAAAAAGATGAGAAAAGAATTAATAAACTTGAAAACATAACTAAAATAATCCTAGGTTTCAAACTGTTACAAAATCTCTTAATAATTAGTAAATTAGTGAAATAATGTTTTACAATACTTGAAAAATTAAGCATTTAGGAAAGTATAAGCATATGGTGAGAATAAAGTTAAATAATATAGAAATATGATCTCACAATAGTTATTTACACATAACGACCAAAACGTTTCGTCTGTCTCCGTTTTATCACATTTGTCTCATACAAAAACTTTAATTAATACGACAATAATAATAATAATAATAATAATAATAATAATAATAATATTAATAATAACTTCAGCTATATTCCTATTGTTGCCCACTGAGCTATGACCTGGGAGCCTGTCCAGGGGCCCCCTAGTAGCAGCGGGGCCCTAAGCGGCCGCTTAGTCTGCTTATGCGAGGAAACGGCACTGTATGCGTGTGTACATGTGTGTGTGTGTGTGTGTGTGTGTGTGTGTACCTTAGAAAATTTTGGTTATTAACAATTTATGGAATCTTAAAAGGCGAATTATCCATTGAATGAACATCTTAATTTCAAAGGTGAACTTTCATTTGTGCCTAATGACTTCCACTTCGGATTTCGGCTTGGAAATGTCTAATAAATTATACATATGCAGTGTTGTGCGTGCTACGGCTTTTGCTACTTCGGCCAAAATGTAGCAGCGCTACCGCTATAGCTACTCATTTGAAAAAGTAGCGCGCTACCGCTACTTTTGAAAAGCATTCAAAATTGGAATAATAGTTCCTCAATACGTATGTGTAATTTGTGCATGTATTAGAAAATAGCATCAATGTACATACCTGTAAATCACAAGTGTAGTAGCTAAATTGTTGCTTTAGTTACTGAGCAGCTGTGCGAGGAGAAAAAGGTGTATACTGTATAGGACAATAGGACATTCAATAAAGCGGGTAAAAGGAAGAAATTATATCTCGTTACAGCTTCTATAGTGGCGCGATAGTAAAGATTGCGTTCATTCAATTCACAGTTCTTTTATTTGATTGCTAATAATGTACGAATAAAAGTTACTAGTAGAACTGGACTATTTCATGCTACTTTTTGACCACACCCTAGTAAAAATAATAAAAACAACCAAATACGCTTTATTTATATAAAATACGCTTTATTTATATGATAAAATTATAAAAATAAAGTAAGTGTGACTATATGTATGCGGCAGCATCAGGAACTCGATGCTGACCAAGCTAAATGTAGCCCATTCCAGCTGATAACGCCAAACAGACTTCCAAGCACCACCACGTCGTTGTTAGTGACCCAAATTTAATATTTCACTGCTTTTATTTATTGTAATATTATTACCGCGTAAAGTATAAAAACAAAACTGGTTTTTATTCACTTTAAAAGTAGCGAGTGGCGAGTAACGGTTGGAATTACCCTAAAATGTAGCGCCCCTACTGCTTTCGCTACTTTTCCTCAAAAGCAGCGGCGCTACCGCTACCTGCTACTAAAATAGTAGCACCGCTACTCCCAACACTGTGTATATATATATATATTATATGACCCGACGGCAGCCGGCGCGCAACAAAACCCAGCTGTTTATCCTTCCACACAATAAAAGAAAATGGTTGGTAGATAAATGGGTACCCTAGGTGGCCTAGTGGTTAAGACGCTGGGGCTGCTGATGGGCATGGTTCGGATTCCACGTTAAACTGAGGTCTAAGGTGGAGTGAAAAGCTTGACCTTCGTCAGAATGAACAATTCGAGCGGAAACTAGCCAAAGGTTAACCAAAGGTTATCCCTTTCAGACTCACTGCTACGAGTTAAATGTTTCTGAAAAAAACTCTAAATTTGGCTTAGTTTTTAGTGTTCCATGAAATATTTGTAAATTACTTTTTTTTAATTGAAAATTGTGAGAACTATTTTTTCGCTTCCAAGGAAAGAATGTTTGTTCAATCACTATCTAATACGACTCCTTCTTATCTAATATAACCAATCAGGTCTAAAAAATTAGCACTGTCGGCGTAGTTGTGGGCGTGGTATTAATGGTAACAAATGATACCGTCAAGTACGAATGGGATTTACTGTGTGTATATGTGTATAGTGTGTATATAGGGTGTGTGTGTGTGTGTATATATATATATATATATATTATATAATATATATATATTATATAATATATATATATATATATATATTACACACACACACAGTGTGTATATATATAATATATATAAAACACGCACCTGATTCATCTCCTTAACCTATATTATCCATCTAAATGCCCCACCCTCTGCATAATAAGGATGTTATAAATAATGAAGGAGGCCAACCAAAACTCTAAATAGATTAAAAGATTCGAATTTTTCATGAAATGTTTTTCGTTGTAAAGGAACAGGTAAAGAAAGGTGTCTGCTACTGAAATTAGGGTAATTTGGACTACGTTACCTTTCGGGATATTTCAAGATAGTTTCAATATTTATATGGTCGTACCTCATGGATTTAAGGTGAGGCTCTTGAGACGTCAAGTATTTAAGTCAAGGAATACCTCTTGTCTCAAGTTTACAACTGTCTACAATTTATTTTAGTTTAACAGTCAAACTTCGGCGTTCTTAGGAAATCCTGATGAAAAATTTTGCCGTTTTGCTTTTGGGTTCTTATTGGATTTCCAAATCTGTTGTTACTATAGACCTTTTTCACGTTCACAAACACTGAAGCGTCACTTCTGGTTTTTAACCAAATGCAATTAAAAGTTTGACTTACATTTTACGTCAAATGAGTCTGAACTTCAACAGTTCTATCCTCCTACACGTTACATATTTCATCATATATATATTATATATATATATATATATATATATATAATAATAATACTAATACTAATAATACTAATAATAGAAGTAGTCTAGAAATAGTCTCAATCATGACTTTTCAATTCAGTTTTCAAATATTTAACTTGTGAAATTTGTTAAATAAATATTAATTTTCCATTTAGAAAATTATTATTTTAACTTTCTTTCTTTACCCAAAACACAAAAATTTCCGTATGAAATTATTTATGGATATTTTTATATTTAAAATAGGCTTTTCGCCCATTATTATTATTATTATTATATATTATATTATTATTATATAAATATGGTGTGACTAATCTAAATGAAGTTATATTTAAGAATTTGTTCATGTTACTGTATCCTTCGGAGCTTTCTAACAAGTATTCAGGATAGATCCGTGATCGAGCATTTAGCAGCATCTATACAGGCTACAGGGTGAGTCAAAAGTCCTCATACACAGGCAAACTGGTCACTTTATTATGCAATCACTTGCAATTCACAAAAATATGCTCTATGTGGGCACCATTACACTGAATGCACATACGGATGGCACATGCAAAGACATCTCAGCACATCACCTGCAAAAAATAAAAAATAAATAATCATTTATTTGTCATGACCATTTTGCCTATGTATGGAGACTTTTGACTCACCCTGTATATCTGTAGGAATGATGAAATAGAGAGAGTTACTTTCAACTCTCCTCTTTCCTTCATATAACTTACCATACACGACTGGTCACTGATTTATCAAGTCGTTTTCTGCATGTTCAGTGAACGTTTTGTAGGTTCGGCAGCTCTTTCGGTAGGACATTAAATACTTCCTGGGCTTTAATACTGAGAGATTTTTCATCTTGTTCTCAGAGCTTCCAGTTATTCTGCCGCGTCTAGAATGAAGCTACATTTTCTTCTCTTGTCATTCAAGTACATTTGTATTTAATGTTTGCAATTTGGAACTAACTTTTAAGTATTTTCTACACGTATCTTGTCATTACTCGTTCACGAAGTCTTTCGAAATAATATCAGGTTTACATAAGTAGACACCATGATGATTGTCGCCAAAACAAATGACAAAGCTCATTAATGGAATGCCAGAACGCGTGCGTCACCTTTACGTAAGAGATTATGGGTGGGGTGGGGGGGTGGAAGGTGTCTATTTACTTTTGTCAATCCCCTCTAGTTTCATGTGGTGGAAGTTTCCTTAACTTCTATAACAGGAACAGAAATTAACATCTCGGCAACTGCGTGAAAGTATAATTTACTTTTCTACATACACACACACACACACACACACACACACCACACACACATATATATATATTATATATATAATACACTAATTTTTGTGATCTACTTACGATTACAGAAATGGCGGACTAAAGAGAAAATATTACTGTTGATATACAATTGGAAAAACCTTATAACTCGTTCAAATTGTTATACCGAAGTTAGTATTTTATTGCGAGGAGAACCAACGTATTAAAGTGACCATTATATGATAATTAACTTTATCTTAACTGCCCGTAATAGCGATCGTATCACTTCAGGTAAAGCTTCTTACGGGTGTTGCGTTTATAAGCACTAAACATCTCACTTTGACCTGATAATCCGTGAAAAAAAGGGAACATCCCATTTTCGAGTGAATCCGTTTGGAATGTCGATCTCAAGATAAATATAATGTTTGAAATTAATTTTTCATTATTATCTTTTATATATATATATATATATGATGCAAACCACAAGGAAAAAGAAAAATGATTCCAAGGTCTTTAGTGTATTCAGAAGTACACCTCGTCAGGGAATGAAGGGAGAAGGCGAGATGACGAAAATATATACATATGTACAAGTTCTAGTGATGTGAGTCGTTTTTTATTGTCGTTTTTTTTGTTTTTTTGTCGTTTTTTTTTGTTTAAAACGAAGATAGTCTGTTTTTTATTTTATTTTTTTTTATTGTTTTAAACTTATTCCATATTTTTCTTCCTTTAATCTAATAAGTATATTAGTATTACCTATAATTTACTATACTACCATGCTTATACGGTTATACCTAGTATATATAGTCATCTTTTAGAAAAACTGAATCACGCAAAAATATAATAGAAAGGAAAAACAAACCCTCATTTTTTATATGTATATATATTTTTTAACTAGAACATAAAACATTCTTCCTCGTTTCAAACAATATACATAATTGTGATTGGCAAGAGTACCAGTATATATTTCCAGATAGAAAAAAAAATATTCACCTTTTTTTGAACCTTTTTGTTAACCTAATGTTGTTTACCCTTCATTTCCATGGAAGAATCATCACTAGATTGGGTAGAGCATATATGCTAGTTTCAATATCACAGGTACTGGTATAATATACATAATAAAAAATACATAATACTGGTATAAACCAATATATATAATTGTGATTGGCAAGAATACCAGTGTGTGTATATATATATATTCCAAATAGAAAAATAAAAAAAATAAAAATATTCATCTCTTTCTTTAACCTTTGTGTTAACCTAATGCTGTTTAACTTTCATTATCTGATTCTATTTCCATTGAAGAATCATTATCACTAGATTGATTAGAGCATATAGTTTCAATATCACAGGTACTGGTACTTATTGCAGATTTGGATGTTGACGAAGCCAATGTAGCACCATGTTTTACTTCACTTTCTTGGAATTTTGCATTTTGGGATATAAATACTAGCTTTGCTGCTCTGTCTGTGCTTAATCGGTTTCTTTTGGCTGTATGGATATTACTGTATGTGCTAAATGATCTCGGAGGTAATGAAAGGGTGAAATAGAGGTGTATGAGTTTGTGTAGGTATATATGTGAGTATGCGTGCGTATGTATCTGGAATTCTGGATGTATGCGAATGTATGGGGTATATAATAGATATAAATATGTGTATATAAGTATTTATGTATATATTGGTATATATGTATATGGGTGTATGTGTATGTATATATAGGGTGAACCAAATGTAGGTGGACAGTAAATGATAACGTTTATTTTGAGAATACATATTTAATTTTTTTGTATACTATAATACAAAATAAAATTTAAATAAATTTAGTTATAATATTTAATATAATAAAACACAAACACCATAGTTATAATGAACACCATAGTTATAATATAATATAACAGAAACCGTATTCAACCTACTGTCCACCTACTTTTGGTTCACCGTGTATATGGATGGTCTCGGGGGGAAAATATGTCATCGCGGGTCTAAAGGATAGTTAAGTGAGAGATTCAAAATCCGAGGCATGGATGGGAGAGTCCTGGAAAGGTTGGACAATGGGCAGTCAGCTCCCCACTGTTCTCGCAAGTTTAACGGATCTCAAGATACAAGACTTTCAGTGCAAGAAAGAGGCCAGTTTTTTCTGTAAATAGGCTGAAAAGGACATTCTATACTGGTACCATATGGCCTATTTTATTATTTATTTATTTATTTTTATAATATATATCATTGCAAAAGTATACCTTATAATTAAATTGGCAATATCTATATTAATTATTAAAAAAAACAACAAAAAAACAAAAAACAAAAAAACGACAAAAAAACAAAAAAAAAACAACATGGACATAAAAAAAACCCATTTTTTAACATCACTATGTACAGTGCTTACAAGAAGTCTCGCGCCTCTGTCTCGTCCCAAGCTAGTCTGTTAGGTATAAAATGGGCGGTCCTTATGGCAGCGGAGGTGTGTTCGGATTGGTGCACATAATTGCTCTAACCCCATCAATGACGTCCACATTATCATTGTGTTGATCACTCTATCTCTTTATATATAGAGACATACTGTATATAGATATATATAGAGTATGCAGGGGATAATGTGTGTCAGTCCCAGCTATGGTAGTTGTCTTACAATTAACAGTTCCAAGTGCAAGTTACGTTAACACCTCCACATAAACTACCCTGGACTAAAATAACATACGTGAAGCCCTTACCCACAAACCATTTAAAAGCTCTCTCTCTCTCTCTCTCTCTCTCTCTCTCTCTCTCTCTCTCTCTCTCTCTCTCTAAATCTATCATATTTTGCGACTTTTTAACTCTGGTAGGATTCAATTCCATTCCTATAGTGTAAGAGATACTTAAATTCATGTGTGTATTATGCCATATGATGTGCGTAATAAATAATCAGTTTTAAATAGTTGGAGCGTTCAAGGTCATCTGTAATAATCTATGGACTACCCCTAAGCCCACTCTCAACACTTAGATTCCCCTAAGACACAGGCGTCTTCAAGTAACATGAATGCGTAGCGATCTAAGGTGTTAGATTCCATATTATATAATTTATGTGCTAGGTTTAAGAACGCTGGCATTGAAGAATGGAAGGAAGGGACAGTAAAAGCGATAATAGGTTTAATGAAGGAAGTGGAGTGAGGATGGAGGTAAGCGTTGCTATGTCGAAGGAAACGAGGTTGGGTAGGGAACTACGAAGGGAGGAGGAAATGCTAAACACAAACTCAAATATTTATTTTAATGCCCTAGACCTAGAAAGACAAAGAGCAAAATACCTTAAACTAACAATGAATTGACAGAAACAGAAGAGCCTGGTCTTAGACGCACTGATAGGTTTAACGTATGTGGCTAGAGGCCGCCACTCAGAATTACCACTACTACCTAAGTCATAATAAGGTTATTTACTATGACAGAGTAGTCATGAGTAGTTATGGAAATAAAATATGATTATACTGTTGATGGCTGACTATATTCAGTTGGGATATAAACTATTGCTGACAATCTTTGGATCCTTGGCTTTTAAGACGAATTTTCTATGCATATGTTCAACAAAATAGGAAATTGGCTGATTATTATTACCATTCGAAGGGTTGGTACCCTTCACAACCGAAATCAATTTCAGAAGGGGGTGCATGGTATCCTCATTTCCTTTATCGTCCCAGCACGCTTCACATAAGCCATTTTACACAAAGATGGAAAGGCCGTCTGTGCACCACGAGACGACCCAGGCACTAATGCGGGGAGCAATGGTGACATTGCATGAATATGGTGTGCCAATAAGAGAAATATCAAGACGACTAGACGTTCATCGAAGCACTGTGGAAAGGTGGATTCATCGGTATGAAGCAGAAAACTCAATCGCTACTTTGCCGAGGTCGTCCTCCGCGTTCAACATCTCAAGAGGAAGATGCTGCGATTGTTAATCATGCCAGAGAGCATCCGCTTGTTCCAGCGACGCATATTTACAGACACCTGAACCTTCGTTGTAGCGCAAATACAGTGAACAACAGACTTCACGAGGCAGGGTATTTTTCTCGCCGTCCAGCTATAAAACCTGCATTGACGATTGAGCATAAAGAGGCGCGGATGGGATTTGCCTTGCAATACTTGCCGCAGGAGGAAGAATTCTGGAGAAAAGTTGTGTACTGTGACGAAAAACATTTCAACAGATAGTCATGGTTCCCTGCATTGTTGGAGGCAGCGCGGAAAACGCTATGAAGAAGGAAATGTTTTCCCGAGCAAACGTAGTGGTCACATCAATCTCGGTGTGTGGGGCTGGATGTCTGGCTATGGTGTCGGAGAATTGACTCAAGTAGATGGACGCTTTACTGGAGAGCAATATTGCCAGATACTGGAAGAGGTGCTGCTACCCAGTGTTCGTGCGTATCTGGTTCCAGCACCGGAACCATTTTACTTAATGGAAGATAACAGTCCCATTCATAGGATTAACGTTGTGAGAGCGTGGTACGAAGATCACCCAGAGATTATTAATCTAATTCTGCCACCACGTTCTCCTGATTTGAATCCGATTGAAAACCTTTGGGCAATAATGATTAACGAATGGGAGCAACGCAATGAAAGAACAGCACTTTTAGCTCACACGAGGAATAGTTGGGAGAGCTTACGCCGAACACCAAACATTCCCTACAATCTGGCCTCTTCTATGCCGCAACGATTGCAAGAAATTATTGATGCTGGAGGAAGCTATACGAAATACTGATGTTAAAGCCATGACGTAAATGTGTATCGAATATAATTTATGTTAATATAGAATTTTATTATATTTTTATGTTTGACATCTATAAAAGTATATTGTGACCATGAAAGAACTTTACTTATCCTTAGTTAGAATCTTTTCTTGCAATGTCTACGCTCGTGGAGATGATAATATAAGCATTGTTGAAACAAACTATGAGAAGGTAATAGTTTCAGGAAAAAAATAAAAACTGGCAACATCGAGGTCATCACATGTTTATGGGAATTGTCATATGATATGCTACCAATAAACTCTTATATACTACTATATAGAGTATACTATATTACGTAATAATTACGATGAACAAATAAAACGCAAATTTCTCTGATTCACGGCCCACCAGTCTTGCTTTAAACTAATGACTTTCATAAGATGGAATAGGTTTAACATAGTTCGTTTAATAGGTTACCACTTAAAACAATGGATAAACTATCTATTAGTGAGACGACCGTGACTTCCTCGAAATGCGAGCGCGTGAGAGGTTCACAGGAATTTGGTCATTAGATTCATCACGTAGGATATATCACAAACAACAATAATGATAACAATTCCCAACAATTACTTAATATCAATAATTGCATTTGAGCAAATAATTTAGACCTGCGTCAAAATAACTTAGGTATCATGCCATGATTTGGGATATTTGCCGAATTAGTCGTTCTCTATAGTCTACACTCTACAGTCTACAGTATATATTGAGACGGTATAATGTAATGCCCAGCTAATATTATGATGACTAGGATTGCTCCATAACCATCCCAACATCCCGAAACTTGCTCCATTCTGCTTCTTAATCATTTGTATTTTAAATACTAAAATGTAGCAAAAGTGACGTAATAATGGACGTCATTGATTGTGTTAGAGCAGTTATGTGCATCAATCCGAACACACCTCCGCTGCCATAAGGACCGCCCATTTTATACTTAACAGACTAGCTTGGGACGAGACAGAAGCGTGAGACTTCTTGTAAGCACTGTACAACGAGACAGAAAAATAAAAAGATTAGCATATGATTAACGAGAGTTATTTAGAGGCAAAAGGTGTTTTAACAGGATATTGTCAATTTTATACATTCCCACACTGTTATTGAAATTATTTTTAAAATGGATAAATGCACATTCTAGCATATTCCTTTCAATTATATCTTTGTTTTTAACGAGTGATGTGAAAATGAAAAGGTTTATTGGCAGACTATAGTCTATATGACAAATATTATTAATACAATGACAGTTCACATATTAAGGATAAAAATATATACAGTTGGTTAGAAATAATACAGTAATGTCGGAGTTAAGTGGAGATACAGACACGTTTTCGTACCAAGAGTTCCATAGCTTAGGCCTTAGAGGATAAACGGCAGGACTCATGGATAGCTTGGATAATCGGGTTGGTTGATTTTTTAATTCTTTGCATTAGACTGAATTGGGCACGTCTTGTTACCGCCGGGAAGTTCGGGACATTGCGGGTAGCAAACATTTGCGAAGCTGAGCATCTAGGGGATAATTTATGTAAGAGTCTAAAAGATCTGTTGTACAGCAAATTTAGGGTTCTGCCAGAACCTTTTTCATAATTCACCCACAGTTGCTGTCCGTATATATTACTGCAGAAAATACGAAAGAGTGTCTTTAGCTTCACTTGTACAGAACCGAAAGTTCCTTATAGTCATATTCGCTTTAGCACAATGGCTTCGAGATTGTTTTCTTATGTCTGAGTCATCACTCAAGGAGCTGGTAATAGTCTGACCCAGATACTGAAACTCTTGTACGTCCTCATTTACTTCATCTTTCATTTTAAACGTAATATCAGCTGGCTGATTACAGCTTTTAGGATGAAATTGCATAACCTTAGTTTTTGTAACATCAAAACGAATATCATGTTTCTGCGAATACGCTTCGCAGACTTTTAGTAGCCGACCTAGACCTTTAACACAGGGACTTATTAACACCATATCATCGGCATAAACTAAGTTATTTATCCTTGTGTTATCTATACAACATCCCACTATTGCCTCATTAAGTGAAACACTTAATTCCTCAATATACACATTAAACAGCATAGGAGAGAGCAAGGAGCCTAGTCTCACCCCGCAAGAGTTGCCAAAACATCTGGATAGTACATTACCCCACCTAACGGTAAAAGATTGATGGGAATACCAAAATTTCAATAAATTTAATATGTACATGGGAACCTTCCTGTCTTCTAGTTTTTTAAATAAAATATTGTGGTTCACCCTATCATATGCCTTACTTATACCGAGGAAACAGCTATAAATAGTTGAATTACTCTCAGTGTATTTAGATATTGTTTCTTTAACTACATAGATACACAGGTTAGTTGAGTGGAACCTTTTAAAACCAAACTGATTAGATGTCCATAGGTAATCATTTAATCGGAGTAATAAGAGTTTTTCTAGTAGTTTCGAGAAGCTGGAAGCGACAGCAATAAGCCTGTAATTATTGCTGGACAGAATGTCTCCATACTTATTTTTGACCAAAAAAACTATATACTCTTTATAGCATCATATATTTTATAATTAAAAAAAAACCAAACAATATATTGTTATAGCAATTGCCAATGAAAGGTAAATTAGTAATCTAAGTGATCAAAATGTTATAGCGAGTTGTTTGCATATAAAATTTAATTAACTACGCCAAGTGCTCAAAATGTTCTCCGGCGGCATGAATGCACTTTTGAATGCGTCGACTAACTGATTCGCAGACATGGACTAATGTGGATGCTGTGATGGTCCCGCACTTTTCCCTAATTGCATCCTTAAAGTGTTCGAGTGTTGCAGGTCTTGTACCATAAACTGCATCCTTCAGGTAACCCCACAAGTAAAAATCAAGTGAAGTCAAGTCCGGTGAACGTGGAGGATACTCACCGCTTCCTCTTCGTCCTATCCAACGGTTAGGCAACGTTTCATCGAGGTACCTTCTGACATCACAATGATAATGAGGGGGGGCTCCATCTTGTTGAAAGTAAAAGTCGTCGTTTCCAAACAACTTCCGAACTGCAGGTATAATTTCTGTCCGCAGCATGTCGAGATATGCGGCACCGGTAACTGTCCCATTAAAGAAAAATGGTCCAACCAAACCCCTGGATGATAAACCACACCATGCTGTTAATCCTGGTAAATTAACATGTTTATCCACACAAACGTGTGGATTATCAAGTGACCAGTACCTGCAGTTGTGTCGATTTACTGTGCCATTCAGCTTGAAGGTAGCTTCATCAGACCACACGATTTTGTTGTATTGAAAGTGCATTCATGCCGCCGGAGAACATTTTGAGCACTTGGCGTAGTTAATTAAATTTTATATGCAAACAACTCGCTATAACATTTTTATCACTTAGATTACTAATTTACCTTTCATTGGCAATTGCTATAACAATATATTGTTTGGTGTTTTTTTTAAATTATAAATATATGATGCTATACAGAGTATATATTTTTTTTTGGGACACCCTATATATATACGTTCATGAACTCTGCAGGGATATAGCTATGAGCAAGCATGGCTGATAAGAGCAATGATATATGCAGATATACCACGTTATTGATATATTTTAAGTGCTCATTCGATAGGTCATCTACCCCTGACGCAGAACCAGTCTTTAACTCTTTAATTAACCTCTTTACTTCAGGAATTGATATCAAAGTATTTTCTATTGTCCTTCCCAAAGGCGTTTCGCTGCACTCTATCTTAAGATTATCCCTACTCACACTGTTAAGAATGTTAGAGTAGTGGTTTTTCCACAACTTTGCAATTTCATCCTCCCCCGACACCCCATCGATTGTCGGAGGGAAGACACTTTTGACACCCGTTTGATTCTTAACAAATTTCCAAAATTTGTTATTATCGTTATTAATGTGAGCTTCACAGGCTTTTGATGCTCGAATAGACTCTTCTTCCTGTTTACATCGCCTTATGGCCGCCTTAATTATTTCTAGGAAACAGCTATAAATAGTTGAATTACTGTCAGTGCCGATGCATACATCATAAGTTAAGTTTATTGGTTAGATCGTTAGAATGTTTATTTGTATGATTATATTATATATATTATATATATATATATATATATATATATATATATATATATATATATATATATGGGAATGAACTCAGAATGGTCCCCTGAGTTTTTTATGATATATACACAGACGCGTGCATGGAACAAGGAACTCTTCTGGGATAATTAAATCCACTATAGTCCGAATAATATAAGTAATGGTAAATGACAAATACCATAGTTTTTCTTTTTCATGATGCTAGCCCGACGTGGGCAACGGGTCACTCGCAAAGAGGTCCCATAAATATAGCTTCCCTCACCAGCTCTCTGCAAAGCAGACAGGATCCAGCTTTGGGACATGGATCTAGGGTTTAAAGCAGCCTAGCTCTGCTATATTTAGAACCTCAATATAAGCAAAAGACTCGCTGCCTTCACGTCAGATTGAATACATCAAAGAAAAAGGGGTAACTATTATATTTTTAACCAAAAACCAAAACATAAACCTCAACTGGCAGAATTGAGCGTCCACTTTTTAAGGCACATAACATGTCCGTTTCAAGATGGGAATGAACTCAGAATGGTCCCCTAAGTTTTTTATGATGCACACAGACCGTGCATGGAACAAGGAACTCTTCTGGGATAATTAAATCCACTATTGTCCGAATAAGTAATGGTAAATGACAAATACCATAGTTTTTCTTTTTCATGATGCTAGCCCGACGTGGGCAACGGGTATTTGTCATTTACCATTACTTATTCGGACTATAGTGGATTTAATTATCCCAGAAGAGTTCCTTGTTCGATGCACGGTCTGTGTGTATCATAAAAAACTCAGGGGACCATTCTGAGTTCATTCCCATCTTGAAACGGACATGTTATGTGCCTTAAAAAGTGGACGCTCAATTCTGCCAGTTGAGGTTTAAGTTTTGGTTTTTGGCTAAAAATATAATAGTTACCCCTTTTTCTTTGATGTATTCAATCTGACGTGAAGGCAGCGAGTCTTTTGCTTATATTGAGGTTCTAAATGTAGCAGAGCTAAGCTGCTTTAAACCCTAGATCCATGTCCCAAAGCTGGATCCTGTCTGTTTTGCAGATAGCTGGTGAGGGAAGCTATATTTATGGGACCTCTTTGCGAGTGACCCGTTGCCCACGTCGGGCTAGCATCATGAAAAAGAAAAACTATGGTATTTGTCATTTACCATTACTTATTCGGACTATAGTGGATTTAATTATCCCAGAAGAGTTCCTTGTTCCATGCACGGTCTGTGTGTGTGTGTTTTATAAGATTTAATAAATATATGTATGAAGTTATTTATACCTATAAACTGACGCCTCGGTGGTGTAGTGGTTATCGTCGCTGACTACGAATACATCGGCTTCAGGATCGAGACCCGGTGACGGCAGGCGGCGCGCAGCAAAACCCAGCTCTTCATCCTTCCACACAACAAAAAAAAGTTGGTTGGTAGATAAATGGGTAGCCTAGTGGTTAAGACGCTGGGCTGCTGGTGGAGCGTGTTTCGATTTCCACATTAAATTGTAGGTCTAAGGTGGAGGGACAAGCTTGACCTTCTTCAGAATGAACAATTCGGGCGGAAGAAAAACCTTAGTTAATAATGGAATAAATATTCAGTAGACGTGTTATTCATCCAAATTATTTTTTAAAAAGGAGACAAGACATTTATTATTTAAAAATGAGTTTGTTTTGTGGAAAGAAAATAGGAAATTATTCTTTTATTTAAGAAGTATAAAATCTATTAATTGATGGAAAATATTTGATTTTGAAGGAACCTTCTGTGGGTTACTTCATCGTGAGATGGACACGCGCAGAAATACGTTCAAAATTCAGTGAAGTCGAAGTACTTTGTTCAGTTAAATGGAAGTTCTCAGTTCAGTTTAGTGGAAGTATACGAGTGAATTAGATCAAAGTACACGGTTTGGTCTCGTGAAAGTCGGATGAAAGTAGAAAATTTGATCAAATGGAACTTCATAATTTAACTATGCAAAGTACAGGATTCATTCGCATGGAACTACTTGGTTGAATCATTTATACACACACACCACACACACACACACACACACATATATCTATATAATATATACTTCCAACTTCTCTCTCTCTCTCTCTCTCTTACACACACACACACACACACACACATATCTATATAATATATAATTCCAACTTCTCTCTCTCTCTCACACACACACACACACACACACACACACATATCTATATAATATATAATTCCAACTTCTCTCTCTCTCTCACACACATACACACACACACACACACATATCTATATAATATATAATTCCAACTTCTCTCTCTCTCTCACACACACACACACACACACACACACACACACACACACGTTATATTATTCGTTAAAATGTTTTTACGAGGAAAAACCGCTTCCTAATTGTGAGTTTCCGTTTTGTCACAATGAATTAGTCAGAGTTTCATTTTGGATCTATTTTTAACTGCGAAGGTTTTTTTTTTACTTGTTTTGTTTTTTCTCATTTCGAAGCTCGCTTTCATTTCCCAACATTTCCAGATGGTTTTAGTTTTGAGGCAATATATTTCTTACACTTCTAATGATCTTTATCTCGTTGCTATTAGTAGTGTACGCCATATATTGGGATAAATTAACGGGCTTTTATTAATTTAAGATCTATGTATATAATATATATGGGGTGATCCAAAAAGGCTTTCACAAAAATAATTTAGTGCACATTATTTTTGAGAGAGAGAGAGAGAGAGAGAGAGTGAGAGAGAGAGAGTAATAATAATTATTGGTTTTGTTTAACCTCCTTCGCAACATCTAAGGTCATATGACGGAGGGGACCTACAGCTTTACGTGGAATCTGAACCACGGGTCGCTACATAGTCTGGACGCAGCGGACGGTCTCCCATCCAACTACTCCACAGACCCAATGTCGCTTACTTCGCTGATCAACGGGAAGCGGTGTTACGACATTGGCTACGACGTAGCCCGAGAGAGAGAGAGAGAGAGAGAGAGATCAGCGACATAAGTTAAGTTTATTGGTTAGAGTGTGCTTATTTGTATGATGTTGAACTTGGATAGTACAGGGTGTCCGCAATGTCTTGTCACCCCAGTCTTGTCTCGTCACCCATTTGAAATGGGTACGCAGTACGCGAGCATTCTTGTACTCAGTACGTGTATTTGTTGTACTCGTATTCGTACTCGTACTCGAGGTAATCTGAAATCGCTGTAATCGTACTCGTACTCGACCAATCGGAGCTATTGAAGAATAGGGACCCCAGCCTTCTTTAGTTAGGCTTATAAGGCTAACTAACGAAAATATCACGACCTAACCTAACCAATCGTTAGTCATTGTGGAAGGTTGCACATACATCTGAGTTTTACAAGGTATGTATTTATATTTTTAGGTTTTGTTTATTTCTATAAAAAAGCTGAGTTATTTTGATGGAATATAAAACATCTTACAAAAGATGTTGAATAAAGCATTACGCAATTAACATTACTTATAAGTTATAACTTTATAAGTACATGTGATATATATATATATATATATATGTGTGTGTGTGTGTGTGTGTGTGTGTGTGATATATACTGTATATTATGTAACAGTAAAGCAAATACATTTTGTTCCTTTCGTGTCTATTTTGTTTTCATTTTCCATTGTAATGTGTTCATATGGTTTCATAACAAATAAGCTTTGCTCATGCAAGCACCAGGTAAAGCACTGAAAAACGTTGTATTCGTACTCAAGGGAATTTGAAATCGCTGTAATCGTACTCGAGGAAATCTGAAGTAGCTGTAATCGTACTCGTACTCGCTCACTCCAAAAAAGTCTGTACTTGTATTCGTACTCGTACTCCTCCAGTTAAAAAATTTTGGTATTCTTTCCACCTCTAGTGATAACAGCAACTATACGATTGAACAACGCTTATTGGCTAGTACCTGGGTCCATGAGTGTCCACGTAATGGCAAAACCATTGAAAATATTCGTGCAGACTTCCAGGACCGATGAATCGTGCAGCAGCTCCTCCCAAAAGGACTGTGTTGAGATGGGAAAAGAAACTGCTCACAACAGGAACTGTAAAAGATAAACCAAGAACTGGCAGGTCATCTAAGTGATAAATGGGTCTGAAAGAACAACGAAAACCAGTTAGTATTTTACTGGAGTGACGAGGCAGTGTGGACACACTGTACGCTTAAGCCATCCGTAATGGGGCAATATTATCCATTAGTTAAATCCTATATACTTTTAAACAATTTAAATATTAAACCAAATTCGTAAATTAAAGTATTGAAATAAACAAAAGTATAAAACTGTAAAATAAATTTAATAAAATAATCAATAAATAATTGTGTAACTTAATATTTACACACATTTTGAGTTCCTTTTCCCACAATTAAACTAATAACGTTTATAAACCTGTAAAAAACATTTGCAGAGAAGTCGCGTTTCATTAAGAACGATTTACATTATTATTTTTATTATTATTTATTTCCAGATGGGACATTACAGTTCCACTGTATACTGTAAGCCTGTAACGGTTAAACAAGTATCATTAGACAAAACATCTCTTTCAGTGGATTATTTTTTTCAATGCTATAATGGATTTCCTTTACATTAAACACAAATAGCTTATAATTAACTCCAAACTACCTTTTTAATTGAATAAACTCCTGAAAATCAAAAGTTTACAAACTGAGAAGAAAACTTTGCTGTAACATACGAATAGTACAGTAATATTTACAAAATGTTTGTACATAGTATATAAGAGTAGCATCAAGTTCACTGCAGTAACGTGTCTACATCATGCTTTCTCAAGGGGACATAACTCGAAGATGAGGTCCTCCACAGAGGTATCGGGAGTTGGGCCTGGAACGGCAAAGAACATATACTTGTCATTTGAAGAATCTGAACTGGCGTCGTAAATATCTTCCGCGTTAACTTCGATTCTATCCGTCCTGATTCTTCTCATTGTTTCCGTTAAATGAGAGTTCAGTGTCCATATTTCTTTAAGTCCCTCTTCCCTCATTAATATCTCTTCCGGTAAAAGGTTTTGTTCGTTTAAAACGTTGTTGCATACAATTTCAGCATATTCTAAAGCCTATGAAAACAAACGCTCATAAAGATCCATTTTGTTCAGAAATTCATCGTAACTGTATTTTTCAACACGGTGAGCTAATTCATTTCTTTGGAATTTGATCTGTCGTAAAGTTGGAAGTAAAGTGAATGTACCACTGTGGTGGATTTCTGAATCCAAAAGCTTGTACATCATGATGATGTCAAATTTTTCCTCTTGTCTCAATCTTCCTTTTGAAGTTCATCCCTGAAGAAATAATTATTGCTTTGATGCATCCTATCCAAAATTTTATCCAAGGAATTTGTGCAACAGAATTTCAAAGAGAGGAGGAATATTTTGGTTCCCACATCTTTAAGAGATTTAAAAAGTCTAAGATAAATATTATCAGAGAGATTAAAAATTGTTTTTTTCACCATTTCTCTTTGCTGTCAAGGTGTCACCCGAGTGTTGTTTCTTGTTAGAATGGCCTGTTATGAACTGTTAAATAAGTCACTTCAATATTGGCTATAAAATTAAGTTAACTTACGACAAATCCTACTAATATTGAGTCAGACCACGCTCGCATCATAACATGTAAGTAATTTCATGCAAAAAGTTTTGAAGCGAAAATTTTAAGCGATGAAAGCATAATATTTACTTTAAGCTCACGAAGTACTTAAATTTTAAGTGCAGCCTCAAATTTTTGACTCACTGGTTCAGATGTGAAGCCTAAAATTTTGATGATTGCGGTATTTTGTAAATTTATTGACCAACTGGCTTTTTCTCAATTTAACAGACGTGTATAAAATTTTGTACAAGTGTGGAAGGACTATCACTATCAGTATGTAGGCTTTGGTTAGTAGACCAGATGGCATAAAAGGCATCCTGATTTCAGAATTACTATATACTCGTATGCTATATAAGAGTATATGGCATTATATTAAAGTCAGGGTTTCTTCGGAGTTTATGTATATAACGGGTGTGCCATAAAAAATAAAAAATATCAAATAATTATTCAAATACTCACCATTTAACGAAAGAGTATGATTTTTCTACTTAACATACAAAATTATTAAACCTTTTTAATAAATTTTATTTATAAAAATAATTTTTAACGTAAAATTTACCTGAAATTATTAAAAAAATTGTTCGAAATGCTTTCCTTCCATTTCAATAACTTTTTTAGTTTTGGCCGGAATTCATCTATGGCTCGATTTACTTGTTCCTGTGGAAGCTCTTCCCATTTTTTAATGATGATCTCGCTTAAATGAGCGACATTTTTTATCCTAGTCCTGTAGACTCGCTCTGCTAAGTTCTCCCATATTCCGGCCAAGAATAAAAAAAGTTATTGAAATGGGAGGAAAGCATTTCGAACAATTTTTTAATAATTTCAGGTAAATTTTACGTTAAAAATTATTTTAATAAAAAATATTAAAAAGGTTTAATAATTTTTGCATGTTAAGTAGAAAAATCATACTCTTTCGTTAAATGTTGATAGAATTTGAATTACTTGATATTTTAGTCTGAAAACTTGTTTGCATATAGATAAATACATATGTTTTATTGTGTAGAAGTTTTATTAAAATTAAATGACAAATGTTGATTTTATAGCCTTTTTAAAATGTACCCTTTTTTATGGCACACCCGTTATATATATACACATAAGACTTATATATATATATGTTTTAACCTTTTAGCAATAATGATAGGAACTGAATTTTTCAGAAACTTGTTAATAAATATGTACCATCTCCTCGTCCTCTTATTTCTCACGGCTGAGATTCATATTAAACGCGAGATTGTCTTTATTCTGAAATAACCGCAGGAAAAATGAAACATCCACTCCGAGTACTTTCTATGCCATCATACTACTCTTTCCAATTTTCAGTAATTTTTTTGTAATGGAAAAATTTATTGTTACATTTCAAAAAAATATATATAGTACGCATATATATATATATATATGTTAAACACAGACCGTGCATGGAACAAGGAACTCTTCTGGGAAAATTAAATCCACTATAGTCCGAATAAGTAATGGTAAATGACAAATACCATAGTTTTTTTTTTTCCTTTTTCATGATTTTAGCCCGACGTGGGCAACGGGTCTCTCGCAAAGAGATCCCATAAATATAGCTTCCCTCACCAGCTATCTGCAAAGTAGACAGGATCCAGCTTTGGGACGTGGATCTAGGGTTTAAAGCAAACCTAGATCCCTACACTCAGAACCTCTATATAAGTAAAAGACTCGTTGCATTCACGTCGTGTTGAATAAATCAAAGAAAAAGGGGGTAACTATTGTATTTTTAGCCAAAAAAACAAAACTTAAACCTCAACCGGGACATTGAGCGTCCACTTTTCAAGGCACGAAACACGTCCGTTTAGTATACACAAACTCAGAATGGTTCCCTGAGAACATTATATGTTAAACACAGACCGTGCATGGAACAAGGAACTCTTCTGGGAAAATTAAATCCACTATAGTCCGAATAAGTAATGGTAAATGACAAATACCATAGTTTTTTTCCTTTTTCATGATTTTAGCCCGACGTGGGCAACGGGTCTCTCGCAAAGAGATCCCATAAATATAGCTTCCCTCACCAGCTATCTGCAAAGCAGACAGGATCCAGCTTTGGGACGTGGATCTAGGGTTAAAGCAAACCTAGATCCCTACACTCAGAACCTCTATATAAGTAAAAGACTCGTTGCATTCACGTCGTGTTGAATAAATCAAAGAAAAAGGGGGTAACTATTGTATTTTTAGCCAAAAAAACCAAAACTTAAACCTCAACCGGGACATTGAGCGTCGGGCTAAAATCATGAAAAAGGAAAAAAACTATGGTATTTGTCATTTACCATTACTTATTCGGACTATAGTGGATTTAATTTTCCCAGAAGAGTTCCTTGTTCCATGCACGGTCTGTGTTTAACATATAATGTTCTCAGGGAACCATTCTGAGTTTGTGTGTATATATATATATATATATATATATAACCTTTGGTTAGCTTCCGCCCGAATTGTTCATTCTGACGAAGGTCAAGCTTTTCACTCCACCTTAGACCTACAATTTAACGTGGAATCTGAACCACGCCCCACAAGCAGCCCAGTGTCTTAACCACTAGGCCACCCAGGGTACCCATTTATCTACCAACCACTTTCTTTGTGTGGAAGGATGAACAGCTGGGTTTTTGCTGCGCGCCGGCTGCTGTCACCGAGTCTCGAACTCAGGGCCGATGG
The DNA here is from genome assembly GCA_023014485.1 of Bathynomus jamesi. Taxonomy (NCBI): domain Eukaryota; kingdom Metazoa; phylum Arthropoda; class Malacostraca; order Isopoda; family Cirolanidae; genus Bathynomus; species Bathynomus jamesi. The sequence goes on along the minus strand of JAJOZX010007469.1, from coordinate 65,249 downwards.
ACTCGTAGTCAGCGACGCTAACCACTACACCACCGAGGCGCATATATATATATATATATATATATATATATATATATATATATAGACCGTGCATGGAACAAGGAACTCTTCTGGGAAAATTACATCCACTATAGTCCGAATAAGTAATGGTAAGTGACAAACACTATAGTTTTTTTCTTTTTCATGATGTTAGCACGATGTGGGCAACGGGTCACTCGCAAAGAGGCCCCAAAAATATAGCTTCCCTCACCAGCTATCTGCAAAGCAGATAGTACCCAGCTTTGGGACAGGATCTAGGGTTTACAGCTACACCTAGCCTACTATATTCAGAACCTCAATATAAGCAAAAGACTCGTATATAGTCTCCTAATTTCATTATGAGTCAATAAATTAAGGTTTTATTATATTTCGTTTAAAAACCTCTTGGTGCAAAATTTTAATTGAATTAATTTCTATCGCATTCTTTGTAATTCCACTGAATATAAAATTAAACAAACACACACACACACACACACACACACACACACACACTTTAAAAACACTTAAAATTCATTAACTATCCACTGACACTTCACTGCCCGTTCAAGTCTTGTTTACATGATAATGCAAATAAATACAAAATAATTGAATTTCCTCAAATTAATTTCTAAATTTGACATAAATTTCGTGAAAGAAAAAGTTGATTTGCTTTTATTTTTTAAACAATTTTTCCAAATTTACTGATATAATAATTTTGCTTAATTTATTTCCTCTATTTCATTGTATATTTAACGTTCTGGAGTTGAGGAAGAAATTAGTCGAAAAAAATTTAAATTTAAATAGATAAATCTCCCAAATTACTAATTATTATTTTTGCAGCAAGTGTAGTTTACGTCCCCCTGTGGTGCCTAGTGTAGTTTACGTTCCCCTACATTATCCTAGTGTAGTTTGCGTTCCCCAACTTTGTCCGCGAATACCTAATCAAATAAAACGTTAAAACTAACGAAAATATCACGACTTAACCTAACCAATCGTCAATATATATATATATATATATATATATACAGGGTGTCCCGTAAGTCTGGACCCATAGGGAAAAATAATAAAATTACAAAATAGTCCAAAAATTTATTTATAATATATTTTTTTTATTATTTTTATTATTATTTTATTATTTTTTTATTATGATCTTACTCCGCTGGAGTTTTATTTGTGGGGCCACTTGAAAGCCAAAGTGTACGAGGTCAAACTTCAGAACATTTTCCACCTTAAAGCATTCATTGTGGAGGCGTGTCAAGAAATTTCTGCGACTGTGATTCAGAAAGTGCTGTCGCAGTGGAGATTGCGTCTTCAACTATGTGTGCGACACAACGGCGGACACTTTGAACAGATTATGTAATAAATTTTTGGACTATTTTGTAATTTTATTATTTTTCCCTATGGGTCCAGACTTACGGGACACCCTGTATATATATATATATATATATATTGACGATTTGTTAGGTTAAGTCGTAATATTTTCGTTAGTTTTAACGTTTTATTTGCTGGATTCATTTAAAAAATGTGTCCTAAAGATCCTAGTGTAGTTTACTTTCCAACTTTGACCTAGTGGAGTTTGTGCCCCCTTTTGCGTCAGGGGGACGTAAACTACACTCGCTCCTTATTTTTTTATGATTCATTAGTTCTAAAATAAAATTAAAGTTGTCAAAAATCTAATTTAAGTTTTGAATCACAAATATTTTAAAAATAATTTAAATTCAAAACATTTTTAGGATATACAGTCTGAAGACGAAAATAAAACCTTGGCGAGTTTCGATCTAAACTAAGAGCCCTCTTCGAGTCTAAATAAATGTTTATAGAGTTAATTATAGCACTCGTGATTCTGGTAAGAGCGAAAACGTCATAAGAATTTTAAAATATACTTCAAGACACGAAATGTTATTAGATACTCGAAATAAGTCATTCCTAAACAGTAATTACAGTGAACATTTATCGCTAAATATTTGGCGATACTTTCCAAATAGAATTATCGCTAATGATTTCTCAATGATATGACGCCAGAATATGTTTCATTTTCAAGATAATTATCGCTGGAAGTCAAAATAAAGACAGGAACACATTTAACAGAAGAATAAATAATATGAAATAAACTGTAAGTGAACTGTACTGTAAATAAACAGTAAACTGTATAAGTACAATAATTAACAATGGCTAAATCGATCAAGTTCATGTTTCCTTTGTTTACAATGACGCCATTTTTATAGCCAAAACGGTGTAATTTAGCGATAATGCATTTCCTACCGTGATTAAACTGAGGATACTCGTTCAGGGAATGTTTTAGTGATAAATTGAGCGATAATGGTGGAATGTGATCGCGGTATTAGGACATATTTCGCGACTTTTATATTAACAAAAAAATTTATTTATATATATAAGACCTTCACTACTGATACAATGTAAATATAGTGAATTCAGTCCCTTCTGTTTTGCCGTTACGTATAAATTAGGAGGCTGAATGTTCATTGCATTAGTAATAACATATTTCATTCTGGTATACTATTTATTATGTAACATTAAACTTGGATGAACAGGAATTTAACAGAATACACTAAAGCGACATGTGTGTGTGTATATATATATGGAGAGAGAGAGAGAGAGAGAGAGAGAGAGAGAGAGAGAGAGAGAGAGAGAGAGAGAGAGAGAGAGAGAGAGAGATACTTGTTTTTATTTATAGCGGAAAATAATTCTTTAAATTACTATAATCATGAACGCTGGGTCGACATCCACATCCTGAATGATAAAAAGAGAGAGAGAGAGAGGAGAGAGAGAGAGAGAGAGAGAGAGAGAGAGAGAGTCAGTCTAAAATATATTGTTTATAAAAGAAATTTAATTAACTTTATTTGTCTTTGTTTTATTTATGGTTTAAGTTAAAGCGATTCCGAGGAAAATTCTTTTATATTTACACACTCGCAAAATGAGTGAAAAATTCATTTAAGCTCCGTTCTAATCTATAAAATAGTCGTTTTCAAGCATAACCACGAAAGATTATACGAATTTTACTGGTTTTAAACGCTTTTTTTTTAAATTTTAATCCGAGTTGTTGTTCCGACGTGTGATTCCATTCCTGTTTGGTCTTTGTATATTGTAGATACTTTTTTACAGCCAAATGGAATTGATGGAATGTACATATCTGAATTCGACAAGTTTGTTCAGATGAAGGACGCCATTGCCATTTTATTCGATACTTTATTACGATTCCTGAAAATTAATTTCTTTTGAATTTTTTAATTAAGATTTTTAAATTATATTTTTTAATTCGCAACAACTTTATGAGACATTTTAGATAAAAAAAGTCGCTACTTATTATTATTAATATTATTATTATTATTATTATTATTAACTTCAAAAGGGGTGTAGAAATTCTTTCAAGTTTGGAACTAAGGTGGAAAAACCCACATTTGGAAAGCTATGGATAAAACTCCCTATTACCCTATCTAAATATTGAAGGCTACCAATTAAGAAAGATCCCGATAAAGGAGGTCAAAATTATTAAAAGTTGGTGAAGTGTTTGATCTTTGAAAGAAGCTTCGAAATTGATGCAGTCGTATTTATGTTGAAACGATGAGACCTTTAATTCCTGTTTGGGTTCCTTTTTATTGGTTTTATATCTTTTTTAATCTTGGGTCTCGACATCTCTCTCTCTCTCTCTCTCTCTCATATATATGTATATTCGGGTTATAAGGGTTTCCAGAAATGTTGTCGGCGATTTTTAAAAACAATCTATATGTTAAGTTGTAGAATAGATAAAATAAAGTACAATGCATTACGTTTTACGCATATGTTCATTAGTAAACTTTTACATGTTACACGTTGGTGGTTCTGCAAACATCTAATCAATACTTGATTTCAACCAGTGGTGGGCACCGTTAACCAAAAAGTTAACTTCGTTAACCGCTAATCCGTTAACCAAAAAGTTAACTTCGTTAACCGTTAATCCGTTAATTCGTTAAACATGTAACGGAAGTTACCGATAAACCGTTAACGTTAACTTTTATTATAAAAAAAATGAAAAACACAATATATATATATAATTTAATTTTCCCTCTTCTTCTCGTTCTCCATTTTGTCCATGAGATGCATGTTGCCCTTCATGAAAATTAGCATATCAAAGTTTTCATCAGACAGGGATGATCTCTTGGCCCTCAGGATGTCCTTGCCCATAGAGAACAAACACTCCACTGCAGCACTGGAGGGGATGGCTGTGTTGAACTTGATGAACAAGTCCACCAACACTTGCTCACCCAAGAAGGCAGCATCTGTCAGCAAGTCCTTGGAGTTGGTCTCCAGCCAGGTCTTGACCAAGTTCTGGGCCTTGCCCTTGAGTGACCTGTGGCTTCTGCTGCTCTCTTTTGTCTGGATGACAGCACTGAAGAAGTCATCCTCCTCCTCCTCCTCCTCGTTGTTGCTGCCTCCACTGTTGCTGCCCACTTCGTTGGACTGCTGCTTCATGGCCTCCTCGACTGTACCCTCCGTGCTTTTCCTCACCCTGGCGACCTTGGTGTTGTCATATTCACTAGCACAAACATGTTGCGCAAGAGACAGACTGCAAATGAAACGAATGTAGTTATTTGTTGTAATTGTTACATATATATTATTGAAAGTGCCTTAAAATGCTCGTGATATTTCTTGAAAGAAGTTGAAACATTCAACTCAAATGGCAAATCTTTCCGCCTGATTTTACAGTCGACCTTTTTTGCTCAAACCAATGCCATAAATAACTACCATATTTGGTAAGACAAATTGTGGCGACGGAAACAAATATATCGCCTGATTTTGCACTGCGGAAATGGAAATTCGTTCATCACTATTAACAGTGGCGGATTAATTGCGCACCTGCTCAGCACTGAAAATAATATAAACTTTTAAACGTTTATTTATGAATTTTTTGGGTTAACGGACTTGAGTTAACGGAAGTTAAATGTAACGGAAGTTAATTAGTCCGATAATGATTTTCAAAGTTAACTTAAAAGTTAAATCGTTAACGAAAAAGTTAACTTCGTTAATTAACGATTAACGGATTAACGGTTTGTGCCCAGCTTTGATTTCAACCCACACCCGACTCAACATCTCTGTCGACTCTGTTGATGGTTGCTGTAATCTTCCGTTTCAGCGATTCAAATTTGTCCACATTTTGGAAATAAACACGCAAGGTCTTTCACGTATCTCCAAAGGAAAAAGTCGAGTGACGTCAAATCCGGCGATCGTGGAGGCCCCAAGATCTTGGTACCCATACCACACATTCATTTTGTGATTGTTGCGCACGTACCGTATTCGATAGTAGCATGTGGTTGTTCTGAGGCCCAAACATTACAGTTATGACGATTTATCTTCACGCTCGTGCGAATCGTTGCCTCATCGGTGAAAAGAATGCAATTCGGAAAATTTTGGGCTTCATCTAAGTTTCGCAACGTGAAAGCAGCAAATTCCACGAGCAAAGGCGATCGTCAGGTCTAATTTCTTAAAAAAAATTGAGTTTATACGCGTGCAGAAGTGTTTCCCAACCGGGTGCCACCAAATTACACGAAAATAATAAAAATAATTAATTGAAAATTCAAAAGTTACTGAAGATACGCAAATTTCAAATGAAATGGAACAGTCGCTGTTTATTACATCCATCAGGAAAATGTATAGGCTCAGTTTGAAGTTACGTGGTGATGGGGGGAGTGGATGTTCGACAGTAAGAGACGAAAATCCTCCGGAGTGTAGCGAAAGAGGAACAGGTGGCATTGGGGTACCTTGAGGGAGTAAAAGTTGAGAACTACTGGCGTAGACGAAGACGTTTATTCAGGACTTTGTGAAACGTTGATTTATAGGAATTGCCAGTTCGCGTCTACATTGTGGAATCAATGATCTGGTCTGGTTTCAGAGCACTGCAGTAGGTGTTCTCAAATGATGGGAAGCTTGATGAGAAATCATGGGAGTCAAAACCTCCGAAGACATATTCATCTTCAGGGAAGTTACTTACCTGGAGTAGAATTTTCGTTTTCAATAGTGTGTAATAGAATTTCATAAAAAATACGCATTTGTACACTGTCGGGGGAATTCCTAAACTGGGGGCGGGGGAGGTGCTGGCCAGCTGGCGATGCTCCCTTATGTAAGTAATTCCTGCTCGAGGAACACTATAAATTACGATATGATAAATCTTTCTTGAAAAAAGGCCGAAATTATTTTCTTGATGTATACTTTCGTGGGAATTCTTAAATTGGTGTGTGCTCCACCCCCTACCCCCAGATGGAGGTGCCTCTGAATCAGTGTTCCTTTAGCTAAGTAATAATTCCAATGCGAAGAATGGCAATGTAAATAGTTTATTTTAAAAGCAAATCTTTCGACACAATGTTTTCGGCACTCAACGAAGAAATGATGCAACGATGAAATAATGGCTTCTTGTACAGTTGCCCGCATACGTAATGTTCTTCACCTCACAGGCGACTCCGTACATGTGGCAACACCGCAGTGCTATCATAGTTAAGGTACCCCAACTGGGGAAAGGTGGAGTGGAAGGGGGACAACCGAGTCCAAGTCTGTGTTCATAAAAATAAACAATTAATATGATCGTGAACAGCGTTGAACTCCATGTAGTTTACTAGTCTTATACAGTAATAAGGTTCCATTATGATTACTGCAAATCTATATGAACAGCTACTACAATAGAACATTTACATACTAGTGAATGCGAAATGTTCGCTGCAGGAAATTTTCGCGTTTTTCGCAGGCGAACATTTGACAATTTAAACTAATCTTTGGAAGATAGTAAGAAAATAAAACTTAGATTACTAAAATACTTTATTTGAAAAGTAAATTCAGTATATTGTAATAAAACATTGTAAAGTAAAAGCAGCAAAAACATTTTAAATTATACTCTATTATTACTGTATAACAAGAATGTTATGAATACCGCTAATTTTCCAGCCCTTCCGAATGGTCTCCTTCATTTTGTGTAGGTTATCCCATGCAGAGACAATCCATTTAGCATGAATAGGTTTCAGTGTGGAGAGCTTCAAATCTATCTTACCGAGAGATTCATTTACGGTGAGTGCTGTTGAAACTTTATTCGCATACCAAGAAGTAAAACTTGCCTTGAAATACGACCTCAACCTCAACCAATCACATTCCAGAATAAATGTCGTCATTCATGATGTCATTTTAATCTGTAAGATTATAACTAGCAACTGTTGACCGCGAAATTATGATGCCGCAAACTCGTCCAAGGATATGAAAGAGCGAAAATTTGCTGCCGCGAAATTAACTTGGTTTACAGTATATGCAGTATATTGTACTTATAAACTCATACAATATTATACTAATGTTTGTGAAATGACGTTGATGGGCCAAACCGAGGTGTTGACATGGTTACTGGCATGATATATGCTCATACCATATTTTTATACCGTATGAGGAACACCGACTCTGAAAATGAATCCAGCTCAAGATAAAATTGCACAGCGGGGCCGGATAATTGGTATGCGGGAAGCAGGCCTCTCTGTAGCTGACATAGCCATGGAACTGAGAATTTCGAATCCTACTGTTCGACGCTGGGTGCAGAGGTGGCACGAGACTTGGAATCTGCTAGTGCTATATCGTCCTAAGTGTGGGACACCAAGAAAGACCACCCCAGAAGAAGACCGGAGAATAATCAACGAAGTGCAGAATGATCCTATCAACAACGCAGTCGCCATCCGGGAGACACTACATATGGGCGTGTCATTGGACACCGTAAGGAGACGGTTGCATGAAGCAGGATATCACCACTGTACTCCTGCCAAAAAAGAGAGGATCGACGAATGACATCGTCAGGCCAGGCTCTCGTCTGCTCGCCAGCATGTAAATGATGATCTCGCATACTGGAGCAGAGTTATCTACTCTGACGAGAAGAGGTTTGCGTCTACAACTCACGGCCGTCTTCGTTGTTGGCGACAGGACAACACGAGATATGCCCGCAAAATATTTACGAAGTGACACGGAGTGGGCACGTGACGGCGAATGTGTGGGAATGGATGCACCTGCAAGGACTAGGAGAACTGAGATCCACGGGAAGTTTACGGCAAATCAATATATAGAGATCATGGAGGAGGTGATGCTGCCTTCTGTACGCGCGTATGCCTTGCCTTGCCAGACTGTATTATTTGTATAACGGCGCACAATTACATTTAGCTGAGAGAAACCCCTAATACATAGGGGTTAAAACCTACCTCGAATAGTGGGTTACTGATGAAGCGTATGGATGAGATATAATTTTACTTTTAATATTTAAAATCCATTTGCAGGATAACTCTCCCATCCACCACACCGCCAGGATTGTTAGAAGGTGGTTTGAGAAGCAGCGAAATCTAGAACTACTGGACTGGCCTAGTAAAGGGTGTGACCTCAACCCAATTGAGAACGTGTGGGGAATGTGGTGAACTCGTGGGAGCCTGGGCAGGAGCGGACCAGCCGCCAGCTCACACTATGGTTGAGTGGGAGATGTTCCGAAGGAACCCACACATCATACATAACCATGGATGCCACACAGATTACAAGATGTAATAGACAATAATGGGGGATGGACCAAATACTAACTCTGAACCGGGTATAGCTATGCTATTTATATTAATCATGGCAAATTATGAGCATTTTGTATGACTTTATCATTTTATATGATAAACTATTTAGTAAAACATTCTCAACCATTGCATATTTGTTTAATAAAGAATTGGTGTTTTATTGTGTATATATATATATATATATATATATATATATATATATATATATTCCTTGTTAAGATCCAATAATATCTCCACATTGATAAAGCAACAGGAAATCTGTAAAACATTAATGGGTTTATCTGTCCATCGTGATTAAATCATTATCTCTCCACATTGATAATACAAATACAATATGGAAAACACTATTAATATAATAGGCATCATCCACACCACAGTTTGGCCCATCAACGTCATTTCACAAACATTAGTATAATATTGTATGAATTTATAAGTATATATAAATGTTTATGCTAGTATAACCGTGGATATTATTATGTGATTTTGATAATCAGTTACTGTTATTTAGATCGAAACTGTTAACAAGTTCTTTGTGTAATAATCGATAAGCCTCTCTTCCCTTTTACCTCGCTCTCTCTCACTGTCTCAATCTGTTTTTCGCTCAATGTCAATACATCAGAGCATTTTTTAACCTAGTGAGTGGGCGACATGAATGTCACCCAGTGAAGAAAATTTGTCGCCCAGTAAATGAAATTTGAGGGTACTGGGTGACAAGGAATTTTCAAAATTTGTAAAAAAAGAATTGTCTTGCGAGTTGTCTTGGGAGCCTTGTCTTGGAAGCCATATAAATACATATAATACACGCACATATGCCACAATTAGAACTGTTTATCCTAAATGTAAATATGAAATTTACATTGAATATTTATATAGATAATGCTAGTGTTATTTCAGACCACACGGGGATGGTGGCCTGATTAGGGAACATCCTGATCCATAGTATCCTTAATCCAGGTGTGCTGGGACCGGTTCGGTCCGGTTCGCCCGAACCGGTTGTTAAATTTTGATTGGATCACCGAACCGTTTGTTTGTTTTTAACAAATATTTAACAGTCGGTAGAAATTTATTTATATATAAATTTTTTTAAATTTTTTCAGGATTTTATAGAAAAATATAGGTAGTATCACAAGCAGTGACCGTTTCAATATTTATTTATTTTTTGATGAAAAATTAGTTTATTTTTAGATAATTATGTCATTAGTGAGTATAAAGAATATGTTAAATAATTTCTGCCAAAACGTTACAAAATGCTGTTTGAAAAAGCTAAAATGCGTTGGCTTCCCCAGACCCCCTAGCTTAATGACTCGCGCCAATGGCGCTCGCCGATTTACACCCCTATCTGTATCAAAACCAGTTGTTAAGAAGTTGTTAAGAAATATTATGATAAATTAAAAAATACAAAAATAACATTCATAACATTCCTGTACCTATATTGAAACTTGTTAAAGATAAGATATCTGTGACTTTGGCTAAGATTATCAATCAAAGTATTTCCAAAGGAATATTCCCATCACTGCTAAAACTGGTTGTATAACACCCCTTTTTAAAGGGGGTGATCCTACACTAGCAAAAAATTACAGGCCGGTGTGTTCATTATCTGTGTTCAGCAAAGTTTTTGAAAAAATTGTAAAAAGTAGAATGCAGCGATATTTAAAATCCTACAATTTATTATCTCCAAATCAATATGGCTTCCGTAATAATAAAACAACGGAAATGGCTATTTTAAATCTTATGGAATATGTAAATATAGCTAAGGAGAACAAAGACATAATGATATCAATATTTATGCATTTGAGTGAGGCGTTTGATGTAATAGACCATAATATTCTACTTAATAAATTATATTGTTACGGCTCTAGAGGAGCAATCAATGATTGGTTTAAAAGTTATTTGTCCAATAGATATCATTATGTATCAGTAAAAGGTTTGCTCAACCAAAGCGCTTGTCAAACATGGTGTGCCACAGGGCTCAGTTCTGGGTCCACTGTTATTTTTATTATATATAAATGACCTTCCACGTTCATCTGATATACTGAACTTCATAATGTTTGCAGATGATACAACTGTCTCTTTTTCTTGGAAAGATGTTAATACAGCTAAGAATATATTTCATTCAGAATTCATCAGTGTAATGAAATGGTTGACCACCAATAAACTCTTCCTAAATACCAATAAAACAAATTTCATGATTTTTACTAATAACGAAATGTATATCTTGCTGAATTTAATGTTAATGAAATCGTCATAAAGGAGTGTACTGTAACAAAATTTCTTGGTGTAATGCTAGATAAGAATTTGCAATGGAGTGATCATGTAAATTATATCGCGAAAAAGATTTCAAGGAGCGTTGCAATAATATTTAAACTTAGAATGTAGTCCCTAAACGAGTTTCATTGACTCTTTATCATACTCTTGTTCATCCTTATATAACGTACCGCACCCTTGTTTGGGGAAACTCCGCTAACTACGCATTAAATGGTATCTTTGTCATCCAAAAACGAGCAATAAGGTTATTATCTGATGCTGATTTCCTTGATTTCCTTATTTACTTATTTATTTATTTGTTATTATTAATTAATAACAACTAGCTGCTTTTTTTTAATAAGAGCCTAGTAAAGCCTAAAGCTTAAAGGCCAAATTAAATAAAATAAATAGTCGAGCTTCAAAATTATTCATGTCATTGTAAATTGAAACAAATGTATTTATTTTATTATTATTAATAAAGGTTATTCTATTCTATTCTATTCTATTTTTGGTTAAAATTCACTAGTATATAAAAAGTCGTATTGTGGTATCTGTTCATATAGACTTGCAGTAATCATAATGGAACCTTATTACTGTATAAGACTAGTAAACATTGTGTTCATAAAGATAAACGATTAATATGATCGTGAACAGCGTTGAACTCCGACATTACATTATAATTAGGGGCCGTTCAAAAATTACGTAACGCTATTTTTGCTAAAACTTGACACCCCAGATCCCCCAGGAACGTTCTCTAACGATAGACCAGTTACCCCCTAAGATGTTATGTAACATTTCCCACACCCAACACGTTACGAAACGTTACAGGGTGGGGGGAGGTGTCAGGTTTTAGCAAAAATAGCGTTACGTAATTTTTGAACGGCGCCTTACCTGCATGTCAATGTTATATGTTGCTGGACTCGGTTGTCCCCCCTCCACCCCACCTTCCCCCACTTGGGGTACCTTGACTATCGCTGCGGCCTTGCCACATGTACGGAGTCGCCTGTGATGCGAGGAACATCACATATGCGGGCAACTGTACATAATGTATAAAAAATTCCTTAAAAAATATGGATGATGTACATTAGCCTAAGTAATTTAGTGTTTCACGCTACCCTTTACTCTCCACTGTCCTCTAATGCTCTAATGGGTATTTGGTACATGAGATAAGTGTACTCATGGTGTGAATGAACTCTGAAGCTATTCATTATAATTTTTGCTATTTTCCTATAAATCTTCTTTCACAACCCCTTTTCTGTCAGCAGTGGCTGGCAGGGGAGGGAACTAGAGCCTCGTCCGTTCTATACTTTACTATTACTACTATTTATACGTGGAAGCATTACGCGTCTATAAATCTAAGCATGATATAAGTTTTTCAATATTCTTTATTTTCATTTGATTTTACTATTTTTTTCTTTACGTCTTCTTGGGCTAACCTAGAGTGAATTTTAAGATCTTTGTAGTCTGTAATTCAGGCGGTAATTCTCTCTCTCTCTCTCTCTCTCTCTCTCTCTCTCTCTCTCTCTATTTACAAGTAAATTTAGAACTAGAGTCGAGAAGACTGTCATTTATTCACGCTCTTTGTCCCAGTTTATTTATGTGGAAGGACGAAGGATTTATATTTGGTATTCTCTGCATGAATGAAGTAAATGAAGTTAGTTATTTCTCAATTTCCGGTGGTTGTTGGTTTAAAGATCTTTTCCGATGTGGTTTTAGGTATTCATTGGATTTCTTGCTAAGATATTTGATCTGGAATTCGTGCCATCTATATTCTGTAATCGTATATAGCTTATTCTATTATAAACTAGATTAAAGAATATAGATTGAATTGGTTCATGCATACGCAATTTTAGCATTTCACCATGACCTCACTTTCAACATACAGAAATATTAAATACTGTATATAATACAGGTATGTGTTAAAGTATACACACACACACACACACTCAATTAATCATACAAAGTGCTTCATATTTAAGCGAACAAATTCCACTGTTCATTTCTCCCAAACTAAAGAACATATAAACTTTGTAAACTGTTTAACTGTTCATTTTAACGTAAGTTTATAAACAACATTTGATTTTCTTCGTATTTAGCGCAAGGTAATTCCAAAAACAATTCAAATGTTTTGCGAGAAACATTATTGAAAGTTCTTTGTGTCAATGTTCGGGCTGACAATAGGAATGGTCGGGTACTTGGTCTTTCTTTACTTGTTGTTCTTGTTTTTGATTAATAGTAACAGGCTCATCTTGCCCGAAGATGTTACGAGAAAATGTGTAACCTAAAAAAAGAGAATATTACAACTCGCGTTTCTTGCCGGATAGACTTCAACCTTCAGCCGCCTATTACCATCTTCCCGTGAGGCGGTGGATTTGAATGAACATTTTTCAGACTGCCGGCTAAGGAATTAAGACGTGGGCTCGCGCAATGACCTCCAAGATTGCGCGATCGCAGACTTCATTTAATAGGTGTGGTAAAGCACAAACTTTGCGCGAAAACCCTCAAACACTTAAACATTTAGAGTAGTGATGTAGCGGATGTCATTTTTTTCACATCCGCGGATGCGGATGCGGATGCGGATGTTTGATTTCAACACCCGCGGATGCGGATGCGGATGTCTACATTTTCGTTATTTTTTAGGATATATTCGAGATTTGTTGTGTTTAACATATATAATAAGTTATTATATAGAGAGAGCTGTAGCTATAATGTAGTATAATTGATTAATTGTACAATAATTGCTGTACTTTTCTCTGAACATATAAAATAATATCAAGCATCTAACTAATATAGAAATCAATTAGTGAATTCGTCTGCAAATAAATTCGTTATATTTTGTCGAGTTTCAGCCACAATTAGAAACCATAATTGTGTTACCAGGATGCGGGACGTGAACCCAACTCAAATGCACCCCACCGACCTCTTTCCCCAACCTCCACCCTTATAGAAAGAGATCTTTAATTAGCTTGATAACTATTTATATTAGGTTTAAAGTTTTATTAGGCATATTTATAAATGAGTAATTAAAATAAAGTAAACTAAGATGTTAATCGTTTAATGTTCAAACTTAATTATAGGAAGGTTATGCTTAAGGAACATTAATTTTTCTGCCTTTTCTGCTGCCAGTCTGTTTCTCTTTTCATCATATATTAATCCAGCACTGCTAAATAATCTCTCGCTTGGTACGTTTGTTGGAGGACAGGCTAAATGTTTCCTTGCAAGTTTACTCAAGTATGGATAGATATTCTGCGTATTTTTCCACCAACTACTAGGATTGTCACATGCAGCCAGGCGTTTTTCTTGGTGATAGCTCTCGATCATTTTTACTACATCTTTTGACATCCCGTAGGTCTCGTCATTGCTGCTTGACTCAAGAAACTGAGAGACAGATTCTGTGATAGATTTGCTTGTTGAAGGTGTTGGTTCTGTCACTGAAACTTTTATTCTTTTGGTGGGTGGCGAAGCGACAGATTCAAGAGATTCAAGCTCTTCAACTGCTTTGCCAAGTGATGATTTAACTCGTTCTAATGTACTAGGTGAAAATAACTTAGCTTTGTAACGTGGATCTAAGTAGGTTGCAAGAGAGTAACTTCATACAAGAACAGCCTCTCATCTTGTCGCTTGCATCACTTTTGCGCACAATGAACTAGTTCTATTAATATAGTAGAATTTGATAATTTCCGCTTATTAATGACGTTTTATCTCAACGGTCCACGTCCGCACGACATCCGCAGTCCAAAGTGCGGATGCGGACGCGGACGCGGATGCGAGAAAATGTGCGGATGTTCCGCGTTTTTCTTGGTGATAGCTCTCGATCATTTTTACTACATCTTTTGACATCGCGTAGGTCTCGTCATTGCTGCTTGACTCAAGAAACTGAGAGACAGATTCTGTGATAGATTTGCTTGTTGAAGGTGTTGGTTCTGTCACTGAAACTTTTATTCTTTTGGTGGGTGGCGAAGCGACAGATTCAAGAGATTGAAGCTCTTCAACTGCTTTGCCAAGTGATGATTTAACTCGTTCTAATGTACTAGGTGAAAATAACTTAGCTTTGTAACATGGATCTAAGTAGGTTGCAAGAGAGTAACTTCATACAAGAACAGCCTCTCATCTTGTCGCTTGCATCACTTTTGCGCACAATGAACTAGTTCTATTAATATAGTAGAATTTGATAATTTCCGCTTATTAATGACGTTTTATCTCAATGGTCCACGTCCGCACGACATCCGCAGTCCAAAGTGCGGATGCGGACGCGGACGCGGATGCGAGAAAATGTGCGGATGTTCCGCGGATGCGGATGCGGATGCGGATGCGACCTACATCACTAATTTAGAGTAATAAAAAAATTAAAAATCACTGCGGTTATGCATGCGAAGGATCAACCACAACTCTTGATAATAGGTCTTTCTCCTCTTTTGAAGGCGCGCGAAATAAAATGGATGAGCGAATTCATTATTACTTTGTGTCAGTACGAAGGAAATTAAGGAATGTTTGTGCTTTTAAATAGACTATACACTAAGTTTGTGTTTTTTATAGTTTGTTTGAAATGAGCGCTCGAGATTATTCACTTAAAACATAAAAAACCCACTTGTTTATATAAATGGTACTGAAAAATTATTCCCTGAATTAAAAATGTAAAGACTTTTGTTCAAAAGTGGACAGAAACTCTGTTTTTACATAAGCTGAAAGTAATTTTATAGTATTTTTTTCAACAATAATTCATTTCATTCTTGTAGAAAAAAATCTAATAAACTATAGTGCGCCATTTGACTAGTGAAGAAAACTTTTATATATATATACTACTGCAACATTTTCCCGAGTTCTTGATGTTCAGTTTGGTGTAAACCTGTCAATAAAGCTTTTGTAATCAGCTTTTATACAAGTTCTTTTTTATCACCTCTGTGATAAAGGGTTGCAACTTTGCTTTTACTTTTCACGCCGCTACTGTCTATGAACCTGGAATACAGAACCCCCAACCTCATATATACACCTCGTAGCTTTGGTTCTTCTCACTAAGCCGAATTGTGCGCCATCTTTTTTCAGATCTGAAATACAAAAGAAATTTCTTAACATAAAATGGTCTAAAATTATTTTTCAATTGATGTAGAAACAACGCTTTTATACACGTTTCAACACAAGTTATTTCAATTTTAAAGCAAGGAGTAAATTTTAAATAACTTATATACAGTATATTATATATATATATATATATATATTTTATATATATATTTTTTTTTAGTTCAGGAAGAACCGATTCGCCTCTATTTAAAGGGCATATCTCAGCGGAAAAACAAAGAAAAAGTGAGAGGAAAGACAGAGGAAAAAGAAAGGGTGGAGGGGACAGTCGAAGTGAAAAAGACCAAGGATGACAAGGACTGCAGGGTCGAGCCCCATCATCCTTGGGTGCTAGGGCCGGGAGGGCGCACGTGAAACCTCCAGGAACAAGCACGTACAAACGAGCACAAAGAGCACTCAAGAGCACGAGCTTAGAACCCCCTTGCGGGGGTATATATATATATATATATATATATATAGGGGCCTATCAGAGGGGGGGGAGGCTAGGAGGGTCATTTGGCCTGCCCCTCAAGCTTAAGGGGGGCCTCCAATTTAGAAACTTTCAGCTTTGAATATAATATACTGTTTTGCATTAAAAGTAATAATTGGGTTTATTCTACTTAATAAATTATATTGTTACGGCTTTAGAGGAGCAATCAGTGATTGGTTTAAAAGTTATTTGTCCAATAGATATCATTTTGTATCAGTAAACAAGTTTTGCTCAACTGAAGCGCTTGTCAAACATGGTGTGTCACAGGGCTCAGTTATGGGTCCACTGTTATTTTTATTATATATAAATGACCTTCCACGTTCATCTGATATACTGAACTTCATAATGTTTGCAGATGATGCAACTGTCTCTTTTTCTTGTAAAGATGTTAATATAGCTAAGAATATATTTATTTCATTCAGAATTCATCAGTGTAATGAAATGGTTGACCAGCAATAAACTCTTCCTAAATACCAGTAAAACAAATTTCATGATTTTTACTAATAAATGTATATGTTGATGAACTTAATGTTAATGAAATCGCCATAAAGGAGTGTACTGTAACAAAATTTCTTGGTGTAATGCTAGATACGAATTTGCAGTGGAGTGATCATGTAAATTATATTGCGAAAAAGATTTCAAGGAGCGTTGCTATAATGTTTAAACTTAGAAATGTAGTCCCTAAACAAGTTCTATTGACTCTTTATCATACTCTTGTTCTTCCTTATATAACGTACTGCACCCTTGTTTGGGGAAACTCCGCTAACGACGCATTAAATGATATCTTTGTCATCCAAAAACGAGCAATAAGGTTATTATCTGATGCTGATTTCCTTGATCACTCTAGTGCATTATTTAAAGAGCTAAGCCTACTAAAGCTCAACGATATAACCAAACTGGCACATTTTATTTTTATTTGCAAGTGTAAGAACAAAATTATTAATTTGCAGTGGGTAAATAGGTATTTTGTAACTCATCAAGAAATTCACTCGTATCAGACCAGAAATAGATCAAAGCTTGTTATACCTCAATTTAGATTGTCTTCATCTCAAAAACTACCCATTTTCATTGGATTGAAACTATGGCATGACTTGTATGCCGAAATAAAAAATATTGCGAATGTAAATTTGTTTAAAACCAAGTTGAAATCCTGATTAATAATTAATGGCATACTAACAAAAATCTAGGATTAATGTCCACTAATATTGTTTAATATTGTCTATTAATATTGTTTAATATTGTAATACATGTTTTAACTATTAATAATACTTATTTACTTATTTATTTATTTATTATTATTAATTAATAACAACTACCTGCTTATTTTTAATAAGAGCCCAGTAAAGCCTAAAGCTTAAGGGCCAAATTAAATAAAATAAATAGTCGAGCTTCAAAATTATTCATGTCATTATAAATTGAAACAAATGAATTTATTTTATTATTATTAATAAAGGTTATTCTATTCTATTCTATTTTTGGTTCAAATTCACTAGTATATAAGAAGTTGTATTGTGGTATCTGTTCATATAGACTTGCAGTAATCATAATGGAACCTTATTACTGTATAAGACTAGTAAACATTGTGTTCATAAAGATAAACGATTAATATGATCGTGAACAGCGTTGAACTCCGACATTACATTATAATTAGGGGCCGTTCAAAAATTACGTAACGCTATTTTTGCTAAAACTTGACACCCCAGATCCCCCAGGAACGTTCTGTAACGATAGACCAGGCACCCCCTAAGATGTTATGTAACATTTCCTACACCCCACACGTTACGAAACGTTACAGGGAGGGGGGAGGAGGTGTCAGGTTTTAGCAAAAATAGGTTACGTAATTTTTGAACGGCGCCTTACCTGCATGTCAATGTTATATGTTGCTGGACTCTGTTGTCCTTCCCCTCCACCCAACCTTCCCCTACTCGGGGTACCTTGACTATCGCTGCGGCCTTGCCACATGTACGGAGTCGCCTGTGAGGCGAGGAACATTACATATGCGGGCAACTGTACATAATGAATAAAAAATTCGTTAAAAAATATGGATGATATACATTAGACTAAGTAATTTAGTGTTTCACGCTACCCTTTACTCTCCACTGTCCTCTAATGCTCTAATGGGTATTTGGTACACGAGATAAGTGTACTCATAGTGTGAATGAACTCTGAAGCTATTCTTTTCATTATAATTTTTCCTATTTTCCTATAAATCTTCTTCTGTCAGCAGTGGCTGGCAGGGGAGGGAACTAGAGCCTCGTCCGTTCGATACTATACTATTACTACTATTTCTACGTGGAAGCATTACGCGTCTATAAATGTAAGCATGATATAAGTTTTTCAATATTCTTTATTTTCAGTTGATTTTTCTTTTTTTTTCACGTCTTCTTGGGCTAACCTAGAGTGAATCCTAAGATCTTCGTTAGTCTGTAATTCAGTCGGTAATTCTCTCTCTCTCTCTCTCTCTCTCTCTCTCTCTCTCTCTCTCTCTCTCTCTCTCTCTCTCTTCTATTTACAAGTAAATTTAGAACTAGAGTCGAGAAGACTGTCATTTATTCACGCTCTTTGTCCCAGTTTCTTTATGTGGAAGGACGAAGGACTTATATTTGGTATTCTCTGCATGAATGAAGTAAATAAGTTAGTTATTTCTCAATTTCCGGTGGTTGTTGGTTTAAAGATCTTTTCCGATGTGGTTTTAGGTATTCATTGGATTTCTTGCTAAGATATTTGATCTGGAATTCGTGCCATCTATATTCTGTAATCGTATATAGTTCATTCTATTATAAAATAGATTAAAGAATATAGATTGAATTGGTTGATGTATACGCAATTTTAGCATTTCACCATGACCTCACTTTCAACATATAGAAATATTAAATACTTTGTTTATAATACAGGTATGTGTTAAAGTATATACATACACACACACACACACACACACACTCAATTAATCATACAAAGTGCTTCATATTTAAGCGAACAAATTCCACTGTTCATTTCTCCCAAACTAAAGAACATATAAACTTTGTAAACTGTTTAACTGTTCATTTTAACGTAAGTTTATAAACAACATTTGATTTTCTTCGTATTTAGCGCAAGGTAATTCCAAAAACAATTCAAATGTTTCGCGAGAAACATTATTGAAAGTTCTTTGTGTCAATGTTCGGGCTGACAATAGGAATGGTCGGGTACTTGGTCTTTCTTTACTTGTTGTTCTTGTTTTTGATTAGTAGTAACAGGCTCATCTTGCCCGAAGATGTTACGAGAAAATGTGTATCCTAAAAAAAGAGAATATTACAACTCGCGTTTCATGCCGGATAGACTTCAACCTTCAGCCGCCTATTACCATCTTCCCGTGAGGCGGTGGATTTGAATGAACATTTTTCAGACTGCCGGCTATAGGAATTAAGACGTGGGCTCGCGCAATGACCTTCAAGATCGCGCGATCGCAGACTTCATGTAATAGGTGTGGTAAAGCACAAACTTTGCGCAAAAACCGTCAAACACTTAAAAATTTAGAGTAATAAAAAAATTAAAAATCACTGCGGTTATGCATGCTAAGAATCAACCACAACTCGTGATAATAGGTCTTTCTCCTCTTTTGAAGGCGCGCGAAATAAAATGGATGAACGAATTCATTATTACTTTATGTCAGTACGAAGGAAATTAATTAATGTTTGTGCTTTTAAATGACTATACACTAAGTTTGTGTTTTTTAGAGTTTGTTTGAAATGAGCGCTCGAGATTATTCACTTAAAACATAAAAAAAACCACTTGTTTATATAAATGGTACTGAAAAATCATTCCCTGAATTAAAAATGTAAAGACTTTTGTTCAAAAGTGGACAGAAACTCTGTTTTTACATAAGCTGAAAGTAATTTTATAGTATTTTCTTCAACAATAATTCATTTCATTCTTATAGAAAAAATCTAATAAATAATAGTGCGCCATTTGACTAGTGAAGAAAACTCTTATTTAGATATATATATATACAACTGCAACATTTTCCCGAGTTCTTGATGTTCAGTTTGGTGTAAACCTGTCAATAAAGCTTTTGTAATCAGCTTTTATACAAGCTCTTTTTTATCACCTCTGGGATAAAAGGGTTGCAACTTTGCTTTTACTTTTCACGCCGCTACCGTCTATGAACCTGGAATACAGAACCCCCAACCTCATATATACACCTCGTAGCTTTGGTTCTTCTCACGAAGCCGAATTGTGCGCCATCTTTTATCAGATCTGAAATACAAAAGAAATTTCTTAACATAAAATGGTCTAAAATTATCTTTCAATTGATGTAGAAACAACGCTTTTATACACGTTTCAACACAAGTTATTTCAATTTTAAAGCAAGGAGTAAATTTTAAATAACTTATATATATATATATATATATATATATATATATAGGGCCTATCAGAGGGGGGGGAGGCTAGAAGGATCATTTGGCCTGCTCCTCAAGCTTACGGGGGGGCCTCAAATTTAGAAACTTTCAGCTTTGAATATAATATACTGTTTTGCAGTAAAAGTAATAATTGTTTTTTTTCTACTTAATAAATTATATTGTTACGGCTTTAGAGGAGCAATCAGTGATTGGTTTAAAAGTTATTTGTCCAATAGATATCATTTTGTATCAGTAAATAAGGTTTGCTCAACTAAAGCGCTTGTCAAACATGGTGTGCCACAGGGCTCAGTTCTGGGTCCACTGTTATTTTTATTATATATAAATGACCTTCCACGTTCATCTGATATACTGAACTTCATAATGTTTGCAAATGATACAACTGTCTCTTTTTCTTGCAAAGATGTTAATACAGCTAAGAATATATTTCATTTAGAATTCATCAGTGTAATGAAATGGTTGACCACCAATAAAGTCTTCCTAAATATCAGTGAAACAAATTTCATGATTTTTACTAATAAAAGAAATGTATATCTTGATGAACTTAATGTTAATGAAATCGCCATAAAGGAGTATACTGTAACAAAATTTCTTGGTGTAATGCTAGATAAGAATTTGCAATGGAGTGATCATGTAAATTATATCGCGAAAAAGACTTCAAGGAGCGTTGCAAGTCACTTGCAGTAATGTTTAAACTTAGAAATGTAGTCCCTAAACGAGTTTTATTGACTCTTTATCATACTCTTGTTCTTCCTTATATAACGTACTGCACCCTTGTTTGGGGAAACTCCGGGATCTTTTCCGTTTGACTGCCGCCATTGAAACATAAGAGGTGAGTGCCCCCAGCCTTCTTTACTTAGCCTTATAAGGCTAACTAACGAAAATATCACGACCTAACCTAACCAATCGTTAGGTCAACTGTACGACCTTGACGATTGGTTAGGTTAGGTCGTGATATTTTCGTTAGTTAGCCTTATAAAGCTAACTAAAGAAGGCTGGAGGCCCTGATCTTTAGGTGATCCCCTTATTTTTCTGAGTACACGATTAAAACTTAAAAATTAAGCATGGATCTTGAAAGTAATTAAAATTATTTATAAGAAACAAAATTTGAAGGGGAAATTAAGAAAAGCTTTTTTATAAAGTAACTTATTTTGTATCATCAAGACATTTCAGTTAAAATACAAAATACAAAAAGTTTAATTATGTTTCAATGGTGGCAGTCAAACGGAAAAGATCCAAACTCCGCTAACAACGCATTAAATGGTATCTTTGTCATCCAAAAATGAGCAATAAGGTTATTATCTGATGCTGATTTCCTTGATCACTCTAGTGCATTATTTAAAGAGCTAAAGCTACTAAAGCTAAACGATATAACCAAACTGGCACATTTTATTTTTATTTACGAGTGTAAGAACAAAATCATTAATTTGCAATGGGTAAATAGATATTTTGTAACTCATCAAGAAATCCACTCGTCTCAGACCAGAAATAGATCAAAGCTTGTTATACCTCAATTTAGATTGTCTTCATCTCAAAAACTACCCATTTTCATTGGATTGAAACTATGGAATGAATTGCATGCCGATATAAAAATTATTGTGAATGTAACTTTGTTTAAAACCAAGTTGAAATCCCATTAATAATGGCATACTAACAAAAATTTAGGATTACTGTCCACTAATATTGTTTAATATTGTCCATTAATATTGTTTATATTGTAATACATGTTTTAACTATTAATAATACTTATTTACTTATTTATTTATTTATTTGTTATTATTAATTAATAACAACTAGCTGCTTATTTTTAATAAGAGCCCAGTAAAGCCTAAAGCTTAAGGGCCAAATTAAATAAAATAAATAGCCGAGCTTCAAAATTATTCGTCATTGTAAATTGAAACAAGTGAATTTATTTTATTATTATTAATAAAGGTTATTCTATTCTATTCTATTCTATTTTTGGTTAAAATTCACTAGTATATAAAAAGTCGTATTGTGGCATCTGTTCATATAGACTTGCAGTAATCATAATGGAACCTTATTACTGTATAAGACTAGTAAACATTGTGTTCAACATTATATTATAATTAGGGGCCGTTCAAAAAGTACGTAACGCTATTTTTGCTAAAACTTGACACCCCAGATCCCCCAGGAACGTTCTGTAACGATAGACCAGGCACCCACTAAGATGTTATGTAACATTTCCCACACCCAACACGTTACGAAACGTTACAGGGGGGGGGAGGTGTCAGGTTTTAGCAAAAATACGTTACGTAATTTTTGAACGGCGCCTTACCTGCATGTCAATGTTATATGTTGCTGGACTCTGTTGTCCTCCCCCTCCACCCAACCTTCCCCTACTTGGGGTACCTTGACTATCGCTGCGGCCTTGCCACATGTACGGAGTCGCCTGTTAGGCGAGGAACATTACATATGCGGGCAACTGTACATAATGAATAAAAAATTCCTTAAAAAATATGGATGATATACATTAGACTAAGTAATTTAATGTTTCATGCTACCCTTTACTCTCCACTGTCCTCTAATGCTCTAATGGGTATTTGGTACACGAGATAAGTGTACTCATAGTGTGAATGAACTCTGAAGCTATTCATTATAATTTTTCCTATTTTCCTATAAATTTTCTTCACAACCCTTTTCTGTCAGCAGTGGCTGGCAGGGGAGGGAACTAGAGCCTCGTCTGTTCTGTACTTTACTATTACTACTATTTCTACGTGAAGCTTTACGCGTCTATAAATGTAAGCATGATATAAGTTTTTCAATATTCTTTATTTTCATTTGATTTTTCTATTTTTTTCTTTACGTCTTCTTGGGCTAACCTAGAGTGAATCTTAAGATCTTTGTTAGTCTGTAATTCAGTCGGTAATTCTCTCTCTCTCTCTCTCTCTCTCTCTCTATTTTACAAGTAAATTTAGAACTAGAGTCGAGAAGACTGTCATTTATTCACGCTCTTTGTCCCCTTTATTTATGTGGAAGGACGAAGGACTTATATTTTATTCTCTGCATGAATGAAGTAAATAAAGTTAGTTATTTCTCAATTTCCGGTGGTTGTTGGTTTAAAGATCTTTTCCGATGTGGTTTTAGGTATTCATTGGATTTTTTGCTAAGATATTTGATCTGGAATTCGTGCCATCTATATTCTGTAATCGTATATAGTTCATTCTATTATAGAATAGATTAAAGAATATAGATTGAATTGGTTCATGCATACGCAATTTTAGCATTTCACCATGACCTCACTTTAGTAGTATAGCCGCAAAATGTCGGACAGAGAATGGATCAATTTGAAAATTTCCCCCCTCACCGTCCTTCATGGCGGTCCTCCACCGTCCTTCATGGCGGTCCCTCCTTTATGAGGTGTCCTTCATGGTCCTTCAAAAAAAAAAAAAAAAAAAAAAAAAAGGGGGAAAAAAAGGAAAAAAAGAGTGGAAAAAAAGAGGGGAAAAAAAATCGTTTTCACCTTCATTCAAAAAATAAAATTTTAAAACAAAATTTTAAAAAATAAATTTAAAAAATTAAATTTAAAAAATTAAATTTTAAAAATGATTCGTCTTCACCTTCCTTCGAAAAAAATTTAAGAAAGGATTGAGCCTAGCCTTCCTTCTTGAAAAAGTCCTTTCATGAGGCAAACAAGAACAAACATGCAAAAACATACATACATTCGAGTACTTCCTGTTCAGGCAAATTCCGCCAGACAGTAGAAATGGAAACGAATATCTGAAAGGTTTTAATACGTCTAACGAGAATGTGCATCAGCACATCGAATTTTCAAATGTTAACAAATTGCGAACAATACATAAATGAAATCAGAGTGATCATATTTTAAACCGAATACAAGTTCTTTGTTTAAGATCTGTATTATGAAAATAAAATGAATATTTATTATTTTAATTTAAATAATAATTTTCTCTCTTTTTTAAGGGAAACTGGCTTATTTCAACGAGATGACCTTCAAATACAATATATACATATAGTACACGCATATTTGTTTATTTACTTTTAAATATGTAGTTTTCTGTTATTTACATCGCTATATACCATTACTTTCACTTTCACATGCTATCTTCTGGTATATGAACTAATAATTTTACCGTTCATCAAATTTCGTTATAAAATTACATGTGTTAAAAAGAACATCAAGTTGCGTAACGATGCTTTAAACTAAATCACCAAAGTTGTTTTCCTCCTCTAAACATCCACTTAAATATTATTATTAAT
The DNA here is from genome assembly GCA_023014485.1 of Bathynomus jamesi. Taxonomy (NCBI): domain Eukaryota; kingdom Metazoa; phylum Arthropoda; class Malacostraca; order Isopoda; family Cirolanidae; genus Bathynomus; species Bathynomus jamesi. The sequence continues at coordinate 40,245 of JAJOZX010007469.1, read as the reverse complement.
ATTGATTTATTGTTATTTTACATATATATGTACACGTGTTAAGAGTATTTAAATTAAATATATTGATTTCAATTCCTTCGTAATAAAAGCATCTGGCACTATACCCCCAATCTTGCTATATATTTCTCTCAGTAATTGTTTTAGGTTAGTTGTTAAGTTTAACTTTCTTCTAAGACTATTAATTGATACTAATCTTGCTATTATTATTATTATTATCATATATATATATATATATATAACATCAAATAAGTAGGTTCGGGTAAAAAACTTTCTCAGTAGATGCAATTAAAGAAAACGGGATGTCGAGTTTGTGTGGATTGTCATTTTTAAATAGATTCAGTGGGAGATAAGGTACTGAAACTTGAGAGATTTTCATGAAGAACCTTTCTAGTTGCAGTCATAGCGTCCATTCACATTACTTTTAATTAGCATTTCTCTTATTTATCGACTGTTCACAATTCCTCATAACTCTCATAATAAACGTATTTGTTTTCACTTTTCTTTCACGCCAGACAAGTCTCAGTATTTACATCAATCACACAGAATGTTCATGCTTATTGTTTTTGTCACTAGCTGTACCAAACATGTCTTTACAAATTGAGCGTACCGTTACACAACGTTTAAAATGTTATAATTAATGCTTTATGATATCAGATCTCGTATAAAAAGCATTATTTTCTGTACAAATGGCCACAAAAATACTTTCAATCCTAATATATGTACGTATAGTATGCAACATACGCCTTTTCACCTGTATAACAACGTAAAAGTATCATCATGCGATCTTAGTTTCCGCAATGACGTGAGCCCTAACATTTAATTTAAATTATTTAACAGATCATTCGAGGGAACTGTACATCGATCTCATTATAAACTTCTGACTCATAATAACCGCCATAATATTTACACGAGTTCAATTTAAATATTATATATATATATATATATATATATATATATAATATATATATATATAATATATATATATATATATACAGTGGTGTAGTGCTAAATAAAGAAGTGAGGGAACGCATTTTGAAAGTTGTTTACTCAGATGCGGGGGGGGGGGACAATAGCGAGCGCGGCGAGCCAACAGTTGGGGGTCCGGGGGCACTGTAAGCCCCCGTGAAATCTTTTGAAATCTGACCAATTTCAGGGATATTGAGGTCATATGCACTGGATATAGGATATATTCCCAAGGTTGAAGATGCAGTATTTCCAGTGTCATTAGATATAGACATCCAGTACGATCAATAAAAATAGCTAACAACTGAATGATTAACTAAAAAAATTAACAACTGGTACGCCGTGGTGACTGTTCATCAGATCTTTATAGGCTAGCATTGCCTCAGTCGAAGCTAAAAGAAATGAAACAGTTAATGATTCTTATATTTCTTCTAGGGGTGGGAATTAAAAATTTCATGACGTTAGAGATTTGTAAGTTCGGATTTATTTGAAATAGTGAGGGAACGCCGTTCCGTCTACCAAAAAAAGTAAGGGAACGCCGTTCCCACAGCACTACACAATGTGTATATATATATAATATATATATATATATATATACAGGGTGGGGCACGGGAACCAAGTGTTTTTGGAATAATCAGGAAAATGATATTATTTGTAAAGAAAATATATTGGTAGAACAACATTCGTAAGAACATAGCATTTCATGTCATAATAATCATGTACCGAAATTATATCTGGCATATGATGTCCTTGGCCGTCGACGCATTGTTGAAGGCGTTTTACGAAAATTGGCCTCCACTCTTCCCAGCAGGTCTCTGTTGATTTGGATGATTTGTTGACGGATCGCTTCCTTCAATGCATCTAATGTACGGGGCTTGTCCTCGTAGACACGTGACTTGAGGTACCCCCATAGAAAGAAGTCACATGTGGACAAGTCAGGGGACCGAGGGGGCCATGCAATGTCACCAAATCTCGAAATGAGATGGTTGGGAAACAGGGGGCGAAGAACAGCCATTGACGCTCTGGCGGTGTGTGGCGTGGCCCCATCTTGCTGAAACCACAAATGTCGACGAGCAATGCGCCTTCTTCGTACTGGGATGAAAAAGGGTTCACCATCTCAATGTAACGCCCAGATGTTATGGTAACGGTAACCCCATTTTGTTCGAAGAAATAGGGACCGATGACGCCAAACTTTCCCACCGCGCACCAAACTGTAACCTTAGGGCTATGCAGCGGTTTTTCATGGAGTTGTCGCGGATTTTCAGCAGCCCAATACCGACAGTTTTGATTGTTGACGGCCCCATTAAGGTGGAAATGGGCTTCATCACTCATTACCACCATCATGTTTTCATTCTGCTCATAAAGTGCAAGCATTTCCTGTGCAAAATTCAGCGTTGGGGCAATCGTTTACATTCAATTCCTGCACCATCGCTAACTTGTATGGGTGAAAATGTAATTCTTCATGCAAAATCCGTCTAACAGTACGATTGCTGATTCCGAGTGCAGCTGAATGTCTCCGAGCAGAGCGGCCTGGGCTTTGCAACATCGCTTGTCTGACCCTTTCAACGTTCTCTGGAGTACGCACAGTGCGTTGCGGCCCCTTCGGTTTTGTTTTCATTATTGAGCCTCCTGTTCGAAGATTGTTAACCCAACGTAAGATTGTGTCACGAGCGGGAACAGAGTCATTTCGATGAATGTTGAATCTGCGGCGAAACGCACGCTGAACTGCTGTCACTGACTCGCCACTCCTAACAAAATGATCATACGCGAACATGCGGTGTTCTAACGTCCACTGCTCCATGATGGCACCTGAAAGATAAAGGTGAGGTGTAGTTAAAGTTAAATGCTATGAACCCAGGAATGGAATGCTACCTACCGCACGCCCCTCCCATTCCTAATGGCCGATTACTAGCTATTCAAAAAACACTTGATTCCCGTGCCCCACCCTTTATATATATTATATATATATATATATATATATAAATATATATATATATATAGGAGTTTGTATGTGCCATTCCAACAGAAGGCAGGAAGTGTCTGAACCCTGTTTCTCCCATCACTGTCCTCTTCATCTGACCTTTTTACATGTCACGTACTACCCTGTGAGCAGCCCAGCATACTCTCAAATACGCGCTTCTCACTATATTCCTTACTACACACGCATGCATCTTACACACTACACAGTCTTTTCAAAAAAGGTGTAATTTCAGTAGTCTCGGAGATTCGCGATTGTCCCCTCCTACATTTTCTCAGTAATTGTTTTCAGACTAGTAGCTAAGTTTAACTTTCTTTTAATGACTATTAGTTGCTACTAATCTTCTTCTTCTTATTATTATTATTATTATCATTGTTATATATATATATATATATATATAATTATATATATATATATATATATATAACATCCAATAAGTAGGTTCGGGTAAAAAACTTTCTCAGTAGATGCAATTAAAGAAAACGGGATGTCGAGTTTGTGTGGATTGTCATTTATAAATAGATTCAGTGGGAGATAGGTACTGAAACTTGAGAGATTTTTCATGAAGAACCTTTCTAGCTGCAGTCATAGCGTCCATTCACATTACTTTAATTAGCATTTCTCTTATTTATCGACTGTTCACAATTCCTCATAACTCTCATAATAACGTATTTGTTTTCACTTTTCTTTCATGCCAGACAAGTCTCAGTATTTACATCAATCACACAGAATGTTCATGCTTATTGTTTTTGTTACTAGCTGTACCAAACATGTCTTTACAAATTGAAGCGTACCGCTACACAACGTTTAAAATGTTATAATTAATGCTTTATGATATCAGATCTCGTATAAAAAGCATTATTTTCTGTACAAATGACCACAAAATACTTTCAATCCTAATATATGTACGTATAGTATGCAACATACACTTTTCCAACTGCATTGAAAACGTAAAAGTATCATCATGCGATCTTAGATTCTGCAATGACGTAAGTGAGCTTAACATATAATTTAAAATTATTTAACAGATCTTTCGAGGGAACTGTACATCGATCTCATTATATATATATATATAAGGAGTTTGTATGTGGCATTCCAACAGAAGACAGGAAGTGTCCGAACCCTGTTTCTCACATCACTGTCATCCTCACCTGGCCTTTTTACATGTCTCGTCTACCCTGTGAGCAGTCCAGCCCACTCTCAAACACGCGCTTTTTCACTATATTCCTTACTACACACGCATGCATCTTACACACTACACAGTCTTTTTCAAAAAGGTGTAATTTCAGTAGTCCAGAAGACTCGCGATTGGCCCCTCCTTCCTGCATGCATCGTATATATTACGAAACAATTTATAAAGTTCTCTCTTATTGTTTTCCTTATTGTAATGGGTATCACAACCGATTTTTCAATATATTTAAGTATTATGTTGAGCAACATAACCCCCCCCCCCCCCACACAGACTAGTTTCTTAGCATAATCATGAAACATGAAACAAGATTATACTAATATATATGAAAATGAAAATGAAAAGGTTTATTGGCAGACTATAGTCCATATGACAAATATTATTAATACAATGACTTCATACACTAAGGATAGAAATATATACAATTGATTAGAAATAATACTGCACTGTCGAAGTTAAGTGGAGCTACAGACAGACGTTTTCGTACCAAGAAGTCCATATCTTAGAGGATAAATGGCAGGACTCATGGATAGCTTGGATGATCGGGTTGGTTGACTTTTTAATTCTTTGCATTATACTGTGTTGAGCACGTCTTGTTACCTCCGGGAAGCTCGGAACATTGCGGGTAGCAAACATTTGCGAAGCTGAGCATCTCGGAGGGTAATTTATGAAGAGTCTAAAAGACCTGTTGTACATCAAATTTAGGGTTCTGCCAGAACCTTTTTATAATTCACCCAGAGTTGCTGACCGTATATATTACTGCAGAAAGCACGAAAGAGTGTCTTTAGCTTCACTTGTACAGAAACGAAAGTTCCTTATGGTCATATATATATATATATATATTGCTTTCATGTGTGGTGTCATATATATATATATATATATATATTATATATATATATATATATATATATATATATATATATCCAAAAGTAGTTTGAAGGCTTATTCCATCTCACGACTGACTATAATTATACACTTTAGGAGTTTTGAAAATTGCATATATTTAGACAAAAAGTATTAGGTCTTAAGCTGATTTCATGTCATATCAGCGTGCTTCACTGCCCTTTCAGTCATTGTGACCTTAGATCGTACCAGAACTATGGTCTTGACAAAGCACAATGTTTAAATTTACCAAACAAGGATTACCTATGTTCAGGACTCTGGACATTTCCATACTCAACATCAACTATGCCCATTTGATCGTACCTTTCTTTATGTACATGCAATAGCATCAATTGGTTAAGCTTTCTCTGAATCGTTGTTTGAACTCAGATAAGATTTAATACGCACGATATACTAAACGAGCGTTCAATACAACACGTAATGGAGGCAGGCATCACTATAATTAACTTTGTTTACGTAATCACAGAGGAGATAAGAAATTACTGGTCAGGTGTCAGTGATTGCACGTGTGTAACTACATTACGTAGGATTAACTGCTCAAGGGATTCGTGAACCAAAGTTCATACAGAGGTTGTTAGATGAGTATGTAGTCTTGCAGGAAGGAAGTCTGAGCACTAGAATGAAGTTACACTCACTAATTATGCTGTGGACGTCTATCCTTTGCATCCTCGAGAAGCAAATCTTTACACTGGACATACATTTTGCACTATACTTCGTTAAAACTCTCAGTTATGGGTATTATAATGAGATACAGAGCTTCATAATGTGCCTTTCTGTAATGATCTTCAGATGCATAGCTACCTTCCGGTGGAACACAATCCTCTTCTAGCCTAGCTGGAACTCTTCTAAATCGAGGCTGTGAGGGTACATCTACCTGACAGGAACCTAGTGACTGTACATTCTTTCAGAAAAGACTATCGCTGCGGCCTTGCCACATGTACGGAGTCGCCTGTTAGGCGAGGAACATTACATATGCGGGCAACTGTACATAATGAATAAAAAATTCCTAAAAAAATATGGATGATGTACATTAGCCTAAGTAATTTAGTGTTTCACGCTACCCTTTACTCTCCACTGTCCTCTAATGCTCTAATGGGTATTTGGTACATGAGATAAGTGTACTCATGGTGTGAATGAACTCTGAAGCCATTCATTATAATTTTTGCTATTTTCCTATAAATCTTCTTTCACAACCCCTTTTCTGTCAGCAGCGGCTGGCAGGGGAGGGAACTAGAGCCTCGTCCGTTCTATACTTTACTATTACTATTATTTCTACGTGGAAGCATTACGCGTCTATAAATGTAAGCATGATATAAGTTTTTCAATATTCTTTATTTTCATTTGATTTTTCTATTTTTTTCTTTACGTCTTCTTGGGCTAACCTAGAGTGAATCTTAAGATCTTTGTTAGTCTGTAATTCTCTCTCTCTCTCTCTCTATTTACAAGTGTTGGTTTACGTCGTCGTCGTCGGCCTAGGCAAGCTACGGCTTGGGACCGTAGCGCATCTATCCGGTATAGGTTAACCTGGATGATGTAGCCATAAGCACTGCCGCTAGTTAAGTGCCAACCAGTGATTATCTCACTAGCCGTATTGAGTCCGTTAGGCGAAACTGCGACAGTACCAAAGGTGGAAAATATAACCTTTGGTTTTCTATTGTTTGTTTTTTCTGTTTAAGGTGCTTTCAACCCTGCTGGATTATTGACACCATTTTTCTTTTTTTTTGTAGAGAAAGGTGGTGAAAGAAGTAGTAGAAGAAAAAGGATACGTGAATGGGCTTGTTCGTATGATCCGCGAGTCGCACCGAATTGTTGTACATATTTGTTTTTCCGGTACAAGAATTAATTTCATCACTACCAGCCTACGCACCAGACAGTTTACCTCAGGGTAAGAACTAGGCACATTTTATGTTTTAATAAACATCTTCACACTCCGGCGCACTATTTGAGAGGAACATATGCTCATATTTTTCCTTTCTGCCCATCAAACGATACTCGTCTCTAAAGTCTGTTAAAAACTCACGCAGGGCACTAGCCACAACCTCACTACGAACCTCATCATGATATACGTTAATATAGTGATAAAAATACTTAAGATTGTCCATGATCACGAGATTCACATTTTCAGTCGTAGGGTATGAGTAATCGACATGGTGTAGCATGACGTAATACCGCTTGTCATACCACCCATCCGCAAGACTCATTATTCATATCTGCTGCTTCTCTTCTGCACGCGTTGTTTCTTTTACTTCACGGTATATGTGAGACTTTATAAAATTTAGCTCTGCAGCATACTTCAGCACATCGTCTGTGCAACGAAAGCCTTCAACTGTCTCACCAGAACATCCGTAGAGTATTTGTACATCTTGGAACTTCGCACAATCCAATGTGGTTTTAAAAGAGGCATAGGAGGGAGGAATAGGAAGTTTTTCGGTATCCACCACATCCTGGCACTTTGCTGAATACCATTTCATAAACGTTGTACAAGCAATATTAAAGGTAGCCATTTGAATACACGTCTGATCTTTTCTTCTGAATACACGTCTGATCTCTCGGGCTTACTGCAGTCGACTGACCACGCAGGGACTCCCAGATAGTAGCATGACTCACGGTCTTACAGTGGGCGGGGCTTAGAACTTTCACCAGCGCACCCAACACACACACACACACACACACAAAGGAGAAAGTGAAACGCTAATTGAAACAATTTATTTAATAAACGAGATATTCAAGTTATATATATACAGGGCGTCCCCAAAAAATGTATACACACTTTAACAGCTGATAGCTCAATTGATGTTTCTTTCTTTCCAAGTTAAACCCATTAGAATTAATAATGGCAGTCAGACTAAGCTTTGAACAAAGGAAATTCATTCTAAAATGCTACTGGAAGTGTGAAAACGCAGTTGAAGTGCAAAGACAGTTTAGGAGGGAGTTTCAAACAGATCCACCAACGCGACTTACTATCACTCGAATTAGAGATAAGTTTGAAGCCGATGGAACTGTTCAGAATGTCCACAAGAAGCGTTCCGGAAGACCACGGACATCGACAAGCCCACAAAGCAAGAAAGAGTACTGGAAACGTATCACCAAAGTCCAAGAAATCTGTGCGGCAAGCGAGTCGTGAGGTAGGAATTTCAGAATCGTCTGTCCAACGCATTTTGAAGCGCTGTCAATGGAAAAGTTACATTCCAAGATTAGTCCATGCTATTAATGAAGATGATCCGGACCGAAGAGTGGAGTATTGTGAGTGGTACTTGGCACGATGTGGATGTGGATTGGACGAAGGGGTTTCGTAGAATACCCTCCGCGTTCACCAGACCTCACACCACTAGACTTTTTTTATGGGGATACTTAAAAGACAAAGTCTACGCTATAAAACCTGCAACAGTCGCTGAATTGAGAGCAGCCATTGAACGAGAATGCACACAAATACCAAACTAAATGTTTCGTGATGTTTGCGATTCCATTGCTTCGCGTTATCAGCAGTGCCTGGACCAGAACGGACGTCAGTTTGAAAACAGGCGTTGACAAAACAATTAAATAATGTCTGTAGATTCTATTACATTTTGAAAATGAAATGTATTTTAATAAACACTGCCTTTATAAGTATTTAAAGTGTGTATACATTTTTTTGGGACGCCCTGTATATATTTACAAATACGATTTAATAAACGAGATATTCAAGTTATATATATTTACAAATACGTGTAATAAATCAATAGATACGATTATATACAAGACAAATACGTGTCAGTTAACAATAGAAGCATCAAACGTTATGGTATCCAAAGGGTACGGTATCATAGGTACCAGGTTTCCTATAGGTGTTACGGCACACCTTCGTACCCCTAAGTTCCTTCACGCCCCCAGCTTCTGCGCCTGAAAATTGTGAGTGCCTACAATTAGTTGGGGAGGTCGTTCGCCCTCATCTTCGTCCAAACACACTAGATCCTTCAACGATTCAAAGTTAACCCACCGATTCGCATGGTTGAGCGTAATACCCTTTGCCTTCACGATATTTCATTTCCTCCCCCACCCTGACCCGTACCCCATAAGCTTTAGGTCCTGTTGAGACAAAAGAGTCGGCGTATGCGTTGTCCCCATACTCATCCTTGATCTCATCAGTGAGCTCGCCGAGGAACTCCCCAATAGCGGGCATGTATTCACCCTCCCTCTCTGTGAATATCACGCTATCTGTATCGGCATACAATACTCTCCGCCCAAGAGAATGCAATAGACCCCAAAGTTTTATACGGGCGTAGGCTGTTGTGAAGCTGGCCACAGGTATGTTTGTAACCCTTGAGGTATCTGTGGCCAATTCAGTGTTGTTGTACTTTATTATGTAAGTATTACCTACATTCACGATCTCCATGACCTCTTTATCGGGAGCATTGGCATAATCCCAGACATCGCTATAACTTTGTGCCAAATGAATGTTCCCTTTGCCGGTATTCTGCGCAAATTTTCCCCATAGACTGTTTAGACACAATTTTGCACTAAAGCGCTTGCCAGGATTCTTTACAATTTGGACACGATCAAGTTGTATACCTTCGCGGTCGCGGTAACGTTGGATATAGGCAGACTTTTCATCTTCGGTATCAACTCCTCGCGGATACCCTGATGCCTCAACCTTATCCTTCAAAAAGGCGTTTATATATGGTGTGAAAAGGTTGGGTAGCTTCTGAAACCTCCACACCTCATGTATCTTCAGTATTCTATAACCATGGCGTACGGCTAGGGCCAACTCAGGACTTGTATATACGCCTCTGATCTTACGCTGGTGGGGTATATGGTTACAATCGCCGTTATCCTCTTCCGCGCACTTCACGCACAGGGGAAACATGAGCTTGTCGTCGATAACGACAGGTAAGATCGGCATCCATAAATTGCGTGGGGGGAGTACGTCTACGGAAGAGAGCCCAAAGTAACGATCATTCAAATTTTTTGAAAATTCATTGATGGAGGGTAGGCTAGGTCCCACCAGTTTCTCAGGAGCGCCCACGGGTACGGATTGCTCTTCATCACGTATGGGTATAAAGAACAGAAATCGTAGTAATGGAGCTTCACGCCCTCCGTAGGTGGAAAGTATAGTCTGAATGGATTTGTACGTCCTCCAAACAAGCTATCACCACATTTGAGAGGATCCAGCACCATTGAACGCTTGATCGTGTTTATAAGTTATTCTTGAACACCGTAAAACATAATGATGCGATGGTGGTTGCGACTTGCAGCGGATCGCATTTGAAACGGGCTATGTACATCCTTCTAAAGGCCTGGAAACATACTCTAAGCACGCGCACATCATTCACGCAATAACGCTCACATTCATCAGCTATATTATAAGGGTTACTTTCATTAAAACTGTTGTAGTATCGATCAAAGTCTTCACGTTCATCCATACAGTCAAAATAATGTTTGGGTGGTGGTGGGCCTACGTAGTTTAAAGTCTCGCTGGTGAGGAAAGTGTAAGGGAAGTATCCTTTGGAAACTTCAGCTTACTCCCATCACCTTGGGTAGCTTTGCTAATTTACAAGGTGTGAATAATAAAGTGTCTTTAAATTGTACATTGCCTCGTACTTGCATCTGTATTAATTTGTTGCCTCTTTTCAATGGATCACCTGTAAATGTCTCAGAGGATTCGTGTTCAAGCAACTCCTTATAAAGGAACTGCGTGTCAAACTTTGCCCCGTTATGGGCGAGAATATACAGTCATTTTTTTGAACTTGTCGGCTAACTTGACAATATAGGACACAAATAGTTTCACAGGACTATCGCGGACATTCGTTTTAAAAACGTTTGTCCATTTACCGCATTTGGGGCACTCGTCACATTCGATACCCATACAGTCTAGGGTGGCAATAAAAAATCAAGTCGCAAAATTTAAAATGTGCGGGTGCTCATTTTATTGGGTTTATTGAAAAAACAAATTCTGCCAAATTTCAAGTTCCTAATCTTATTTTAAGTGGTGGTACAAGACACAAAGAACTTTGTGCTCTAGGCTATTGGAAACGAGTGTTCGAGTGAGCTTCAAAGTTATACAAAACAAAAAACTGAAAAGAACGATTCTGATAAGACTCAAACAACCTCAAATAGGACTGCAATAGCTTGTAGTGATCTGATAGATTACAATTATGCCTAATTTTTCTGGCTTCGAATGAACGTGGATTTATTGGCATCAGGGAACATCTTCCGGTGCTGCTCCACAACCTGAAGAACGTATTGCTGTTGATCCTCCTGTGTGGTCAGCACAGCGTTAAAATCTTTCATTAGGGCAACTCCTCTTTCTGCGGGATCATTGACAACACTGATGGCAGAGACGCGCTGTTTCGCTTGTTGAAAATCTTCATCTTCCCACTGCTCCGGATCCTTGGAGAGGAAGGATGTAGGAAGCTGGAGCAGGTGGAAGAAGGCCAATGTGTTCTTCGTGACAAAGGCTGCCAAAGAAAGATGTTCAGCATCTCCCACATCAATTGTCACACGAGGCGAAGGACTCTTCCTTTCTTCATTTTTGAGCGCCTCAACCATGCCTCTTTTCACCGCGCTGCTGAGATATTCATCAAGAAAGGCCAAAGCGACCAACTTTTCACTTAAGTACCAAAGATGGCTAGTGATCCCTTTCAAAGCGGCCTCTGCCACGCGTCGGTTAACTTGTCTGTACTGCACCAGCTTTTGTATCAGCTCCAAGTCCAACCGCGGAGCATATCTGGCTACCGGGGCATTGAACCAAACTTTAACGTAAATCTCTGCAACAAAGAGGCAGAAGTCAGTAACACCCTGGAGCTCTTGGTCCGTGAGTTTCCCCAAGTTCCGCAACTGGTGACGGTACAAGAAGATCTTAAATGCATAGATGCATTTTGCCATCCACCGTGCCCTGTGGAGGGCACCCGGAGTTTGAATATGATTTCCCCGTGGTAGATTTATTCCGAGAAATAGCAGTACGAGTTCCAGGAATTCACGGTAATCATCGCGAGGCTGCTGAGATCTCAACTGTTCGTGCACAAACTCTGCAACTTTCTCCTTGAATGCGTGCATCCGATCTGCCACCTCACGGTCTCCCTCAGCAGAAAGAAACGAATCCTTTACAATCTTTGGCCAGACCTCCAATCTTTGAAAGAGCTTGATCTTTGGTCCCGAAGAGCATGCTACTAAGGCTTCGAAAACTTTTTCGAGAACTATTTCCGCGATGTGGTGACGACAAGCAAGATTGAGAAGTTTCTTCCCGAGCTTCTGCTGGAGGAATTGACAAGCGCCGTTCAAGCGACCGGTGTTACATGATGTCGTGTCAAAAGACATGGCTACGATCCCGGGAGATAACTTCCAGTCTTCCAGCATGTCATGCACTGCTGTTGCCTGCGCCAGACCTGTTGATGATGGCAGCTTTGGTACCCCCAACAGCTTCATCACACCTTCTCCTGAAACCAGGACTGGAAGGCGATCGACCTTCTCTTTGTTTGTAAGGTCTGGAAGGAACTTGCATCCCAATGAACTGTTAATGGTACCGTGGGGGAAAAGGACCTTCTCAGCTCGTCCGCGATGTCTTGGCGGAATTTCATTCGAGCTAGTCGGATTGTCTCTCGATTCAATGCGTAGTGCTCCATACTTTGTCCAGCAGCTGCTAAGGTATTGACCACAACATGGACTGCCCGGCGATTGGATATCTTTGTGCGGTCCAACGCTTGCGCCAGTTCTTGAGTAACAATCTGATTTAACCCTCTTGATCTTTTCCTCTTGGGAGTGGCAGATGACGCGCCTCCTATTGCTCCGACATTCACCTCATCTTCCTTGTCAGTATCCTCGTTTGTAGAACTGCTGCTCGACTCCAAAACCACGGACCTGTCCATCTTCTGGAGTTCATTCAGGTTCCTTCGTTTCCTTTTCTCTTGCTCACGCTGCTGCGTCATTTTGTTCTCCTCTTGTCTAATATACTTCTGATCAACAAGTCCTATAGTTCCTCGACGACCAGGCTCACGCTGCGCAAGAAGAAACTGCTTGTCTTCTTTATTTTTGATGATTTTGAGCGCATCACCGTGAGCGCAATCGAACAGGCCTTTCAGACCTTCTAGAAAGACCTTCTCCTTGTCCATCTGGGTTTTGGTACGCCTCGCTCGTAATTTCTTTAAGCTTTTCCACTCAGAATGGAGGTTCTCCAGCTTGTCTTGTGCCCGGTGCGTAGCTTGAGTCGGAAGACTTGCATTCTTCCACATCTGTTCGACCTCTGTCATCACCAGTCGGCTACTTTCTCTGACAGGGCGAGACTCAGACAGGTGAAAGAACAAGAATCGTTCCAGGACCTGCCGCTTGGACGGCAATTTGGCTCCTGTAAGGGCATATAAGTTGGGAGAAGTCTCCAGTAGCCATAAAACATCATTCTTTCTTAGAGTAGTCGCCATTTTTCATCTACCTGCAAAGTATACAAAATAGAGAATTAGTAAGTGACAATGTGGAAACTTTGTTACTCTTGTACCACCCCCTAATGTTTATCAAAAGTCCTAAAAATTTGCCTGAGTGATTTTCTTCAGGAACTGCACCAAACGCGCCACCGTACTCGCTCCTCCAGGCAACTTGGATTTTTACCCCTATTGGCTATTGCCACCCTACCATACACTCATCACAGATGGTCTGGCTCACAACTAAATGTGGAATTACCTCTTTGGTTTCAGCGTTCGTATATGTTTCTATATCGTAGTATACAGTTATACAAGGGTTATTTTTAGGCTTAGCATCTTTCATATAACATACATGCTTTACTCCATCCGCCTTATATTCCTCCTGGCATTAGCCACACAACATATCGAACATGTATTAAAAAGCACCCTCCCACATACATTGATGAGTAAAGGCTTAAGTCTTTATAATCTATTGAATGAGGATCCAGCCATACAATGGACCGATACAGGCGAGATCATTGTGGAAGGATCAAAGGTACAGGGATCGAATATCGTAGACATTGTCCATGATCTGGTGAGAAAGTGGGATAGGCCATCACCATCAGGATGGAAGCATATTAAAGCAAGACTACAACAAATAAATGTCCCTAAAACGTTGATAGAAAATCTGAACAGGTTAAAAGACTTGGAACATGCAACGCATGTGACACAATTGAAGACGCCGCCCCCCCGGCGGTAACACCTTTGAAGAGGAGCAAGAAGAGGTTAAACCAACCCTACCCACGTGCCTCTAAAATACGCAAATGGCTAACGTATTAACTAAACGCTATTATGACATTTCTACCCCATCCTCTTACGGCGGCGTAGATAGACTGTACAGAAGTGTTTACGGAGTAGGAAAAAAAGATGTTGAAAGATTTTTGAGGGAGCAGGACGCTTATACGCTTCATAAGCCTGTGAGAAAAAGGTTTAAAACAGCCAAGACAACGGCTTCCTCGATTGATTCTATTTGGCAAGCAGATTTAACAGACATGCAAAGATATTCTGTGTATAACGATGGTTACCGCTACATTCTATTCATAATAGACGTATTCTCTAGATATCTGTGGCTAGTTCCTCTGAAAAATAAATCACCTGAAACAGTTGCTAAAGCCACCAAAACGCTAATGTTAAAAGAAAACAGGGTTCCTGGCTATTTTTGTACGGATATGGGGAAGGAATTTATAGGCCGTGCTTTTCAGAACATGTTGACAGAGTTTAATATCAGCTATTACACAACCAATTCTATACATAAGGCTTCTTTAGCTGAAAGAGTTCAGCGCACCATAAAGGAACGCATGCACCGTTATTTTACACATAAAAACACATACAGATTTCTAGACATTCTGGAATCATTGGCATCATCCTACAACCGCTCACACCATCGCACGATTGGGACAACACCTAACGAAGTTTTAGAAAGAGGTACGCTCCCGAGAAGAGATGGACACCAACACCACACTCTGCGCGCTTCAAAATCAATGATTACACTGGGCAACACGTATTTTATTGAATGATATCTGACACTTGATTCTAGGTAATTTGGGTGCGCTGAATACGAATTTCAACTCGGTTTGGCTCTATCAGGTCCTGATTCTTGTCGACAGCCTATGTGCCATTTTCCAGATTTTTCAAATTAGGACTAAAAAATTAAGTCATGTGTTAAATTTTTTTTTCAAGTTTCATGAATACAAGCAGTTCAAACTACAGTAAAATTACATTATAACGATAGAAATGACTTAAAATAAAAAAACAAACAGATATGAAGCTTTCACTGTGGCAAAAATTTTCTTTTGTAAGACTTTCTAGCGTATTTGCTTGTTGATGGCAGGTCTCTTTTCAAGCACCAGCAGTAATCAGCCATCATGTGGGAATCCCAGCGGCCTTGGTACCGTTCCTCCATAATTTTGATATCTTGGTGGAATCTCTCCCCTTGTTCGTCACTTACATCACCTAAATTACTTGGAAATTGGTCAAGATGGCTATTCAAAAAATGCATTTTTATGCTCATATTGCAACCTAACTCTTTGTAGTCCCTTAAAAGTTTTTTTACGATTTCTTCGTAGTTATCTGCCCTATAATTGCCTAAAAAGTTTTCTATCAAGTCCACGAATGAGAACCAGCCATTTTTTTCGCGTTCATTCATGACATTAGGAAAATTGCTGTCTTTAATCATTGTTCTTATTTGTGGACCGTCGAAAATTCCCGCCTTGATTTTTTCATAACTTAAACTTGGAAATTTTGAAGTTATGTATTTGAAACACTCGCCGTTCGTATCTAAAGCTTTTACATATTGTTTAATGAGGCCTAGTTTTATATGCAGAGGAGGAAATATGATTTTATCTCTGCTCACTAAAGGTGGATTAATTACGTTTTTTTCTCCGACAGTAAGTGATGTTCGTGCTGGCCAGATTTGTTTGAAATAATGTTCTTCCTTGGCTCTGCTGTCCCATAGCAAAGGACGCAGGGATATTTAGTATACCCTCCTTGTTGTCCTAGCAGAAAATTAACCATTTTTAAGTCAACACATATGATCCACTCGTGCTCCCTATATTGATAAGATTTAAACCTTTTCTATATGTTCATACTTTTCTTTTAATTTTGTTGAGTGCCCAATCGGTATCGAGCCGTATGATTGCCATTATGCAACAACACACACTTAAGACTTCTTTCGAACTGTCTAAAAACAAGCGCCAATCATTTGCATCGTAAGACTCAACCCCCATCTTCTTTAACAAACCAACTATGTCGCAGCAATATACTAAACTATCCTCTGTTCTAAAATATTTAACAAGTTCTTCTTCTCTTTTTCTGTAAAATGAAATGTATGTGTTTGAAGTAAGCAAGTTTTTCTCTAAGTCTTGAAGCTAAAATTTCCGCAGCCTTTTTTGGCAAATTTAGATCCCTTACAAGATCATTCAACTCGCCTGGTTAAACTTTTGCGGATCGTTTTGACTTTCAAAATACGCTGGGGTCAAAATCGGTGTCTGACTCCTCAAAGTGCATAACAATATTTTCAGGAACATCTTCAACTAATTCTTGAGTTGGCAGACCCTTAAATTTTGGAATGGGGATCTCATTTGAATGTAGCACAGGTCGTATCGCGGTGTCGAAATTTGGGTACTCGATACATGTTTATTTTTCTTAGTGAAGCCCGAAGTCTTGACAAAGCAAAGGTAGCAATCGGTCTCGTGGTTAGTAGGCTCTCGCCACACCTGATATGGAAAAAAAATTGTAAAGCGTTAACAAAAGCGACGAGAGACTTGTTTTTATGAATTTTATCAAAAGTTATCACCCAAACATTTAACATTTCTATGTGTTTCAACCTTATGCAATATTTGAGATTCTTATAAACATTTTCTGTAAATTTTTTTATGTACCTAAGTTACAATTACAGTTAGGTAAGTTACAGTATACTAGTGATTAAATTACGTAGTTTTATGAAATCATAAACTTACCATCGGAACTCCAAAAGGTATTTTTGAATCCGAACCCTTCGTCCAATGTCGCAGTCTTTCAATGCATATAGTGCAGGCTTTATGTGGAGCCCACGATTTATCTTGGTCCCCCAGTTTTATGCCAAAATAAGCTAAGTAAGCTCTTTTTACGAAGTCAGTTATATTTGCTCGTTGATGTGGAAGTGTAAAATTTCCACATATATAACAGAAGGAATCAGGGTTGTTTTGCATTTGAACTTTCTAGTGCTTGATGACATATTGCTTTATTGTTCTGCCAATTTGTAAAGGTATTTTAAAGCCCTTAATTCATATAAATTTAAGAAAATCTGAAATATAAACACAAAAATTAGTTTAAATAGGTACTTATTATGAAATAGGTACTTACAATCTATGAAATTAAACTAGAAACACGGATGAGTAGGTACAATATAAATTACGTCTAATTAAATCAACTATATTAAATCACGATGACAAAATTACTCACTAAATCATATGCCAATTCAAAATTATGTTAATGCCCAAACTTAATTAACTAACTCAACTGACTGACTGACTGATTGAATTGATTGATTAACTTTGGAAACGAGTCGCTTTTATATATTTTAGTTGTCCCTCTAGAATACTCTACAGAGAACAGGAACGCTCGAGAAAATTTTAGAATTCTATGATATTTTTAGCTTAATTTACTAATATTAAAATGGGTTAAAAATGACAAAATTAAAAATATTTTTAGGGTGTTACATATAAAAATATAATAATACAACAATACCATAACAATAGGTACAAATACCTAGATAAAAAACCTAGGTGCATAATGTGTAACTGCAAAAAGACAGCGAGTATTGAGAAAAAAACCTTTTTATGAATACGACGAAAGAGGAGGGGTGTTGAGCAAAATCAGGACCTGATAGAGCAAAACCGAGTAAAAATTCGTGCTCAGCGCACCCAAATTACCTAGAACTAACTGCCAAATCTAATTCAATAGACAAAAAGTTGAAATTTGTTCCCCAGTGTTATGTAAGGCTGTCGCGTTCGGGGAACAAATTCGCAAAGGGTTTTGAGCAAGGATGGACACGCGAGATTTTTAAAGTTAGGGCTATGAGACCTAAAGGTGAGATAATGATGTATTACATTGAAGATTTGAATGGGGAAGAAATCTCAGGAGGTTTTTACCGCGAGGAAATGCAGAAAGTTGCGTTTAATTTAGGAAAAAATGTGTTTTAAAATTGAGAAAATTTCAGGAAGCAAAGGTTCAGGAAAGAGAAAAATGTACCTGGTGAAATGGCTAGGATACCCAGAAAGCTTCAACACCTATATAAAAGCTGATGCAATAATGAAGCTTAAATAGTATGCAACATGGCTCCTAACCATTTCTACGTCACACTCCCGTCCTCCTCGTCCCTGTCTGTACACCCTAACAACACACTAGCCAACTTTGTAACAGAACTCCACAAGCACATTGAATTGGGTCGTGATTCGTATGAGGTGGGGATATGCGAAATTCAGCTGGACACCATCTTTTTAAATATTGAACATAAAGAACCCGTTTTACGATTCTTAGAGAGATTGACGAGTGTGAAAAAGCTGGGGTAGCTATGGATGAAACTATGCGTATCGCTCGGACTAAGGTTGCACGGTATTACAGTACAGAAGTAAGACTAGGACCGGGTCAATATGGTTCGGCCGAGGATGTTGTGAGAGGCTTAAACGTAAGTTTAAGAAACTCAAACCTTACGAATGATTTAGTATACGAAATCGTAAACAACCCTGGACATACACTAATCCTAAAATCAAAGACTAACAGACGTATTAAAGACCATATAAAGTTCCAAATTCTAGCCAATGGCCGATATAGCGCAGCCTTCCAAAGAAACACATTTCACGAGACACAGCATGACTTGTCCAGATTAATGTATCAATTGAAGATGGCGAAATTGGCTGAAAGGTCCCCAGACATGTGCTGTATTTACAGTAATATAGTGGAGCACCAGTTTTTTGGGGATACCCAGGCACGCCTGCTGCGCATTGCTCACATCCCCAACCATAGAGGAAGGAGTTTGAGTATTACATATGACAGACCCCATTATGTGAATGTCGCAACTAATTTAACCCTTTCACTCACTGGGTAGACAATTGTGTCGCTGAAAAATAAACCATATTGATTCTTATATAACCATACATAAAGGCAAATTTCTTTTTTACCCTATGTCATAATTCGTGAGCGAAAGGGTTAATAACCAATATCTCAATATATATAAGAACGATTGAGGGTGAAAACTTCCCATTCGGTAACGGGAGCTTAACAGTGAAGCTACACTTTCGACGAACTGAGTTATAATGGATAGAAAGCTTTTCACCGTCTATCGAGGGGTGATACCAGCGCGGTAGTGGACTTGGATCCATTTTTTCATCCATACTACGTACGGCTGTTCCTTTGCTGAAGAGGGGGGCCAGATACCTCGGAAGGAAAGCGCTACAATCAGGTATTAACACTGCAGAAGACATATTGGCCGGGGCTAAACCTAAAGAAGCTCTAAAAAAACATTTAAAGCGTACACGGGACGAAATCATCAAAGATGCAAAGAGAAAATGCGTGGTGGCGGGAAGAAGAAGAGAGGGCTCCCGGAAGAAGGGGTCACGTGGTATTAAACGTAAAAGGCTATCAAAAAAGAAGTGCTGTAAGCGAATGAAACCTATGGTTGACCACTTTTTTGACTGATATAAGCTAAGGACATTGATCTCATGAATCATAGTTTGTTTACCACTTGTTGAGAGAGGAGTCACTATTTCGCCATGGCACGCTTCATCCACCCATGTAGTTCACAATGCTGTAAATCGGAGCTGTCCCTTTTTGAGCTGCCTCCAACCCAAGTTTCTATTGAGCACAGTGACTTTATTACAATTAACCCTTTAAACACAATTAGTTCCCCGAGTGCACCTATAGAATTCGTGATACCCAGCTCAGGCCCTTACTTTTTTGATCCAAGCTGTGTGCACATGTACGCTAAGCTACGTATAGCCCATTCTGATGGAACGGTCTGCGATGACAAATATGCTGTATACCCTGAAACAAACTTTCTGCACTCCATATTCAACCAGTGTGACGTATATTTAAATCAGACCAACATATCGGCAGGCACGGGGTACTATCATCTACGCGCCTATCTGGAAAATGTCCTCAACTTTTCCAAAGAAGCGAAGGCTACCTTTTTAAGTGCCGAGGGATATTATCAAACTAAAGATGAAAGTAGTATAAAGGACAAATTTAAAAATTCTAAAAAGAAAATATACGAGTGTTTTGGACGGTTGCACACAGATTTCACTTTCCAGGAGAAGTTGCTTGTCAACGGGGTGGATATGAAAATAAAGCTCACCCGCACGAGTCCTGAGATCTGCTTAAATCTGGATGCTGATCAAGAAGAGGTGCAAAGCCCGTTGTGGTTCACATTATGGACACATACCTCCGCGTACGGCGAGTGAAATTAAGTTCACCAAAACAACTAGAAATTGAGAAAAATTTACTAAACGCTACAGTGAAATATCCTATTAACAGAGTACAAATCAAACTATATACGGTTCCTGCAGGGTTGGCATCGAAGCAGATAGAAAACATTGCCCTGGGAAATCTTCCTAAAAGGATATTAATCGGTATGCAGGACCATGCTTCGGTGAATGGAAAATATAAAAAGAGTGCCTTTAAATTCGAGAATTTCGGACTTAAAAATATAACTCTATACGTTAATGGCACTGCTTTGGGTGGAACAATGGGTACGGACTATTCATCAGACGCTGTGTTACCTCTTTGTGCCAGAGCCTATAGTAATCTGACCATATTGCAGGTGATTGTGATGAGCTTGGTAATGGGGTAACGCAGGAAGAATTCATTGATCAATTTAACCTTTATCCGTTTGACATTACACCTGACTTATCTGCTAGCGTAAATACCCATTTAACCCCACAGCAGAGCGGAAACATCTCAGTGCGGCTGGAATTCGCCAAGCCTATAGACGCTCCTATTAGTGTACTAGTATATCTCGAATCGCAAGCCCTAATAGAAGTAGATAGATTTAGGAGCGTTATCACTGACTTTTAAAATGGATGCTAATACACTTCAGAAAGTAATGGAACGAGTCACACGTTCCAAATTTATCGGCGTGTTTGCGAAGAATGAAACATTGAGTTTGCCAAGTACGCGAGAATGCGGTAGTCTTATTGTGAACACAGATGTCATCGGTAATGAAGGGATTCATTGGATCGCTGTCTATTTTAAAAATAGACAGCGCCTGTACTATTTTGATTCACTCGGTACTCAACCCTGGAGTGACCCTATTATTGCAAAATTTCTCGCTCAGTTACATATTCCCGAAGTTGTATGGAACCCGTTTCGTGTACAAGGATATTTTAGTAATGTTTGCGGAATGTACTGCGTCTCATTTCTCACGCATATGTCATGTGATAAAGAATTTATAAATTTTTTAAATTTATTTGACCCGTGCCACACTCACCGAAACGATGAAATGGTATGCAGACAGATAAAAATCCGTTTTCCAATTGTACGTACTCGTTGTATAGTATAATGTTTTTGTTCGTATATTTGTAACGGTATATTCTGTAGTTGGTTATTGTACTGATTTCTTTCATTTAATAAATTTATGAAAATATATTGTCTTCTTACCCCAAAAAGATCGAGAAACACTTAAATTATTTCGGTGTGACATTGCTGACTGATCAGTATATCCTCCGTATTCATGACACGAGATTCTTCAAAAGATTGTATAACACGTGTCAAATCCTCATCGGACCTTAAAGGAATAATGTTCATTCTTTTAAAACATATACAGAGTATACAGACAGATCCCCATTATGTGAAGATATCTTTGGTTCATTTAAGAGGAATAACATTTAAAACGATTGCCATAAAAAATTTCGATTTAGCATAATGGCGATAAGAGGTAAAACCAAATAACATTGATTGCCATAAAAAATTCGATTTTTGGTGAGTATCTAAATGAAGTATTTGACGAGATACTACAACCCTCTATATATATATATATATATATATTATATATATAATCGAATTATAGACACTTACATTTCTATGGTAGTCCCTTGCGTCGGATTGTAAGGAGCGTCACTGCAAATATCTTCAACGGTTTGCGTTGGAAATAATTCATCACGGTCAATCGCGTTAAAAAGATTAATTGCAGTTAATGCTGCAATGTCACTTTCTTCATACAAATCCGGGGAGACGTACAGGTCCATGGTGGAGGATGTGTGACATTGCTGACTGATCAGTATATCCTCCGTATTCATGACACGAGATTCTTCAAAAGATTGTATAACACGTGTCAAATCCTCATCGGAAATTAAAGGAATAATGTTCATTCTTTTAAAATATATACAAAGTATACAGACAGATCCCCATTATGTGAAGATATCTTTGGTTCATTTAAGAGAAATAACATTTAAAACGATTGCCATAAAAAATTTCGATTTTAGCATAATGGCGATAAGAGGTAAAACCAAATAACCTTGATTGCCATAAAAAATTTCGATTTTTGGTGAGTATCTAAATGAAGTATTTGACGAGATACTACAACCCTCCATATATATATATATAATCGAATTATAGACACTTACATTTCTATGGTAGTCCCTTGCGTCGGATTGTAAGGAGCGTCACTGCAAATATCTTCAACGGTTTGCGTTGGAAATAATTCATCACGGTCAATCGCGTTAAAAAGATTAATTGCAGTTAATGCTGCAGTGTCACCTTCTTCATACAAATCCGGGGAGACGTACAGGTCCATGGTGGAGGGAATGATTATTCACTGACGCGAAAATAGCTACTGTTACTCCCAACTGAAAAATATCTCCTTTTATATGCACAATCGCCAAGCTCCGCCCCAAAAGACCAGTTGTTCGTAGTGATTGGTTGCCAGTGTAGCTGGGTGGAGCTATGATGTGTACCAATCCGCTATAACGGGCCCGGACGACTAATGACATCTTTATATTTTCTCAAAGAAATATATCCTAATTATATTTTTAAAAAAGCATTCGGTTTCCGCGTTAAACTGTGGGTCTAAGGCGGAGTGAAAACCTTAACCGTTGTTACAATTCGAGCTAGTTGTTGTTATTATTATCATTAAAGAGAAAATCATGCATTAACATGCTTTTCGGTCATACTACTGCCCGGATCAAATGATCCTGTTATTTTAAATCTGGTTCAATAATCCTGTTATGTTGAAATGTAGAAGAGTAAGCAACGACCCCATCGACGAGATGTATTTCTGAATCCACGTTAAACTGGAGGTCTAAGGTCGGGTGAAAAGCTTACCAATTCGGCGAGAAAGAGTTAATTATTATTGATACATAGAAAAAATCGTGCATTACGATGTTTTTCGGTCATACTACTGCCTCGGATCAAATGATCCTGTTATTTTAAATCCGGTTCAATAATCCTGTTGTTGAAATGTGGAAGAGTAAGCAACGACCCCCATCGACGAGATGTATTTCTGAATCCACGTTAAACTGGAGGTCTAAGGTCGGGTGAAAAGCTTACCAATTCGGCGAGAAAGAGTTAATTATTATTGCTACATAGAAAAAATCGTGCATTACGATGTTTTTCGGTCATACTACTGCCTCGGATCAAATGATCCTGTTATTTTAAATCCGGTCGCACACCTCATGCACCTTGTTTCTTTCGCTGATTATTATTTAATATAATTGTGTGTATTTCTTTCAATAACAGAGATGTTATCTAAGAATATGACACCATACAAATTACGTGTAAATATAAAATAGTTTCATTGTAGAAGTAATAATAATGATAATATTAATATTTGAAGTGAACGGAGGTTTTTGCTCGAATAGATTGGATGAAGGATTAACCCTCGGCCAAAAAGGTCTCTGGAAGAAAGGTCTCTCGACAAGCAGGTGTTCTTCGAATTGACCCAGTCCTTTCCTCGTGTGTGTGCGTGTGTGTGTGCGCACGAGTTGTTCATATACAAACACAGCTGGGGAATGTACGAGCATGCTTTTTGGTTTTAATTCAGCGAAATTCAATTTATATATATATAAGGGTTGACAAATATACACGATTATTATGATTCTTTCTATATATATATAAACACAGATGGGGTCGAGCGTGTGTTTTGGTTAATTTCAACTTTCTTCGTTTCTTTAGAATTCGTTTTTTTTCAATTTTCTTCGCAGGGGATTGGGGGGGGGAATGTACAAGCGTGCTTTTTTATTTTAATTCGGCGAAATTCAATTTATATATATATATATATATATATATATATAATATAAACACAGATGGGGTTCGATTGATTAACTATATAAATATATTGTGGTATTTTATATGGTTGAATCTTCCAATTGATTAACTATATAAATATATTGTGGTGTTTTATATGGTTTGTGCACACGAGTGGTTCATTAGTTTATTATATATACAAGCGCAGATGGGTGGGGGAATGACGATCGTGTGTTTTGAATAGTTTCGCAAATTTTCTTTTCCGTTCGTTTTTCCCACTGATATTCGTGACTTAAATATTTATAATAAAAATTAAGTGTAAAGGTTTAAATTATTTATTTAATAAACAGAATTTAATTGGATTCATCGATTAACTACCGTCATATAAATATATATTGTGGTACACTATTTAAATGGATGATTAATATATGGTTTTAAATATTGCTATCTGGCAACTCAGCAACTGAATACATGACGCTATCTGGCAACATGGCGGATTAGCGGTTTATAAAAGACCGAGAGACGACTGACGGAATCATTCAAGCTCGGCTCCCAGCCGAGCAAGGACCTCTGGTCCTTCTCTTTCTGGCCCTTTGGGAAAACCCCTTAGAGGCCTCTTAGGTTAGGTAAACGAAAATAGCTTGGGGGAGAACTCCGCCTCCAAGTTGCATGCCTTGCAATCAAAGGCAACTACTCTCTCTCTCTCTCTCTCCTTCAGGTGTACTCCTCCCCCCTTGGCTCAGCCAACTGGCTGATTAGGAGCCTATAAGACAACGTCTACTCGGCTGAAGTCTTAATATGCACTTGGCTCCTGCCAGGTGAACACCTCTCCTCCTTTCTCTCCTTTCTGGCCCTTTGGGGGGAATAGCTTGGGGGAGAACTCCGCCTCCAAGTTGCATGCCCCTTGCAACCCCGGTTGGCAACAAAGGGCCCTTTGGGGGGTGATTTTTTGCAACACCCCCACCCCCTTTGCAACATTGCGTAATCACATGCAACATTCCTGCACTCTAACCTTTTGCGGCTATACTACTCACACACACACACACACACACACACACACACACACACACACACACACTTAATCATACAAAGTGCTTCATATTTAAGCGAACAAACTCCACTGTTTATTTCTCCCAAACTAAAGAACATATAAACTTTGTAAACTGTTTAACTGTTCATTTTAACGTATAAACAACATTTGATTTTCTTCGTATTTAGCGCAAGGTAATTCCAAAAACAATTCAAATGTTTCGCGAGAAACATTATTGAACATTCTTTGTGTCAATGTTCGGGCTGACAATAGGAATGGTCGGGTACTTGGTCTTTTTTTACTTGTTGTTCTTGTTTTTGATTAGTAGTAACAGGCTCATCTTGCCCGAAGATGTTACGAGAAAATGTGTATCCTAAAAAAGAGAATATTACAACTCGCGTTTCTTGCCGGATAGACTTCAACCTTCAGCCGCCTATTACCATCTTCCCGTGAGGCGGTGGATTTGAATGAACATTTTTCAGACTGCCGGCTATAGGAATTAAGACGTGGGCTCGCGCAATGACCTCCAAGATCGCGCGATCGCAGACTTCATTTAATAGGTGTGGTAAAGCACAAACTTTGCGCAAAAACCCTCAAACACTTAAACATTTAGAGTAATAAAAAAATTAAAAATCACTGCGGTTATGCATGCGAAGGATCAACCACAACTCTTGATAATAGGTCTTTCTCCTCTTTTGAAGGCGCGAAATTAAATGGATGAACGAATTCATTATTACTTTGTGTCAGTACGAAGGAAATTAAGTAATGTTTGTGCTTTAAAATGGACTATACACTAAGTTTGTGTTTTTTAGAGTTTGTTTGAAATGAGCGCTCGAGATTATTACTTAAAACATAAAAAAAACACTTGTTTATATAAATGGTACTGAAAAATCATTCCCTGAATTAAAAATGTAAAGACTTTTTTCAAAAGTGGACAGAAACTCTGTTTTTACATAAGCTGAAAGTAATTTTATAGTATTTTCTTCAACAATAATTCATTTCATTCTTATAGAAAAAATCTAATAAATAATAGTGCGCCATTTGACTAGTGAAGAAAACTCTTATTTAGAGATATATATATATATATATACAACTGCAACATTTTCCCGAGTTCTTGATGTTCAGTTTGGTGTAAACCTGTCAATAAAGCTTTTGTAATCAGCTTTTATACAAGCTCTTTTTTATCACCTCCGGGATAAAAGGGTTGCAACTTTGCTTTTACTTTTCACGCCGCTACCGTCTATGAACCTGGAATACAGAACCCCCAACCTCATATATACACCTCGTAGCTTTGGTTCTTCTCACTAAGCCGAATTGTGCGCCATCTTTTATCAGATCTGAAATACAAAAGAAATTTCTTAACATAAAATGGTCTAAAATTATCTTCCAATTGATGTAGAAACAACGCTTTTATACACGTTTCAACACAAGTTATTTCAATTTTAAAGCAAGGAGTAAATTTTAAATAACTTATATATATATATATAGGGCCTATCAGAGGGGGGGGGGCTAGAAGGATCATTTGGCCTGCTCCTCAAGCTTACGGGGGGCCTCAAATTTAGAAACTTTCAGCTTTGAATATAATATACTGTTTTGCAGTAAAAGTAATAATTGGTTTTTTTTCTACTTAATAAATTATATTGTTACGGCTTTAGAGGAGCAATCAGTGATTGGTTTAAAAGTTATTTGTCCAATAGATATCATTTTGTAGCAGTAAATAAGGTTTGCTCAACTAAAGCGCTTGTCAAACATGGTGTGCCACAGGGCTCAGTTCTGGGTCCACTGTTATTTTTATTATATATAAATGACCTTCCACGTTCATCTGATATACTGAACTTCATAATGTTTGCAAATGATACAACTGTCTCTTTTTCTTGCAAAGATGTTAATACAGCTAAGAATATATTTCATTCAGAATTCATCAGTGTAATGAAATGGTTGACCACCAATAAACTCTTCCTAAATACCAGTAAAACAAATTTCATGAATTTTACTGATAAAAGAAATGTATATCTTGATGAACTTAATGTTAATGAAATCGCCATAATGGAGTGTACTGTAACAAAATTTCTTGTTGTAATGCTAGATAAGAATTTGCAATGGAGTGATCATGTAAATTATATCGCGAAAAAGATTTCAAGGAGCATTGCAATAATGTTTAAACTTAGAAATGTAGTCCCTAAACGAGTTTTATTGACTATTTATCATACTCTTGTTCTTCCTTATATAACGTACTGCACCCTTGTTTGGGGAAACTCCGCTAACAACGCATTAAATGGTATCTTTGTCATCCAAAAACGAGCAATAAGGTTATTATCTGATGCTGATTTCCTTGATCACTCTAGTGCATTATTTAAAGAGCTAAACCTACTAAAGCTCAACGATATAACCAAACTGGCACATTTTTTTTTTATTTACGAGTGTAAGAACAAAATCGTTAATTTGCAATGGGTAAATAGATATTTTGTAACTCATCAAGAAATCCACTCGTATCAGACCAGAAATAGATCAAAGCTTGTTATACCTCAATTTAGATTGTCTTTATCTCAAAAACTATCCATTTTCATTGGATTGAAACTATGGAATGACTTGTATGCCGATATAAAAAATATTGTGAATGTAAATTTGTTTAAAACCAAGTTGAAATCCCGATTAATAATGGCATACTAACAAAAATCTAGGATCAATGTCCACTAATATTGTTTAATATTGTAATACATGTTTTAACTCTTAATAATACTTATTTACTTATTTATTTATTTATTTATTTATTATTATTAATTAATAACAACTAGCTGCTTATTTTTAATAAGAGCCCAGTAAAGCCTAAAGCTTAAGGGCCAAATTAAATAAAATAAATAGTCGAGCTTCAAAATTATTCATGTCATTGTAAATTGAAACAAATGAATTTATTTTATTATTATTAATAAAGGTTATTCTATTCTATTCTATTCTATTCTATTTTTGGTTAAAATTCACTAGTATATAAAAAGTCGTATTGTGGTATCTGTTCATATAGACTTGCAGTAATCATAATGGAACCTTATTACTGTATAAGACTAGTAAACATTGTGTTCTTAAAGATAAACGATTAATATGATCGTGAACAGCGTTGAACTCCGACATTACATTATAATTAGGGGCCGTTCAAAAATTACGTAACGCTATTTTTGCTAAAACTTGACACCCCAGATCCCCCAGGAACGTTCTGTAACGATAGACCAGGCACCCCCTAAGTTGTTACGTAACATTTCCCACACCTCACACGTTACGAAACGTTACAGGGGTGGGGGAGGTGTCAGGTTTTAGCAAAAATAGGTTCCGTAATTTTTGAACGGCGTCTTACCTGCAGTCCTGCATGTCAATGTTATATGTTGCTGGACTCGGTTCCCCCCCCCATCCACCCCACCTTCCCACACTTGGGGTACCTTGACTATCGCTGCGGCCTTGCCACAATGCCACATGTACGGAGTCGCCTGTTAGGCGAGGAACATTACATATGCGGCAACTGTACATAATGAATAAAAAATTCCTTAAAAAATATGGATGAGGTACATTAGACTAAGTAATTTTGTGTTTCACGCTACCCTTTACTCTCCACTGTCCTCTAATGCTCTAATGGGCATTAGGGTGTGTCAATTTTGTCAACTTTTTTCAAATCAATTTTGGTAGTGAAAATATAGTGTCTTTTCATGTCAAAACTTGAAATTGGCCAACCAAAATGAAATAAAATAACCCTTACCTACATCAATTTTACCTTAAAGTTTCAGAAATTGACTTTTACTAAATAATAGGACATAAATTAATTAACTATTCATCTATCACAGAATTATCCCACTGATCGCATATGGAGTGTTTTCAAGGTCATATAGTCGTTGTACAATGTACAAGTCACAACATGAATAGAACTGTCCCTCACTCTCAGTCCTCAGTTGCCTCTTAGATGTCATTGATGGTGGTTTGCTGTTATTGCTCTTGTACCTACTTCATAGTTATTCTACTAGACGAATACTACAGTTTAATTGTAAGTATGGATTATTGATTATTACAATTATTTATTATTATCATATTCTTCTGTCTAATTATGTTGTAATCCCATGAAATATTTTTTTATTGAATTTTAGACCATCGAATGACTAAACTTTGAAACATTGTAATTGATATAAAATACTTAAATGTTTTTTTCTTTTCAGATATTCCTAAGATGCCAAAATTGAAGACAAGAGGTCAGTCGTCATGCCACTTGAGCCTGTTAGTCGGTACAGGCAAGGAGCTTCCGTATCAGAACTACCAACAGTGCGAGACATGCTGAGACTAGGGTTACTCCTTCGTGAACAAAATACAAAGGATAGAAGGAACTACACAGAGAAAGAGCTCATAAGGGACATGATTCCCCCTCTTCTGCATCAGTGGAAAAAAGCTAATGTGTTATTCAAACCACCTGTACTCAATCAGTGCAGAACTATTGAGCTAAAATTAACAAAGCTGTGGCACAAAGCAGTTGAGACATCACTTGGTAAAGGAAAACTAGCAAAGAAAAATAAATTTCTGCACACACTTGATACTCTTCTTGACATTTTTAACTGCCAGTGTCCCATAGAGTTGTGTTCTGAAGCCAATTGTTCTCCCTCATGCATGCAGAAGAGAACCTCACCCTCACATTGATTGTCGCTGTCCTCGTGAGAAGAAGATCCCTGTTTTGGAGCTGGCTTTCATAAAGGTGCAGAGAACAAAGGCAGGAGGCCAAGGAAGTATGCAGATTGGTTCGCCAGATTATTCAGAAACCAAAAACAGATTGTTATTGCTAAGAAAAAAGAGAAAATCTGAAAAAGGGAAGAAAGGAAGAAAAAGAAGTGAAGAAGCCACCCAAAGAGATGAAGAGCTCTATCAAGAGGTTTCTCACTTCTTTGAAAGCTCTTCAGATGAACAGAAAGAAGCAACATCAGATGTTAGCTCCAAAATGCCATCTGAACCTTCGTTGAAGAGAATGAAATACAACACTAAAGACATCTCAAACATTGCCTTGCCAGTATTCGCCACCATACGAGGCTACGAGAGACTGCAGAGATTGCCACTGCCGCTTGGATAGATGCAGGCCTCATCAGCCGAGAGGATACATCCTTAGTGATAGATCATAATAAGATAAGAAGAGCACAAGAAAAAATAATGAAGGAAATATCTGATCAGCATGAAAAAGATTTGAAGGAGGAAGGTCTCTCTTGCCTTTTGTTTGATGGAAGAAGAGATGACACAAAAGTTTTCCTAGAGGTAGAGGGAATGGACAAAATGTTTCCAGGTCTCATCAAAGAAGAACACTACTCTGTGTGTTCCGAACCTGGTGGCCGCTATTTGTTTCACTTTGTTCCTAAAGCAGAAGTAGAAGGCAAGAAACATGCAGAGGCAATTGCTGATCAAATAATGTGTTGGCTTCAAAAAAGAAGACTTGACAGTTCACTGCAGGCCGTTGGTGGAGACTCAACTGCGGTGAACACTGGATGGCAGGGCGGTGTTATGACGCATTTAGAGAAAAAACTTGGAAGAAGGCTTGTTTGGATTGTATGTGATTTGCACACGGGGGAACTACCTCTTCGTCGTCTCATCCAGGAACTTGATGGTCCTACAAAGAACAACAACGAGTGGTCAGGCCCCCTTGGCAACATGCTAGATGAAGCAATGGAATTAGAAATAAATACAAAATTTCCAAAGGTCGAAGTAGGCCCTCCCCTTCCAGTGTTGTCTGAAGAAGTTATCAAAGACCTCAGCACGGATCAATCTTACGCTTATCGTATTGTTCAAGCAATCAGATCAGGAGAGTTGCCTCAAAATCTGGCTCTCTTGGAGATTGGACCCGTAAGTCACAGTCGTTGGTTAACTACAGCGATTCGTTTCTGCAGGATTTGGGTTTCCAAACATGCACTGAAGGGCAAAATGCTACAGAATTTGATGTTGATTGTTGAATTTATTATTGGGTTTTATCTTCCTCACTGGTTCAATGTAAAACTTAATCCAATGTGGATGGAGGGGCCCAACCACATCTTGTTTCAATTACAGCTACTGAGAACCCAAAGGAAAGTAGTGGTGAACATCGTGTTACCTGTGGTGAGAAGGTCCGCTTGGTATGCTAGGCCAGAGGCAGTTTTGCAAGCAATACTCTGCAGCCAATGTACCAAAGAGCGAACTGAGGCTGTGGAAATCATTCTAAAGCTTAGAGGAACATCACTAGATGATGACCAGCTGGGAGACTGCTCTGTTCAGACAAGGGAGGCACCTCCGATAAACGTCAATGCCACAAAATTGTCAGAATTAGTTAACTTGAGTTCGGAAGTTTTGGAGCCACCACTGACAACATGTATAACAAACAAAGATTTAACACAACTTAAAGAGGCCCCAATGCAAGTGCCAAAGTGGCCTTCTCACACTCAGAGTGTGGAGAGATGTGTGAAAATGGTCACAGAAGCAGCTAGTCAAGTTTACAGTCACGAGAGGCGAGAAGGCTACATCAAAGCGCAAGTAGCAAGCTGAATGCTGATGTCAAGGAACCGCAGCAAAAAGGACATGACTGCATTGGTTACTTTCAAATAAAGACTCTGAATGATATCTTATTGCCACTTTAAATGTTGATAGGATGTTTGCGCACATTTGTTATTTTGTAACGAATTTACGGAAAAATGGAATTTTTTAATTAAAATTGATGTAGGTAGGAGTTATTTTTTATTGTTTTTGAAGCAAGGATATTATTTTGTATGCCAAATGATTACATTAAATTGCTACCAAATCACATGATTTTCAATTTAGTCATTTCACCCCCAAAATTGACACACCCTAATGGGCATTTGGTACACGAGATAAGTGTACTCATAGTGTGAATGAACTCTGAAGCAATTCTTTTCATTATAATTTTTGCTATTTTCCTATAAATCTTCTTTCACAACCCCTTTTCTGTCAGCAGTGGCTGGCAGGGGAGGGAACTAGAGCCTCGTCTGTTCTATACTTTACTATTACTACTATTTCTACGTGAAGCTTTACGCGTCTATAAATGTAAGCATGATATAAGTTTTCAATATTCTTTATTTTTCATTTGATTTTTCTATTTTTTTTCTACGTCTTCTTGGGCTAACCTAGAGTGAATCTTAAGATCTTTGTTAGTCTGTAATTCAGTCGGTAATTCTCTCTCTCTCTCTCTCTCTATTTACAAGTAAATTTAGAACTGGAGTCGAGAAGACTGTCATTTATTCACGCTCTTTATTCCACTTTATTTATGTGGAAGGACGAAGGACTTATATTTGGTATTCTCTGCATGAATGAAGTAAATAAAGTTAGTTATTTCTCAATTTCCGGTGGTTGTTGGTTTAAAGATCTTTTCCGATGTGGTTTTAGGTATTCATTGGATTTCTTGCTAAGATATTTGATCTGGAATTCGTGCCATCTATATTCTGTAATCGTATATAGTTCATTCTATTATAAAATAGATTAAAGAATATACATTGAATTGGTTCATGCATACGCAATTTTAGCATTTCACCATGACCTCACTTTCAACATATAGAAATATTAAATACTGTATATAATACAGGTATGTGTTAAAGTATACACACACACACACACACACACACACACACACACAGTAGTATAGCCGCAAAAGGTTAGAGTGCAGGAATGTTGCAAGTGATTACGTAATGTTGCAGATGGGGATGTTGCAAAGGGGGTGGGGGTGTTGCGAAAAACCCAAAGGGAGGATGCTGCAGATGCAACAAGGAAAACTTGAAGGCGGCGTTATCCCCCAAGAGAAAAGAGAGAAAGGAGGAGAGGTGTTCACCTGGCAGGAGCCAAGTGCATATTAAGACTTCAGCCGAGTAGGCGTTGTTTTATAGGCTCCTAATCAGCCAGTTGGCTTAGAAGGCGTAAATGGCTTGAGTTGCCAGATAGCGCCATGTATTCAGCTTGTGCTATATATTTAATTCTAATCGAAGACTGAGTTGCCAGATACCAATGTATACATTATTATATACGCCTAATCAGCCAGTTGGCTTAGAAGGCGTAAATGGCTAGAGTTGCCAGATACCACTTTTTAGCATTGCCAGATACCATTGTATACATTATTATAGACTCCTAATCAGCCAGTTGGCTTAGAAGACGTAAATGGCTTGAGTTGCCAGATAGCGCCATGTATTCAGTTGCCAGATACCACTTTTTAGCATTATTATGGTGAGTTGTCTCACTAAACAATTAAAAGATTTTGAGCCATGTATTCAGTTGCCAGATACCACTTTTTAGCATTGCCAGATACCATTGTATACATTTAGAATTCCGCTAGTAGGTTTAGAAGGCGTAACATGTTATAATTAGAATTAAGTAAAACAACATTGCATCATTCTTTTTATTATAAATATATAGAAAATAAATATACATTTCAATAATAAGAACACACACACACAATTATGGAGATATATACAAAATAAATATACATTTCAATAATAATTGAGGAATATGCATATAATCAAAAAATATATACACACACAATTATGGAGATATATAGAAATAAATATACATTTCAATAGTAATTGAGGAATATGCGTATAATAAAAAAAAATATACACACACAATTTGGAGATATATAGAAATAAATATACATTTCAATAATAGAAATATGCATATAATCATAACAGTACAGGAGAAATATCAAGCAAAATATATAATTACATTTCACTTTTTTTTCAAAATACTAAACTCGCATTTAATCGAGTTTACAATTACATCATTATTGCTCTGCATTACGCAGTATACGCGGTTTAATAATATTTCACCGCTTAAAGTATAGGGAAACCTGTATTCGATATGAAGGGCTTTCATATCGTTCAGTACTATTTTTGTTCCCACTTTACAACCGGTTGGTAAATCATCTTTAAATACGTCTAGAATACAATCAAAAGCACGCACAAAGAGTTCATCGTTAGCTTCATTATTAAACACAAGTTTATAAACACGCTTTTCCAATCGAGGGTTTATTTCTACCTACTCGAGCTTTTCAATCGTGAACTCACTCAACATAGCGGCAATTGAAATAATCTTCTAAATCGTTAGGAAACTGCGCGTTATATAAAGAAATAGTTCTTCAGGGTGAACGGTGTAGGTGAGCTCAGCCTTGTACCGATCAATTGCTTTGTACCAAAGTTCATGGTATTTCAAAGAGTCTAAACTTTTTAAATAAACGTCCAGCTCTAGACCATTCTCACCAGCCCTACACTCGGTAAACCCATCGAGCAGAGCGGTGTATGCGTATTCAAGTACTGTATCAAAATAAAGCATATCCGTAACACGCGCGTCTAATATAGGTTTCAGCTTGCGGAATCCGACGATTTCAAACATTCTGTCGAGGATGAAACGGTTTCGCGTAGGAACAAGAGCGTTATTATCAGAAGCATTCTTCCACATCAACCGTATATCAATGCACGGCCGATCGTTATTTATACACAACGTACATACAACGGCGTATGAGGGTGCGTCACTAATCTGCTCTCTTCTTGTACCTACGTTAGCAGGTATTTTATAACGATCTTCACTCCACTTCTCAACTATCACGAAGATTCTATTCATCTCCTCGACACTTAAATAAACCCGTTTGTTTGTTTGTCTACATTCCGTTT
Organism: Bathynomus jamesi; assembly: GCA_023014485.1. NCBI lineage: Eukaryota > Metazoa > Arthropoda > Malacostraca > Isopoda > Cirolanidae > Bathynomus > Bathynomus jamesi. The sequence goes on along the minus strand of JAJOZX010007469.1, from coordinate 5,396 downwards.
CCAGTACATTACTAACGGTACCGGATTTACGCCTGAACACGCGCAACGATTTCGTCACGGACACATCGTACGAGGCGTTGAGAATGCTGCTCAAAGGAAGTTCCATCGTATTCGACGAGCGCACGTCCAATCGGTTCAAGCTCTGAGATAACTATGAGCCGTGTGAGGCACGCAGGTAGGCAGGAACGGTTCGACGGGCGGCTGACTCGATGATACGTGAATGGGCTTGTTCGTATGATCCGCGAGTCGCACCGAATTGTTGTACATATTTGTTTTTCCGGTACAAGAATTAATTTTCACTACCAGCCTACGCACCAGACAGTTTACCTCAGGGTAAGAACTAGGCACATTTTATGTTTTACTAAACATCTTCACACTCCGGCGCACTATTTGAGAGGAACATATGCTCATATTTTTCCTTTCTGCCCATCAAACGATACTCGTCTCTAAAGTCTGTTAAAAACTCACGCAGGGCACTAGCCACAACCTCACTACGAACCTCATCATGATATACGTTAATATAGTGATAAAAATACTTAAGATTGTCCATGATCACGAGATTCACATTTTCAGTCGTAGGGTATGAGTAATCGACATGGTGTAGCATGACGTAATACCGCTTGTCACACCACCCATCCGCAAGACTCATTATTCATATCTGCTGCTTCTCTTCTGCACGCGTTGTTTCTTTTACTTCACGGTATATGTGAGACTTTATAAAGTTTAGCTCTGCAGCATACTTCAGCACATCGTCTGTGCAACGAAAGCCTTCAACGGTCTCACCAGAACATCCGTAGAGTATTTGTACATCTTGGAACTTCGCACAATCCAATGTGGTTTTAAAAGAGGCATAGGAGGGAGGAATAGGAAGTTTTTCGGTATCCACCACATCCTGGCACTTTGCTGAATACCATTTCATAAACGTTGTACAAGCAATATTAAAGGTAGCCATTTGAATACACGTCTGATCTTTTCTTCTGAATACACGTCTGATCTCTCGGGCTTACTGCAGTCGACTGACCACGCAGGGACTCCCAGATAGTAGCATGACTCACGGTCTTACAGTGGGCGAGCTTAGAACTTTCACCTGCGCACACACACACACACACACACACACACACACACACACACAAAGGAGAAAGTGAAACGCTAATTGAAACATGATTTATTTAATAAACGAGATATTCAAGTTATATATATACAGGGCGTCCCAAAAAAATGTATACACACTTTAACAGCTGATAGCTCAATTGATGTTTCTTTCTTTCCAAGTTAAACCCATTAGAATTAATAATGGCAGTCAGACTAAGCTTTGAACAAAGGAAATTCATTCTAAAATGCTACTGGAAGTGTGAAAACGCAGTTGAAGTGCAAAGACAGTTTAGGAGGGAGTTTCAAACAGATCCACCAACGCGACTTACTATCACTCGAATTAGAGATAAGTTTGAAGCCGATGGAACTGTTCAGAATGTCCACAAGAAGCGTTCCGGAAGACCACGGACATCGACAAGCCCCACAAAGCAAGAAAGAGTACTGGAAACGTATCACCAAAGTCCAAGAAAATCTGTGCGGCAAGCGAGTCGTGAGGTAGGAATTTCAGAATCGTCTGTCCAACGCATTTTGAAGCGCTGTCAATGGAAAAGTTACATTCCAAGATTAGTCCATGCTATTAATGAAGATGATCCGGACCGAAGAGTGGAGTATTGCGAGTGGTACTTGGCACGATGTGGATGTGGATTGGACGAAGGGGTTTCGTAGAATACCCTCCGCGTTCACCAGACCTCACACCACTAGACTTTTTTTATGGGGATACTTAAAAGACAAAGTCTACGCTATAAAACCTGCAACAGTCGCTGAATTGAGAGCAGCCATTGAACGAGAATGCACACAAATACCAAACGAAATGTTTCGTGATGTTTGCGATTCCATTGCTTCGCGTTATCAGCAGTGCCTGGACCAGAACGGACGTCAGTTTGAAAACAGGCGTTGACAAAACAATTAAATAATGTCTGTAGATTCTATTACATTTTGAAAATGAAATGTATTTTAATAAACACTGCCTTTATAAGTATTTAAAGTGTGTATACATTTTTTTGGGACGCCCTGTATATATTTACAAATACGATTTAATAAACGAGATATTCAAGTTATATATATTTACAAATACGTGTAATAAATCAATAGATACGATTATATACAAGACAAATACGTGTCAGTTAACAATAGAAGCATCAAACGTTATGGTATCCAAAGGGTACGGTATCATAGGTACCAGGTTTCCTATAGGTGTTACGGCACACCTTCGTACCCCTAAGTTCCTTCACGCCCCCCAGCTTCTGCGCCTGAAAATTGTGAGTGCCTACAATTAGTTGGGGAGGTCGTTCGCCCTCATCTTCGTCCAAACACACTAGATCCTTCAACGATTCAAAGTTAACAACCCACCGATTCGCATGGTTGAGCGTAATACCCTTTGCTTCACGATATATTTCATTTCCTCCCCCACCCTGACCCGTACCCCATAAGCTTTAGGTCCTGTTGAGACAAAAGAGTCGGCGTATGCGTTGTCCCCATACTCATCCTTGATCTCATCAGTGAGCTCGCCGAGGAACTCCCCAATAGCGGGCATGTATTCACCCTCCCTCTCTGTGAATATCACGCTATCTGTATCGGCATACAATACTCTCCGCCCAAGAGAATGCAATAGACCCCAAAGTTTTATACGGGCGTAGGCTGTTGTGAAGCTGGCCACAGGTATGTTTGTAACCCTTGAGGTATCTGTGGCCAATTCAGTGTTGTTGTACTTTATTATGTAAGTATTACCTACATTCACGATCTCCATGACCTCTTTATCGGGAGCATTGGCATAATCCCAGACATCGCTATAACTTTGTGCCAAATGAATGTTCCCTTTGCCGGTATTCTGTGCAAATTTTCCCCATAGACTGTTTAGACACAATTTTGCACTAAAGCGCTTGCCAGGATTCTTTACAATTTGGACACGATCAAGTTGTATACCTTCGCGGTCGCGGTAACGTTGGATATAGGCAGACTTTTCATCTTCGGTATCAACTCCTCGCGGATACCCTGATGCCTCAACCTTATCCTTCAAAAAGGCGTTTATATATGGTGTGAAAAGGTTGGGTAGCTTCTGAAACCTCCACACCTCATGTATCTTCAGTATTCTATAACCATGGCGTACGGCTAGGGCCAACTCAGGACTTGTATATACGCCTCTGATCTTACGCTGGTGGGGTATATGGTTACAATCGCCGTTATCCTCTTCCGCGCACTTCACGCACAGGGGAAACATGAGCTTGTCGTCGATAACGACAGGTAAGATCGGCATCCATAAATTGCGTGGGGGGAGTACGTCTATGGAAGAGAGCCCAAAGTAACGATCATTCAAATTTTTTGAAAATTCATTGATGGAGGGTAGGCTAGGTCCCACCAGTTTCTCAGGAGCGCCCACGGGGTACGGATTGCTCTTCATCACGTATGGGTATAAAGACAGAAATCGTAGTAATGGAGCTTCACGCCCTCCGTAGGTGGAAAGTATAGTCTGAATGGATTTGTACGTCCTCCAAACAAGCTATCACCACATTTGAGAGGATCCAGCACCATTGAACGCTTGATCGTGTTTATAAGTTATTCTTGAACACCGTAAAACATAATGATGCGATGGTGGTTGCGACTTGCAGCGGATCGCATTTGAAACGGGCTATGTACATCCTTCTAAAGGCCTGGAAACATACTCTAAGCACGCGCACATCATTCACGCAATAACGCTCACATTCATCAGCTATATTATAAGGGTTACTTTCATTAAAACTGTTGTAGTATCGATCAAAGTCTTCACGTTCATCCATACAGTCAAAATAATGTTTGGGTGGTGGTGGGCCTACGTAGTTTAAAGTCTCGCTGGTGAGGAAAGTGTAAGGGAAGTATCCTTTGGAAACTTCAGCTGTTACTCCCATCACCTTGGGTAGCTTTGCTAATTTACAAGGTGTGAATAATAAAGTGTCTTTAAATTGTACATTGCCTCGTACTTGCATCTGTATTAATTTGTTGCCTCTTTTCAATGGATCACCTGTAAATGTCTCAGAGGATTCGTATTCAAGCAACTCCTTATAAAGGAACTGCGTGTCAAACTTTGCCCCGTTATGGGCGAGAATATACATACAGTCATTTTTTTGAACTTGTCGGCTAACTTGACAATATAGGACACAAATAGTTTCACAGGACTATCGCGGACATTCGTTTTAAAAACATTTGTCCATTTACCGCATTTGGGGCACTCGTCACATTCGATACCCATACAGTCTAGGGTGGCAATAAAAAATCAAGTCGCAAAATTTAAAATGTGCGGGTGCTCATTTTATTGGGTTTATTGAAAAAACAAATTCTGCCAAATTTCAAGTTCCTAATCTTATTTTAAGTGGTGGTACAAGACACAAAGAACTTTGTGCTCTAGGCTATTGGAAACGAGTGTTCGAGTGAGCTTCAAAGTTATACAAAACAAAAAACTGAAAAGAACGATTCTGATAAGACTCAAACAACCTCAAATAGGACTGCAATAGCTTGTAGTGATCTGATAGATTACAATTATGCCTAATTTTTCTGGCTTCGAATGAACGTGGATTTATTGGCATCAGGGAACATCTTCCGGTGCTGCTCCACAACCTGAAGAACGTATTGCTGTTGATCCTCCTGTGTGGTCAGCACAGCGTTAAAATCTTTCATTAGGGCAACTCCTCTTTCTGCGGGATCATTGACAACACTGATGGCAGAGACGCGCTGTTTCGCTTGTTGAAAATCTTCATCTTCCCACTGCTCCGGATCCTTGGAGAGGAAGGATGTAGGAAGCTGGAGCAGGTGGAAGAAGGCCAATGTGTTCTTCGTGACAAAGGCTGCCAAAGAAAGATGTTCAGCATCTCCCACATCAATTGTCACACGAGGCGAAGGACTCTTCCTTTCTTCATTTTTGAGCGCCTCAACCATGCCTCTTTTCACCGCGCTGCTGAGATATTCATCAAGAAAGGCCAAAGCGACCAACTTTTCACTTAAGTACCAAAGATGGCTAGTGATCCCTTTCAAAGCGGCCTCTGCCACGCGTCGGTTAACTTGTCTGTACTGCACCAGCTTTTGTATCAGCTCCAAGTCCAACCGCGGAGCATATCTGGCTACCGGGGCATTGAACCAAACTTTAACGTAAATCTCTGCAACAAAGAGGCAGAAGTCAGTAACACCCTGGAGCTCTTGGTCCGTGAGTTTCCCCAAGTTCCGCAACTGGTGACGGTACAAGAAGATCTTAAATGCATAGATGCATTTTGCCATCCACCGTGCCCTGTGGAGGGCACCCGGAGTTTGAATATGATTTCCCGTGGTAGATTTGAGAA